>CM076578.1:1793266265-1793489773 GCA_034641835.2 Pinus albicaulis | reverse complement strand
TACTCGGTACTTTCTCATAAAGTCACACACAATCTAGCTTAGTTTTGAACAGGTTACTGGTTCAAAACTCCCCGCCAATTGCCTTGCCTCTATTGCGCAATCATGGCCTGTATATGAAGAGATCCAAGGTTCGAATCCCCTTGGCTTGACTGTGCAATTGTCATGGACAATTCCTCCAAGTGTAATGCAAATCTCATGCAAAACCAATCTACCAACTGATAGCTTTACTCACCCTTTCATCTACCTCTTCCATTGGTCTCCACTGAACTGATCATGCACTGTAGTGAACTGAAGTGTTCTTGAGTTGACTAATGAGTTAATATTTAGTAAATTAAATATTATTTAATTTACTCCACTAATATCTAGTTGATTAGTTAGTTAACTAATCCCAACTAGTTCAACTAAAACAAACAGAACACAACTCCACTACTTGTCCCGTTAACTCCTCCAAAACTCCTGCCACTGAAGTCTAACTGAAGCCAACCATGCAAGATGCCATCAAACCCTAGAAACCACGTGATTCCTTGTGTCAGTTGCATGAGTCACCTCCATGACTCAAACTGAAGTGCGCCAAGAGAGTAAACTGCTGTTTATAGTCAAAATATTATTAAGGGTAAATAATATTTGACTTCCATATTTTTAGGAGATCGGTCTAAAAATAGCCTGGGTCCTAAAAATTAGGGTCTCATCTATTTTTACCGACATGTCGCATACTCCAAGAATCTCCAAGTAGAATTCCCAAATTATGCTCCGTATGTCTAAAAATAGACATAGTCTAAAAATAGACTTTGCGCCGGAATTTGCCTGCGGGCCCACTTAGTGAAGGCGACTTCATTTCACTAAGCTCCATCATCTTGCTGCATTCTCAACACTCCCTCTCAGCAAGATATGGATTATCTGCAATCCCTATCCTGCCTCTGTGGAATTCGAACTTGCTCCTGGTGAGCGCCTTCGTCAGGATGTCGGCATCCCGATCCTCCGTGGGAACATATGAAAGCATCATGATCCTCCGCTGAACACAATCTCTGATGTGATGGTACCTGATGTCGATATGTTTGGACCTATCATGAAATACTGGATTAGCCGAGAGCTTGATGCAGCTCTGGTTATCACAGTAGATCACCGTAGGCTCCAAATGCAACCTGAACAAACCTGCGAGGATCTTCCTCATCCAAATAGCCTCACATGCAGCCAAGCTTGCTGCCATGTACTCGGCCTCTGCTGAACCGAGTGCCACGGATCTCTGCTTCCTGCTGTACCAGGAAACTGCTGTCGACCCAATGCTGAAAACTCCTCCAGAAGTGCTCTTCCGGTCCGTTGGACTTCCTGCCCAATCTGCATCAGTGAAGCCAGAAAGCTTCACTCCATCCTCCTGTCTGTACCATAGACCATATCCCGATGTGCTTCTGATATAGCGCAATACATGCTTGCCCGCCTTCCAAAAGAGCTTGGTAGGCTTAACCATAGCTTGCGAAAGCTGGTTAACTGCATAGCATATATCGGGTCGAGTATTGACCAGATACATCAACGACCCCACCAACCGTCGATAGACAGTGGCATCCACTACCTCCTCCGAAGTAGCATCTCCCTTCCTCCATCCACCAGGAAGAGGGGTATCAACAGGCTTGCAGCCTTGCATGTTGAACCTCTCCAGAATCTCCCGGGCATACTTGCCCTGAGAAACAAACAGTCCTCCGCTGCGCCGCCAAATCTCCAATCCCAGGAAATAATGAAGGATGCCCAAGTCCTTCATCTCAAACTCTCGTGCAAGATCCTCCTTGCATGAAAGTATCAACTGCTCATCGCCAGTCCAAATCAGATCATCTACATACAGTACGATGATCAACAGCTTCCCCTCCACCACAATCTGGTACAGGTTTGGATCCGCCTCACTCTTGGAGAATCCAAGCCTGGTGAAGTAGTTGTCTATCCGAGTGTACCAAGCACGAGGTGCTTGCTTCAGCCCGTATAGTGCTCTCTTGAGTCGGCACACATGCGACTCAGTGCTGAAGATCTCAAAATCTTCAGGCTGCTCTATGTACACCTCCTCCTCAATAACTCCATTGAGGAACGCAGTCTTCACATCCATCCGATGAATGTGCCACCCCATCTGCGCTGAGAGAGCAAGGATCGTCCGTATGGAAGAGTACCTTGCGACAGGTGCAAAAGTCTCCTCATAGTCAATCCCCTCGATCCGTGAGAAGCCACGGGCGACAAATCTCGCCTTGTACTTCTCCACACTCCCGTCAGCCGCCTGCTTCACCTTGTAGATCCATCGCGAACCTACAACTGATTTCCCAACCGGTCTTGGGACAATCTCCCATGCACTGTTCCTGATGATCGAATCATATTCCTCGATCATGGCATCAACCCATGCGGGTTCCTCCACAGCTTCCTCAAAAGAGGATGGCTCCGTCACGACACATTGACTCACAAGAGCCATGTATCCAGTGTACCGATACGGTGACTGTCTCTGTCTGCGCTGTGCTGTAGGTGGTCCTACAACTTTCTCTGCATCCTGAGCCAGTCGCTCAGCTTCTGTAGTGCGCATGCGCCCTCTAATGGTTGGCGCTGCCTGGGTGGTTTCTTCCACCTCCTAAACCTCCTCTTGTGGCTGATCCACATCCGGAAGCTCCTCCTTAGGAACTAACAGCTCCTCATCTGCATGCAAGTGTAGCTCCCTCTCAAGCGAACACTGCATGGCTTTCTCCTCCCGGAATTTTATATCCCGTCGCACAACAGTCTTGCGACTGTCTGGCACATACACCCGATAGTTGTGAGGTGTATCAGTGTACCCCACAAATATTCCAACTTCAGCAGTTGGATCCAGCTTCCTTCTTGCATCCTTCGTCACATGCATGTAGACAGGAGATCCGAAAATCCGCAAATGGGAACTATCAGGCCTCTTGCCAGAATAAGCCTCCTCTGGTGTACTCATGCCAAGAACCTTGTGAGGACAACGGTTCTGCACATACACTGCTGTATTGCATGCCTCAGCCCACAAGTGAAGGGGTAGGCCCTGATCATGCAACATCGCCCGTGCAGCACCCACGATCGTTCTGTTCTTCCGCTCAGCCACCCCGTTCTGCCGTGGGTTATGGGGTGCGATGAGCTCTCTCCGAATCCCTTCTGCGCTGCAGAACTCCTTGAATTCAGCCGAGATGAATTCACCACCGTTATCACTCCTTAGAGCAATCACCTTCTTTCCCGACTCCTTCTCGACCAGTGCTTTAAACTCACAGAACTTCGCGAATGTATCGCTCTTCTTCGGCATGAAGAAGATCCAGCACTTTCGAGAGAAATCATCAACAAAGATCACATAATACTTGTGCTTTGCTGTCGAAGCAACTGAGAAAGGACCACACACGTCTGTGTGAACTCTCTCAAGGATCGCCGTGGCGCGACTATCCTTCTCGTGAAAGGTGGCTTTCACATACTTCCCTAAAGTACACCCCTTGCACTGATCTGACTGCGCAAGGGTGCCCTTAGGAAGTCCAGTAGAAATCTGCTGCAGAATCTTCAAAGCTCCATGGTGAAGATGGCCCAATCTCCTGTGCCATAATTCGCCCTCATCATCCCGGCTCACCACATCTCCAGCCTTGCATGCCATAGCTGCGCAGTCATCTACCTGCAACTGATAAAGGTTCTGAGTTCGAACCCCTATCTTCCGGGTCTCTCCAGTAGTCTTACTGCGCAGGAAAGCTTTCCCTTCGCTGAAGACCACATCATAACCCTTATCCTCCAACATCGCTACCGAAATCAGGTTCTTCTTCAATCCAGGTACATGCATGACATCCTTTAAGACAAAGGGTTTACCAGACTCCCTCTGAAAGGATACGGTACCGATACCAGTCGCACCGTATCTACCGTCATCGCCCATCTCGATGTGCATACCCAAATCCTTGTCCTCCAGATCTGAGAACAACTCCCGATCTCCCGTCATATGAAATGACGCACCGCTGTCCAAGAACCACACCGATCCCATCACACTTGAAACCAAGCATGCAATCAGTGAAAAGTCAAGCTCGAACCGTGAAGCCAAAGCTTCTCCATCTGCAGATCTTCCCGCTTGCTTGTTCTTCTTCTTCTTTGGACAATTGGTAGCATAATGTCCGTGATCATGGCAGTGAAAACATTTCACTTTCGCCATATCCCGCTTCTTGCCCTTAGCTCCAGAATGAGAGGTTTTCTTACCCTTCCCTTTCTTAGCTTTGGACACCAAAGCGCAGTTTTCTTCATCAGCTCCCTTTGATGAAGATCCATCTCGAGTAGTCCTCCTTATCTCCTCCCGCATGAGATCCGCCCAAAGGCGCTCCCATCCCGGCAGCTTCTCCCGACCATTGACACTATCTTGATATGAGTGCCAAGCCTTCGGAAGACCAAGGAGAGCCAGGTCGACCATATCCTCTTCATCGACAGTAACTCCCACACTTCCCAGTTCATCTCTGCATTGAGTGAACTTCGTGAGGTATTTAGCGATACCGTCGCCCTTCTCCATCTTGATGTTCCTGAGCTTGTCTTTGAGCGCCAGCTTCCTTTGGTCACTCTTACTCTGGAATAGATCCGTCAAAGCTTTCCACATTAAATATGGAGTAGCCTTTCCATGCAGGCTGGATACAATATGATCCTTGACGCCCTCCAACAGGATCCTCCGACATTTCGCGATCTTCTTTTGCCATGCATCGACCAAAGCTGCATCAGTGGGCTTTGGGACATCCGCATCCACGAACTCCTTCAGACCATTATCTTCCAACACTGCTTCCATTCGATCTTTCCATGCAACATAGTTCGAACTGCCTTCAAGAGCATATTCGAGTCGCAAACCATTGAAAGAAGACATCTTTCAATACCGGCACCAAGAAGAACAACCTTCTGCAAAATTCGAATTCCAAACTCCAAGCTCTATCGCTTCCGATCTACACTTGAAAACAAATTATTTCCAAATCAGAGATTGATTGCAAGGGCATTCACCAGATCTTTCACCTTACAAAGAAGGATGAATATTCCGGAGGCTACCTGGCCCGCATGCAGACTCTGTCCGAGGAAATAAGTTTGCAATCACCGTAACAGACTTCGACAATTAATCTCGCTCCGATACCATGTAGAAATTAGCTGAATAAATCACTTATTCACTGAAGATTAACCTGGTCATATATCAATTTCGAATTGCATACATAACACATAACCTTCTTCTACAATTAATCGTCACATGCGGAAATAACAGAAGCAATCTCACATCAATTCAATCACACATTAACTCAGTATGTATGGGGAAAGCCTATAGCTGAAAACCCCGCAGCTATTGTGTATATTATAATGGAGAAATCAAGTAACCAAACAAGTACAATACTCCTCACAAGTACTCTGTACTCTCTCATGAAGTTACTCACAATCTGACTCAGTTTTGAACAAGTCTGAGGTTCAAAACTCCCCGCCAATTGCCTTGCCTCTATTGCGCAATCATGGCCTGTATATGAAGAGGTTCAAGGTTCGAATCCCCTTCCCTTGATTGCGTAATTGTCATGGACAATTCCTCCAAGTGTAATGCAAGTCTCATGCAAAACAAATCTATCAACTGATAGCTTTACTCACCCTTTCATCTACCTCTTCCACTGGTCTCCACTGAACTGATCATGCACTGTAGTGAACTGAAGTGTTCTTGAGTTGACTAATGAGTTAATATTTAGTAAATTAAATATTATTTAATTTAATCCACTCATATCTAGTTGATTAGTTAGTTTAACTAATCCCAACTAGTTCAACTAAAACAAACAGAACACAACTCCACTACTTGTCCCGTTAACTCCTCCAAAACTCCCGCCACTGAAGTCTAACTGAAGCCAACCATGCAAGATGCCATCAAACCCTAGGAACCACGTGATTCCTTGTGTCAGTTGCATGAGTCACCTCCATGACTCAAACCGAAGTGCGCCAAGAGAGTAAACTGCTGTTTATAGTCAAAATATTATTAAGGGTAAATAATATTTGACTTCCATATTTTTAGGAGATCAGTCTAAAAATAGCCTGGGTCCTAAAAATTAGGGTCTCATCTATTTTTACCGACATGTCGCATACTCCAAGAATCTCCAAGTAGAATTCTCAAATTATGCTCCGTATGTCTAAAAATAGACATAGTCTAAAAATAGACTTTGCGCCAGAATTTGCCTGCGGGCCCACTTAGTGAAGGCGACTTCATTTCACTAAGCTCCATCATCTGGCTGCATTCTCAACACTCCCTCTCAGCAAGATATGGATTATCTGCAATCCCTATCCTGCCTCTGTGGAATTCGAACTTGCTCCTGGTGAGCGCCTTCGTCAGGATGTCGGCATCCTGATCCTCCGTGGGAACATATGAAAGCATCATGATCCTCCGCTGAACACAATCTCTGATGTGATGGTACCCGATGTCGATATGTTTGGACCTATCATGAAAAACTGGATTAGCCGAGAGCTTGATGCAGCTCTGGTTATCACAGTAGATCACTGTAGGCTCCAAATGCAACCCGAACAAACCTGCGAGGATCTTCCTCATCCAAATAGCCTCACATGCCTGGGCTTGTCGCCATGTAATTTCGCCTCCGCTCAACCGGAAAAGCACGATCTCCGGTTTCCCACACGTACCAAGAACACGTCAGCCGACTCCAATGCGCTGCTGAAAACTCCTCCAGAAGTGCTCTTCCGGTCTGTTGGGCTCCCTGCCCAATCTGCATCAGTGAAACCATAAAGCTTCACTCCATCCTCCTGTCTGTACCATAGACCATATCCCGATGTGCCTCTGATATAGCGCAATACATGCTTGCTCGCCTTCCAAAAGAGCTTGGTAGGCTTAACCATAGCTTGCGAAAGCTGGTTAACTGCATAGCATATATCGGGTCGAGTATTGACCAGATACATCAACGACCCCACCAATTGTCGATAGACAGTGGCATCCACTACCTCCTCCGAAGTAGCATCTCCCTTCCTCCATCCTCCAGGAAGAGGGGTATCAACAGGCTTGCAGCCCTGCATGTTGAACCTCTCTAGAATCTCCTGGGCATACTTGCCCTGAGAAACAAACAGTCCTCCACTGCGCTGCCAAATCTCCAATCCCAGGAAATAATGAAGGATGCCCAGGTCCTTCATCTCAAACTCTCGTGCAAGATCCTCCTTGCATGAAAGTATCAACTGCTTGTCGCCAGTCAAAATCAGATTATCTACATACAGTACGATGATCAACAGAGGTTTGGATCCGCCTCACTCTTGGAGAATCCAAGCCCGGTGAAGTAGTTGTCTATCCGAGTGTACCAAGCACGAGGTGCTTGCTTCAGCCCGTACAGTGCTCTCTTGAGTCGGCACACATGCGACTCACTGCTGAAGATCTCAAAACCTTCAGTCTGCTCTATGTACACCTCTTCCTCAATAACTCCATTGAGGAACGCAGTCTTCACATCCATCTGATGAATGTGCCACCCCATCTGCGCTGAGAGAGCAAGGATCGTCCGTATGGAAGAGTACCTTGCGACAGGTGCAAAAGTCTCCCCATAGTCAATCCCCTCGATCTGTGAGAAGCCACGGGCGACAAATCTCGCCTTGTACTTCTCCACACTCCCGTCAGCCGCCTGCTTCACTTTGTAGATCCATCGCGAACCTACAACCGATTTCCCAACCGGTCTTGGGACAATCTCCCATGCACTGTTCCTGATGATCGAATCATATTCTTCGATCATGGCATCAACCCATGCGGGTTCCTCCACAGCTTCCTCAAAAGAGGATGGCTCTCTCACAACACATTGACTCATAAGAGCCATGTATCCAGTGTACCGATCCGGTGACTGTCTCTGTCTGCGCTGTGCTGTAGGTGGTCCTACAACCTTCTCTGCATCTCAAGCCAGTCGCTCAGCTTCTGTAGTGCGCATGCACCCTCTGATGGTTGGCGCTGCCTGGGTGGTTTCTTCCACCTCCCGAACCTCCTCTTGTGGCTGATCCACATCCGGAAGCTCCTCCTTAGGAACTAACAGCTCCTCATCTGCATGCAAGTGTAGCTCCCTCTCAAGCGAACACGGCATGGCTTTCTCCTCCTGAAATTTTATATCCCGTCGCACAACAGTCTTGCGACTGTCTGGCACATACACCCGATAGTTGTGAGGTGTATCAGTGTACCCCACAAATATTCCAACTTCAGCAGTTGGATCCAGCTTCCTTCTTGCATCCTTCGTCACATGCATGTATACAGGAGATCCGAAAATCCGCAAATGGGAAATATCAGGCCTCTTGCCAGAATAAGCCTCCTCTGGTGTACTCATGCCAAGAACCTTGTGAGGACAACGGTTCTGCACATACACTGCTGTATTGCATGCCTCAGCCCACAAGTGAAGGGGTAGGCCCCGATCATGCAACATCGCCCGTGCAGCACCCACGATCGTTCTGTTCTTCCGCTCAGCCACCCCGTTCTGCTGTGGGTTATGGGGTGCGATGAGCTCTCTACGAATCCCTTCTGCGCTGCAGAACTCCTTGAATTCAGCCGAGATGAATTCACCACCGTTATCACTCCTTAGAGCAATCACCTTCTTCCCCGACTCCTTCTCGACCAGTGCTTTAAACTCACAGAACTTCGCGAATGTATCGCTTTTCTTCTGCATGAAGAAGATCCAGCACTTTCGAGAGAAATCATCAACAAAGATCACATAATACCTGTGCTTTGCTATCGAAGCAACTGAGAAAGGACCACACACGTCTCTGTGAACTCTCTCAAGGATCGTCGTGGCGCGACTATCCTTCTCGTGAAAGGTGGCTTTCACATACTTCCCTAAAGTACACCCCTTGCACTGATCTGACTGCGCAAGAGTGCCCTTAGGAAGTCCAGTAGAAATCTGCTGCAGAATCTTCAAAGCTCCATGGTGAAGATGGCCCAATCTCCCGTGCCATAGTTCGCCCTCATCATCCCGGCTCACCACTTCTCCCGCCTTGCATGCCATAGCTGCGCAGTCATCTACCTGCAACTGATAAAGGTTCTGAGTTCGAACCCCTATCTTCCGGGTCTCTCCAGTAGTCTTACTTCGCAGGAAGGCTTTTCCTTCGCTGAAGACCACATCATACCCCTTATCCTCCAACATCGCTACTGAAATCAGGTTCTTCTTCAATCCAGGTACATGCATGACATCCTTTAATACAAAGGGTTTACCAGACTCCCTCTGAAAGGATATGGTACCGATACCAGTCGCACTGTATCTACCATCATCGCCCATCTCGATGTGCACACCCAAATCTTTGTCCTCCAGATCTGAGAACAAATCCCGATCTCCCATCATATGAAATGACGCACCGTTTTCCAAGAACCACACCGATCCTATCACACTTGAAACCAAGCATGCGATTAGTGAAAATTCAAGCTCGAACTGTGAAGCCAAAGCTTCTCCATCTGCAGATCTTCCCGCTTGCTTGTTCTTCTTCTTCTTTGGACAATTGGTAGCATAATGTCCGTGATCATGGCAGAGAAAACATTTCACTTTCGCCATATCCTGCTTCTTGCCCTTAGCTCCAGAATGAGAGGTTTTCTTACCCTTCCCTTTCTTAGCTTTGGACACCAAAGCGCAGTTTTCTTCATCAGCTCCCTTTGATGAAGATCCATCTCGAGTATTCCTCCTTATCTCCTCCTGCATGAGATCCGCCCAAAGGCGCTCCCATCTCGGCAGCTTCTCCCGACCATTGACACTATCTTGATATGAGTGCCAAGCCTTCGGAAGACCAAGGAGAGCCAGTTCGACCATGTCCTCATCTTCGACAGTCACCCCCACACTTCCCAGCTCATCTCTGCACTGAGTGAACTTCGTGAGGTATTTGGCGATACTGTCGCCCTTCTCCATCTTGATGTTCCTCAGCTTATCTTTGAGCGCCAGCTTCCTTTGGTCACTCTTACTCTGGAATAGATCCGTCAAAGCTTTCCACATTAAATATGGAGTAGCCTTACCATGCAGGCTGGATACAATATGATCCTTGACGCCCTCCAACAGTATCCTTCGACATTTCGCGATCTTCTTTTGCCATGCATCGACCAGAGCTGCATCAGTGGGCTTTGGGACATCCGCATCCACGAACTCCTTCAAACCATTATCTTCTAACACTGCTTCCATTCGATCTTTCCATGCAACATAGTTCGAACTGCCTTCAAGAGCATATTCGAGTCGCAAACCATTGAAAGAAGACATCTTTCAACACCGGCACCAAGAAGAACAACCTTCTGCAAAATTCGAATTCCAAACTCCAAGCTCTATCGCTTCCGATCTATACTTGAAAACAAATTATTTCCAAATAAGAGATTGACTGCAAAGGGCATTCACCAGATCTTTCACCTTACAAAGAAGGATGAATATTCCGGAGGCTACCTGGCCCGCATGCAGACTCTGTCCGAGGAAATAAGTTTGCAATCACCGTAATAGATCTCGACAATTAATCTCGCTCCGATACCATGTAGAAATTAGCCGAATAAATCACTTATGAATTGCATACATAACACATAACCTTCTTCCACAATTAATTGTCACATGCGGAAAATAACAGAAGCAATCTCACATCAAATCAATCACACATTAACTCAGAATGTATGGGGAAAGCCTATAGCTGAAAACCCCGCAGCTATTGTGTATATTATAATGGAGAAATCATGTAACAATCATAGTACAAAAACTCTTCACAAGCTCTCATGCACTACCTCCCATGCTACACACTATCAAGTTAGATCTAGCAAATCACTTGCTCCAATCCTTAGCCACTTGATAGCCAACCTTGATTGCGTATTTCAAAGCTATGGGATGGCCTCTTTATATAGATAAACCACCAGCCTAAACTTTGCAATACTCATAGCTTACTCCACCTATCTATGTGTTGCAAATAGCAACAGTATAGTTACAACTGATAGCTAACTCTACCTTTTCATCTATCTCTTTCACTGGTCTTCACTGAACTGATCATGCACTGTAGTGAACTGAAGTGTTCTTGAGTTGACTAATGAGTTAATATTTAGTAAATTAAATATTATTTAATTTACTCCACTCATATCTAGTTGATTAGCTAGTTAACTAATCTCAACTAGTTCAACTAAAACAAATAGAACACAACTCCACTATTTGTCCCGTTAACTCCTCCAAAACTTCTGCCACTGAAGTCTAACTGAAGCCAACCATGCAAGATGCCATCAAACCCTAGGAACCACGTGATTCCTTGTGTCAGTTGCATGAGCCACCTCCATGACTCAAACTGAAGTGCGCCAAGAGAGTAAACTGCTGTTTATAGTCAAAATATTATTAACGGTAAATAATATTTGACTTCCATATTTTTAGGAGATCAGTCTAAAAATAGCCTGGGTCCTAAAAAATAGGGTCTCATCTATTTTTACCGACATGTCGCATCCATCAAGAATCTCCAAGTAGAATTCCCAAATTATGCTCCGTATGTCTAAAAATAGACATGGTCTAAAAATAGACTTTGCGCCAGAATTTGCCTGCGGGCCCACTTAGTGAAGGCGACTTCATTTCACTAAGCTCCATCATCTTGCTGCATTCTCAACATAAAATCCCAACATTTTTTAAGCACTAGATCAACCTCATATAAGAATTCCTATTTAGCCAATAGTAGCATTTCCAACAAGGTAGCGCGGAGGGAGATTTTAGCATAGCAGTAGTAGAGTAGTGTTTTGGGTGGGAGAATATAAGGGCCATTCTATCTAGCTTAGCCAGCTAGAGTGATATCGTTTTTAGCAATTTTGTACTTATTTTTCATCTCCAGTATTTTAATAAAATGGCTCAGCAGTTCTGTCTCTTTTCATGGTGTTTTTAACTTTTTTTCCATACTATTGTAGATTTACTCTTTGTATGCTTTGTATTGTAGTCGTTTTCCTATTTGGAATATTACAACCTTTCACGTCAAGGATGTCCTCTACTACTGAGAAAAGTGCCCAGAATGGAGCCTTTATAATGTAGCAAAACTCTATGCTAACTATTACACACTTCTTAGGTAAGAGTTTCTCAAACAAAGTTAGTAACATTCAGAAAGAGTGGATCCCCATGAAATATGTGCAAGCAATTTAAAGATTGTCTATAACAGAATATTACAAAATGGGTCTAGAGTGAGGACAAGTGGCATTGGAAAGGTACATCTCTCTTGACCTTCCTTACCATATAATTGTAGATAATTTCCACTTAACCTATGGTTGTAGATAAGCCATGGACTCCCTACCAAAAAACGGAGTTGTCTTAAGACCTCGTTATCTACCTTGCACATATCTACACGGGTATATTTTAGCAGTACTCCCACTTTGAGTTTTGTATCTATTACAAGTTTGATTGAGTTTTTTAGCCTTATTTAGAGTGGTCCACTATGAATACAAGTAGTGTGTGGAGCCCTTCGACATGTTCAGCATGTGCATTTTTTAGTAGTTCTAGGGGATGAGAACCCATGGCAGAAAATGACTCATTCACACATTCCCCAATTCCAAAGAGAACCCTAGATTGAGGGACATCCTTCTTTTTAAGAGAATGGTTTTATAACTTAATACTGATATGCCTAAATTTTGGTTCTACTTGTATTTCTCAAGACTTCAAAAGCCTGGTATTTGTGGTTTATACTTACAAAATTCATGCCCAACTTCTCTGAATTATTATAGCATTCCTAATCTACTGAATTTAAGTTCTCAATGTACAAGGGCATCACTAGAGATAATTACCAAAAGGAGCGATTTGAGTAGAAGTTCCTTTCCCATTGGAGACATGGAAGCCTGGAAGGTATATCTTTGTGTGCAAATGCCCAGATTTCTCCAAAATTTATATTGTTGGTTTCGTTTTCTCTTAGATTATATTATCCTTTAGTGTTCATTAATTCTTATTTGGTACAAATGAGTTGGACTAGTGTAAGGATTTGTTTTATGATCCTTTGCCAAAGTGCTCCCAAATACCATTTCTTCTAACATGAAAACTTATGAATACTCTTAAGGAGAATTAGGTGCTCCATACTCAAGGTATTGATACTTCTTTAAGTTCCATACTCATGAATATAACAAAGGGAATATCTTGAAAAATAGCTTCATTTCTAAGATGTCCTCTACCGCCAAGAAAATTTCCCAAAATGGACCCTTTCACGTCCAGGATGTCCTCTACTACTAAGAAAAGTGCCCAGAATAGTCCCTTTCGTAATGTAGAAAATCCCTATGCTAATTATCACACACTTCTTAGGGAATAGTTACTCAAAAAAAGTTAGAAAAATCCATAAAGAGTTGATCCCCATGAAATATGTGCAAGAAATTTAAATATTGTCTATAAAAAACTATTACAAAATGGGTCTAGAGTGAGGACCAATGGCATTGTCAAGGTATCTCTCTCCTGACCTTCCTTACCAGCTAGCTTTAGATGATGTCCACTTAACCTATGGTTGTATACACACCATGGACTCCCTACCAAAAAGTGGATTTGTCTTAACAACCCTTGATTTACCTTGCACCTATCTACATGAGTATATTTTAGCAGTACTCCCACTTTGATTTGTGTATCTATTACAGGTTTTATGGAGTGTGTTATCCTTATTTAGAGTGCTCCACAGTGAAGAAAAGTAGTGTGTGGAGCCCTTCAACATTCTCAATATGTCATTTTTTTAGGAGTTCTAAGCAGATGAGAACCCATGGCAATAAATGACACATTAGCACATTCGCCAATGCCAAAAAGAACCCTAGAGTGAGGGACATCTTTATTTTTAGGAGAATGGTTTTATAACTTAATACTAATATGCCTACACTATGGTTCCACTTGTATTTCTCAAGACTTAAAAAGCCTTGTATTTGTGGTTTATTCTTATAAATATGATGCCCAACTTCTCTGAATTATTATAGCATTACTAATCCACTAAATTGAGGTTCTCCATGCATGGGGGCATCATTAGAGATAATTACCAAAAGAAATAATTTGAGTAGAAGTTCCTTTTCCATTGTAGATGTGGCAACGTAGCAGGTGTATATTTGTGCGCAAATGCCCATATTGCTCCAAAATTTATATTGTTGGTTTCCTTTGCTCTCAAATTATATTATCCTTCAGTGTTCATTTATTATTATTTGGTACAAATGAGTTGGACTAGTGTAAGTGTTGAAGTTTCTCCAGTGGCTTTGAAAATCATATGCGGTTGATTCTTATCCAAATACATGAATCCCACCATGTTGAAATTAAAAAAAAATTCCTCCTTAACAGTCTTGTCATACTCTCATAGTATTGGTTCTATGATCATTTGCCAAAGTGCTCCCAATTATCATTTACCATAACATGAAAATTGATGAATACCCTTAAAAATAAGTAGTTGCTCGATACTCAAGTTCTTGATACTTCTTTATGTTCCATACTAATGAATATAACAAAGGGAATATCTTGAAAAATAGCTTCATTTCCAGGATGTCTTATGCTCCTAAGAAAAGTGCCCAGAATGGACCCTTTCATGTAAAGCATGTCCTCTACTACTAAGCAAAGTGCCTAGAATGAACCCTTTTCTAATGTAGAAAACCTTTATGGTAACTTTCACACACGTTTTAGCGAAGATTTTCTCAAAAAAAGTTAGTGACCTCCACAAAGTGTGGATCCTGATGAAATATGTGCAAGAAATTTAAAGGTTGTCTATAAAAGGCTATTACAAAATGGGTCTAGAATAAGGACAAGTGAAATTGGCAAGGTATCTCTCTCATGAAGTTCCTTACCAGCTAGTTGTAGATGATATCCACTTAAACTGACGTTGTAAACAAGCCATGGATGTAACTATTGTATTCTATGGTTGTAAAGATGCAAATATTTTGTTGCCAAGACCAAGTATCCGCTTTACGAAGCATTGTTGGCATACAATGTCGTTGAAGCCAGGCAATATAATTTTAATTACAGAAATCAATTGGGAAGTTAATTTAGAACACCTTGAAATAGAAGCTAAGAAGAACACAACATTAATCATTCTTGTCAATCCCAATAATCCTTGGGGTGTTGTTTTCAATCATAAGAATTTAGCCAAGGTTGCAAAGTTGGAAAACAACTTAGGCTTGTCAATAATTTCTGAGGGAGTATATGTACTTAAATTCTACCCAGTGGATGATACCTTCCCCCAATGCAGCTTTGAAACATAAATTATGGGTTTCCTTTGGAAATATCACGTCCAAAACCACAAGTCTGCATAATTTATTGGGAAATTTATGGCTCATATATTTCATAGTAGACGATATTTCTTGGCAGTGTAGGTCTTTCCTTTATAATGAAATATTTATTTTATTCTAGGTTTTTCACTTGCTTAGTGACACATGTTATAGTGCCAAGTAGTTTGAGTTCAATTATTTTAGTTTTCATGTTGTTTAGATATGTCCATTGGGCCTTTACTCCTTCGAAATTATAAGTGTTATCATCTTCATTTTGATGACATGTTTGTTTAGTTGATATTATTTTCTATATATTACAACTTTTGTATTATATTATGGATAAGTATAGGCCCTGATAATATTTTGAAAGGTAAATTTTTGGTGCCCGAAGAACAGTTATTATGACTTATAAGTGAGATCCTTGTAAGAGGAGTTTAATGTTTATAAAAATTAGGTATACAATAGTCGTTACAAGGTTTGGAGCATATCTTCCAAAATGGATTACATGTGTTTCTTAGCTTCAACATATTGTCTCTATTTATGTATTTCTCTGCTTCTTAATTTCCACAAATGTCTCTTATCCTTCTTTTTATTTAGTGTTATTATCTAGCAATTAATTTTGAATTTTCTGTCCAAATTTGATGAAAAGTGTCATGTGAGTTTTCCTCAAAGGCTTATTAGAAGTTTTATCTCTTGATATATCAAATGCATGCTCTTTTTAATAGACTTGTAATGATCTACTGGTTTCTGCAACATAGACTTTTCCGCATAAACTACTAGTCCTTCTTGAATGCTATTTGTAGCTTGTTATAATATGCATCATGTATTACCATTTTACTAAACAATTTTCAATAGATTTGGCACAAGTCTAAATAAAATAACCTATTCATCCCTAAGTAAATATATAATAGTATAATTGCAAAAATGGTTCAGGTTCAAATGTTTCACTTGTATAGCTTGGTATTTGAACAGTACTTGGAATAAAAGATTGAATTATAATTTCCAAGATGGAAACAAAGTTATTTATTCATAAGAAGCAACACCAGAGCCAAAAATCTTCACCTTTTTCAACTAAATGGTCCCCAATCATCATGCTAAATATTGAATTATCATACTTTCAAATACAATTTTGATTATTCCAACCCATGGATGATCAGGAAAACTGATTCAAATATAGAAATTTATGATTTTTCATACATATGTGCCTACCTTTAAAATACAGTGATTTGTACATATGAAAATATGAGAACAAAGAAATTGTATGGATGACTGATTTTTTGTTGAAGTGCCCCTATCAACATCCAAGGGATGCAACTTTCTATTTTCTAAGAGGAGACTCTCCTTAGACAGGCTATGAGACTTCTCATTCAGCTCTAGGAAGACATGAGCTACAATGAACCTCGTGAAAACAAAATTTATCTCCTTCATGTGATTCGTAGTTGTCAAGAAATCGATATGTTATGTCTTTGGAATACTGCAACCATTTTACTACCAAGGAAGAATATCTAAAGACCTAAATTTCTCTTATCCCTCTATCAAACATTTTTCTCAGTAGAGGTTTTAATGCCAACAACTCTACTGGATTTCTAGTCCCCCTTCTTGAGTTCCCTTTGAAAAATAATATGGTGACCCATGGTTTCGTTGATCTTGCCAATTTTTGAATTCATTATCAAATATAAAGGGTTGGAAACCTCCTTCAATTTTCATTTCATATTTCTGCTACAGGGCTACAATCGAGACCCTCACGAGGATGGATCACAAGAAGGGAATATTTTTTCTTATCATCTATCCCCTATTCCTCATGCTAACCATATAAATTTTCTATTTCTTCAATGAGAATTTTGTGATTTGTCATGCTTAATAACTTTTGGATTGGTCTCATCTCTTTTGAGCCTATTGGTATGCTTAAATTTTTCTATTATTTCTATACACATTATATAGTACTCTATGGGATTCATATGTTTTAGTTTCATTTTAGTGGTTTACATTTTTTTACGTTTATTTTTTTCATTTGGTTGTCACCCAAGAAATTATACTTATTTTAAGTCGGAGAAGGTGACAAATACTAACAATGTTTACATGCACAACTCATACTTGGGTGTGTTCACATGTGAATTAAGAGATTGGCCTATTATTGAGTTACGATATTAAAAAATCTTCACAAATGCTAAATATATAATTTCATGATCTTGTAACATTTCCTAATTTTATTATTTCCAATCAAATACTAGTATATTCCTTCATATACAAAGAAAAACTAAGGATATGTGAAAAATAATTGAGACAATATGTTTCCTTCCTTTTGAGATGAGACATTATGGTACTTGGTATATACAATTCATTATATAGTTATGGTTGTTTGAACATTCTTATGTCCTGCGGAAGGATCCTTCAACGCAAGACTCTTTGATTGACAAGGATCATTATTAATAAATTTGTTACACTATTTTTTGGTCATCTAACCCATTGTTATTATATGGACCCAAGTACACATGTAAGACCAATTTTACCCTAAGTAAAATTGCATTCACTGTGAAAAATAACTTAGTAAACCACCTTTATTAAGTTGTTTATGGTCTAAACAGGAAACCCCATGAGGAAATATTAAATAAATCTACATTTGTTTGATTCTCCTCAAGGAATAATTAGTTAAACAACAATTTAATTAATATTCTTGGTTATATTTAACCCAAAACAGGGAAATTAATTAGATAAATCATTATTTATCTTATTATTTCCTAAGAATAATTATTTAAACCTTATTTAAATAATATTCTTTGTTGAATATGACTAAATCACCCTTAAATAGTTAAATAAATCATTATTTATTTGATTATTACTCAACCACATCCTTAAAATGATAAATAAATCATTTATTTATTTATTATTTACAAATAAAGGGATTTGACCCAAGTCAAATTCTTTTTTCCTCCAACAAATATAATAAAATATTCCATAAAAGTTGGATCTTGATTTGGTTAATAATATTTTAATTATGCACCAATATCTAGACTAACTCAATATTTTGTTATAAATAGAAGGGTTTTCCCATTCATTTACCACCTTTTGTTGCCTAAAGATCATTCTGGATCTATACTTTTGGTCTGACTTTGATCCACTATCATAGTCATATTTTGCTACCATTTTTGTCTGGGTTTTCTATACCATCAAGAGAGAGGAATTTTAGATCTGAAGTGCTGAGGACTTACAAGAACCCATCCCATCGAGGAGAACTGGTAACACCCTTCTGTGTTTTCCTCCCAGGTGCCATTAATACAAAATTCATTCAACATATTCTTGTCTTGTCTATTGGATGCATGGAGCAAATCTTGTTTTTTCTATTGCTTAATGTCTTTTGATGCATAGATCCAGATTTTTGCAGCATTTATCTGGATAAGCTAACTTCAAATATGAGGATATTAGCAACCATATTTGATGTTAGGGCTACTTGTTATGCACAGCTAAAGTGGTCTTTTTCCGTACGCTTGGAATTAAGATTCATACTAACAACTGGCGACTCCACACGAGTTTACGATTACGACCGCTGTCATTTTTATGATCCTTGCATATCCAACTACCTCAAACCCTAGGATTTCTCTTCAGCCCCTTGTTTTTGCTTTTCTTGATGTTTTTTTTATACGTCATTGACAGATAATAGTAAAACATCAAAACAGATCAGACATTTCATTCCACTTACTTCAGCAAACCCTAGATTCCATACGCGCTTTTACTTCACTTAACCTACGTATGTACACTCTTTCATGCATACTAACCCACGTATACTTCTGTGCATTCTTCATAAAAAACTTGTCTGCCCATACGCGCTTTTCCTTAAGCAGACCCGCATATACACGCGTTTTTACTGAAGCGAACCTGTGTATACATCTGTAACTTTTCAGGACTCTGCAGCTCTTCAGATCAGATAAACAACTCAGATTTCATCCTTTACTTCAGAAAGTTTTTCGTCTCATCTCAGATCTAAACATTCCATAAACAGATCTAGAAAATACATATACATTTCAGATCTAGAGATTCCTCTTCATCATTTTCTTCATAAGTGCATTATGAATTCAGATCCATCTGCTAACTGTTACCCATTCCATTCAGATATATTTTAGAGTGAAGCATTCATTAAAACCCAGACTTATGCACTCCCTTGCATAATGATTTTCTTCTCCTTATATAGATTTATCTTTTGTCAATACCATGAGCCAAAACCACACAACTTCCAATGGTATTCCTGGACGGGATCAAATATATAATCAAGCACTCAATACTTTGGGTCAATACCATGGTAATTTCCCCTGGTTTCCTAAATTTAGAGTGCAAATGGGCATATGCTACTTGTCACGTACATTTCCGCATATATATGTGACTTTTCCTTAACAAACCCGCGTATGCCTTGTGACATACCTTGTTCAACATTATTCTGGCACTTACTTCTAAAATAATCTGTAGATACATCATATTTTCATCATTAATCAACTCATCAAGTCAGTTTTCATCAAGGACAAATTCATTAGGTAGGTTCTATCAAAGTCAACACATTGTATCATATTGCCAACAATCTCCCCCTTAACTCATCAAGTAGGTTATCATCAACTTTATCAAGTAGGTTTCCATCAAGGACAAAACTCTGCATTATATTTCCAATAGTCTTATTTCATCAAGTAGGTTGCCATCAAGGACAACACATGCCAACACTCCACGTAGGGTTCAAGTTAGTCCTCCACTGAGTCCGCACACCGACTCTTCTTCTGGTCCTTCGGGTTCTCCTTCTCATTCTGCCTTCCGTTCTTCCCCTGATACCTTCACCATGTCTAGTGCAGGATCTAATGATGGTGGTAACCCCAGCCCTTAGGCTAGGAATACCACTAGTGGGACCGCAATGAACACTACCCCGGCTGCCCCCTTGCTCCCTTTCATGGCAAGCCTCAGCCTCCCCGATTTTGACCAGTTGATAAACGACCCTATACACCATGATGCTAGTTGGCCTGCTATGCCGACGAATCTCCCTTCCGACATCCCAAATTTTGAAATCCTTGCTGGAGAAGATCCTACAAATCATGTTCGATCTTTCCACATGTGGTGTTCATCTAACTCAATTACCGATGACTCTGTCCATCTTCGGTTGTTCCAACATAGGCTTACAGGTGAAGCTTCTAAGTGGCATGTTGATCAGGCCCCTTCCTCTCATACCACCTTTGCGACTATTTCCCGGGATTTTTTGTCTTACTTCTAGCTTCCCCTTCGTTATGACACTGGTACCAAACTCTTGACTTATTTTCGTCAATCTTCTGCGACCCGCCTTTACGACCATGTCCAGGAATGGCAGAGAAGAAAGAGCCTATGTCAAGCTCCTACCTTCGAAGACCGTGTCTACATGGAATATTTCCTTAGATCTCTTTTGTCACCTATCGGGAAAGATGCCGCATCGCACTTTCCTCAAACCGAAGAAGTTTCTCTCCAAATTGTGTTAAAATATGACTTGATCTACGCTCATTCGAGTTATGTTTATACCGTTCTACCTAATCTTCCTAGACCCGGAATGTCCAACGCACAGGGGGCATCTCACGCTACTGATGGTATCACTGGATCTCTCTCTAATCCATACGCTCAGCCTCCCATGAGCTATGGCTTTCCTCAGGGTGGGGCCAGCACCTCCTACACTTTTCCCCCTCTCGGTACCACGTATCGAGGATATAGCATGCATCCTCTTTTTTCCCAACCTCCTATTTACCACACTATTACCCAACCTCCTTATTATCTGTATCCACAGCCTGGTGCTCCAAATCCTCCAGCATTACCACCGCTTCCTCCCTTTCCTTCTCAACCCCCGCAACAGCAACCATCCCCCCCTCAGGGACAATTATATGCACAGCAAGGCATGACTAATCCTCCTCTCTCCAAAAATAAGAGGAAAGGCACTCAAAATTAGTTTGATCCTGGTAATCCTAGACCTAATCCTCAAAATAATGCTCTTAGCACTACTAACCAGCAGCAGGGCACCCAGCCTAAGTAGGACAGGCCTGTTCACACCAACAAGCCTTGTTCTGTTTGTGGTGTTTATGGTCATTACACACATGATTGTCCTCTTTTACCATAGATGTGGCAAATGTGGGAGTCTCAAGCAACATTTCAAGGAAATCAAGCCTCCCCTTCCTTCCCTCCCAGTGCTGCACCTATTCAACTAGTTATGCTTACTGATCCTTTCCCTTGGCAAGGATTTGTGGCTACCCAACCACCTGAAGGTCAGGTGGCCACTCAAACTCTTCCATATAGTACCTTCAATTACTATATTCTCATGATGAACTCTAATCAACCTCTAACCATAGACATCAATCTTCAGACTCGGTCCTGTCAATACAACAAGCCTCCCGCTACGTCTGTCCCCGACCCGCCTCCTTCGGTCTCTACAGAGCCTCTTTCGACACCTAAAGGTCCCTTACAGATCCATTATCCCAAGGCAGAGGTTCATACCAAGATTCCTAAGGGACCACTATGCCGAAATGCTTCTTCTAGCAAAGCTTCCCATTCGTATAGCATAGTAGATGATTTGGCACAATCCCCTGCTGCCATTTCAACGCTAGAAATCCTCCAGTCATGCCCTTCACAACAAAAAGCTCTACTATCTGCCATGGGCACTGTAGATCCTTTCAATGATTGATTGATTGTCTTTGATGTTGACTGGTCAGAACATCCTCCTCTCCCTGCCTGCGTTGCTTTCCAAATCCCAGTCAAGATCCAGAACACTAACATTTCCCTGTGCATTATTGATGAGGGGGAATCCACCTGTGTGATGCCTGCCTCAGTTTGGAAGCAAATCAGATCACCTAGGTTTGCTCCTTCCACGATCACTCTCTGAGCGTGGGATGGCCACACCTCCCAGCCCATCAACTTATTCTGCAATTGTCCTGTTACTCTTGCGGGAAATATTGTTTGTATCGACGTAGAAGTGATAGATGCCCCCTTGGATTACAACATTCTATTGGGTCGTAGCTACACTGATGTGATTTCTGATGTCCCTTCCACGGTCCACTGCAAGATGTCCCTCCCTCATAATGGAAATATAGTCACCATTGACCAGTTGACATATTACGAACGGAAGTCTTAGACCTCCCCTAAGTCCACTATCTCTTCGGTGGCCAACAAGAAAAATTTCGATCCTTGGACCAGTGTTTCACTCGAAGTCTACAAATATTCCTCATTTCTTAGTACATTCCCTAGTCTTCCTCCATCTATCTCTGATCCCAACTCATCAAATGTTTGCATGATGCAATCATCTCGGCTTGCCCTCAAATGGCCCGCCTCGGCTAGTCAGCAGCCTCCTCGTCCTCCGCAGACTACTCCTAGCCCTTTGATTCAACCTTCTATACCTCCTCACCCTAGCCCTTCCGCTGGTGCTCATGAGCCTCTTTACCCTCCTAGAACGGTTCCTACAGGCCTTCACCATTTAGGAGTCATCCCACCTAGCCATTACCCCTCTAGTTAGATACCATTCTGGTACCTTGATCCTCCAACCGCTACCCCGCGAGGTCAACCCAAACCTTATCTTGCTTTGACCCCTGTTCAACCAGTCCCCATGACTTCTCCCGCTGCAACAGTGCCTCAACCACCTCAACAGGAACCACCTCCTATTGTGACCGCTTCAGGTAATAAGGGAAAAGCTCGCAAGAGGGCCTCCAAGGACAAGTTTTCCCTGACGGACCCTGCACCTCCCCCACCCGCAAAGCCCTGTGCTCTGTGTGATTTCATCGACCATGCCACCCATAACTGTCCTGAACTGCCCCGTATCAAGCCCATGGTTAAAGTTGTGCCCTGAGTCTACGGTCCCTGAAGCCTCTATTTCTTCCTCGACCATAGCCAAGAATCCTAAAACTATTCACACTAACCAACCTTGTGCGTTGTGTGATATCCATGGCCATTATTCTCACCATTGTCCCCGCTTTACGCATTACCGTGCCTCGTTAGATGTAGTTCGTGAGTACGATATTGAACAAAACCAATCTGCTTCTCTCGTACTTGCGCAATATGCTGCAGGCTAGACTGAGGATTTATCCACTTCCATTGACATTCCCCCTCCTGATGTCGAGATGAAGGAGCCTACGGCCACCATCCTCTACCTTTCATCATCCATGAGACCCTAGGTGGAAGCTCCCTCTGAATCTTCCCCTGTTGTTTCACTTAACCTCCCTTCAATGATTATCCTAGGCTCAACATCAGTAGATCCTTTATCTTCTTGTTCCTCCGTCATCCCCAATGATGATGCACATGTGAACCTTTCTTCCCATGATGATGAGTCAGGTAGCTTCGCCGCGTCATGTGGTCTCCCTTCCTCTAGTCACTCCATCTTCTATTGTGATGATGACATCATGGAAGCCATGTCCACCCCTGAATTCATATTTCCTGCCCATAAACGAGATAGCACCATCTATGCCTATGGTGACTTTCATGGCCTGAGCACAAGCTACACCTTCGTTCGGCGTGTGAGTAGTAGACATCCTACCCAAATCACTCCCTGCCACAGAGTGCGTTCGATTTCTACTTTGCGCTTAGGTTGCCAGCATTATTCATCATCCTCCCATTTATTTTCTTATGGAACATTTCAAATGGAGCTACCGTCCACACCTTATATCGGTTTCAATGATGGAGCAAGTCGCTACTCCAAGAATCTAGCCTCGGCAGGTTGGGCCATTTTTACCCCCTTGCACTCCCTTGTTCTCTCGAACGAGGTATGGATTGGTACTGCTACCACTAACTAGGCCGAATATGATGCAGTATGAGGTTTATTAGCCAATGCCCTTTCACATCACATCCTTCACCTTCATGTTCATTTAGATTCCCTGCTTCTTGTCATGCAATTGAATGGTGTCTATCGTGTGCATAATCCTATCCTTTTTAGAAGATATTTACGAGTGAAGCTTTTGATGCGTGGATTTGAAATCATTACATTCAGTCATGTACCTAGAGAAAAAAATCACTATGTAGATAGCATTGCAAACCATATTCTAGATTGGCATTTAGCACACGCATTTAACACAAGACAATAACATAAAAATATCAAAACGATGCATATCAATAATATGTGTTGTATGAAATGTTTTAGAGTCCATCCACTCTGATACATATGACATGCCCATAGCAAGTTAAAAAACTCAAAACTGGGGGAACCACCTGCTCCTACGCACTAATCACTATCTGGAGGATCCTGAGCCAATGGCTTTTCTCCCATAGCTTGTAGATCATGCATACCCTGTCCGGCCATCGCCATGTGCTGCATGACCCCTTGCCACTCAGAGGGTAAACCAATACATGGCTCTATGTACTGGTCATCTAAGTCTTTCCAATCGCGCTCTGAAACACTGGTCAGAAGCCTCTCACTTCTATGATGGATGTCATCCAAGAGGGCTGCTGCATCCTCATTTTTCTGCGCCCTCGCTCCACTAGGTCCTGCGGTCCCCGATACTGCAGGTCATCCCATATATCCGACCGGTTTTACCGGTGCTGTATCTGCATACCAAAAGTGAAATAATCAATACCACATACAATATTCTAGACCTTTACATATGCATAAAATATTAACAATTTTTCACTTACCATCGGGCCCCCATATTCGACCAGGCGGTAGTGGAAAATCTGGGTCCCCACAATAACTCATCCAACTATAGGGATAGTCGTCTATATATAGTGGCATCTAATCCCAATGAGTAAAGAACTCGGATCATAACACCCGTCCAACTGCCCCACCTCCTCCTCTACACAGTAGTCGCCCCCACTGGCGCATCCTAGGCTCTCTCGAGCCCCCATCTTCGAGCTGTATATGAGGTCAAAGGGTCGGGATCTTCTCAAATAAGAACAAGCACAAAACTATACCATATGCATAGTCATGGTTCACTTGCCGCTTGCATAGCGAAAAATATTGTTTCAATGATGACAACATCATCTGGGCCCACCCATATTAGGTCCCACTCAAAACACTCTCCACAAGCATCATCTGCCCTCCAATGATGTGATGGAGTGCCTGGTTGCCCAAGATCCGCAACACTGTTGCGGCCACAGCACGAGTCTCTGACCTCTCCAAATCCCCGATGGGTATCCAAGTCCCCTTGACTTGGAGACCTAGTCGACAATGGCGCTCTACAAAATCTATGATATTCTACCCCTGCGGTAATACTGGCTGAGTATTACCTACCATCCCAAGTGGTGGGATACCAGTCAGGAAATATATATCCTGGACCGTCAACTCAATCCAATGCCCCTGCACTATAAATACCTCATGGTCCGGGTCCCAATAGCGGACAAGCCAAGCAAATAAGGGCTCTCCAGCTCTCATCAAAGGGTTTTCCACAAACTTCAGAACCCCAAACCTGGCCAGTGCACTCTGGACACCTTAATCCTCCCAGATCTTTGACCATAATGTGCCCAGGTCTCTCTCTCTTCAGTTGATCCATAATTCTACCATATCTGCACAAAACCATCATATTTTCTAGTATGCATATAGAAAAGACTGTATCTCATCATAAAAACCTAGTACTTAGCCAAAAAACAGCACAGAAAAACCCCTCCCTGACAGGTCTCACTTTTCGGGCCCAAACCTGGGACAGGTCACAGTTTTTTGCTCAAAACCTGCTACCCAAGTCGCACATTTTTCCCCAAAAAGTGCGACCCAGCCATGAAGATGAGGAGGGGTCTGTTCCTAAGCCCTGGGGACCTAATCTAAATTTTCAATCCACTGAAAAGAAAGAGTAGGGTTAGGCCTCTTACCTGCAACTGACGGATCTCGATTCCAACAGTCTGTTTTTCTGCTACGATCGCTGCAAGATTTAGGGCCTTCTCTCCTCTCTACATTCACCATAGCTCCACATGCAAATGAGTTAATTTGGAGGGAAAATGCCTTATTAAAAGAGAAACCCGTGTTTTTTCTTTTGCCTGTTGTGGCCAAACCGTAGGTCCGTTTACCAAACCGTCTATACCGTTGGAAAGCTTTCACCAAGCCCGCAAATGGGTATTTGTTAGCTTTTAGTGATTTGATACTTCACCAGGACACATTTGTTCTAAGAAGCATTAGTTCACCCCTCCTCAAAATTGAATTTCTTCACTTGCAACACTCGTACTGGGGGTGCCACTTTGCCTCCATACTTGTCCACGTTCATGTCGACTTTCGTCGTGAGTTACCATATTGTACTCATATTTTTATGGTCCCCATTGGACCTTTTCTGTGTGGCAGCAACATTGAATCACCCTTGTTTAGAGCATGCGAGTTAAGTCATCATTACATTCATGGAGTCTAACCCAAGTCCCTTTGCATCCCACTATAGTCCTCCATCCTTCATTGCTTGGTCCCTCTCTCATGTCACACATTATGTCCTTCAATCCCAATGTCCCCTATCCCTCATGATATTGTGTCATTCACTGCAAGGTCATCCATGGCCTTTATGCTCTAGCAAGGGAAGTCGTTTGTTTGCTACTCAGTACCCCCCATTTAATCATCATCATTGGTGTCAGTCTATCAGTGGCTCTACTATTTTCTCTCGTTCCTTAGTTGAGGATCCCTTATTGCCTCACCTATGGCAGACCTCTTTCTGTCGACATCAACTAATTCATTCCATAATACAGGTCTAGAAGGCGGTGTACCTTGGTTCCAGCTTCCACTCTTGTTCAGTGCCTCGAATCAGGCAAAGGGACTCCTTATTTCCCTTTGACTTGATTCTTTCTTAGCTCCAGGTCCTTTCAGCATGATCGAGATCCGTATACTTGATGGTTCAGTGATGTAGCAGCTGATATCGGTGATTCCTGGGTGTGTGTGAGATGTCTCAGCCCTCATGAGTGGGTGGCCCTACAGGTAGCCCCCCACATACCCGGATGACCTCTTCATTACAGCCTTTCATGCAGCTCCATACATTTGATGATGTCGGCCTCAGTCGCTTGTAGTGCCTTTTTGTTTGCATGTATCAGTTAGATTTTCAAAGCCCTTTCCTGTTTTCAGGGGCATCTGGGTTGTATTTATATGTCATGTACTCAGATATCATTGTACAAGTCCTGGCTGTTATCCCAGGTACAATATGTATGTGGGATTCATTGTCGTTTTGTTTATCTAGCTCATGTTTATGCTAGCATGTACTATATTGTTCAGTCCCTTTGTTTACTAGACGCCTTATTTTTTGTACTTTGCCTCGATGGGTATAGGTATGCCTCCCCTGCCACCTATAGCACAGGTACTCACTCATCAAAGAGACTTGTCACACCAGTAAGTCTCACCTCCTCAGGGTCTATTTCTTTCAACACTTTGGTCTACCTTATACTTCTCTCTCTTTGACTTCCCCTTCTATGTCTAATGATTGAGTTCTTACAACGTACTTCGGTCATACGATTAGGTCCTAACGCTCACACGCTGGGGGGAAATATATTACACCATTTTTTGGTCATCTAACCCATTTTATTAGATGGACCCAAGTACACCATGTAAGACCAATTTTACCCTATGTAAAATTGCATTTACTATGAAAAATAACTTAGCAAACCACCTTTGTTAAGTTTTTATGGTTTAAATAGGAAACCCTATGAGGAAATATTAAATAAATCTACATTTGTTTGATTCTCCTCAAGGAATAATTAGTTAAACAAAAATTTAGTTAATATTCCTGGTTATATTTCACCCAAAACAAAGAAATTAATTAGATAAATCATTATTTATCTTACTATTTCCTAAGAATAATTATTTAAACCTTATTTAAATAATATTCTTTGTTGAATATGACTAAATCACCCTTAAATAATTAAATAAATCATTATTTATTTGATTATTACTCAACCACATCCTTAAAATGATAAATAAATCATTTATTTAATAATATTTACAACAGTGATTTGAATTGTCAGTAAAATGTACTCTTTCTTCCTTTTCTCCAACCATTATAATAAAAGATATAAAATGTTGGATCTAAAATTTGGCTTTTCATAATATTTTAATTATGCACCAATATTTCATAGACGTAACTAATATTTTGTTATAAATAGAAGGGTTTTCCCATTCATTTATCACCTTTTAATGTCTACTTGATCACCTGATCTATACTTGTTCAAACTATCAACAAACACTTCAGTCATATTTTGTTACCATTTTTGTCTAGGTTTTCTACACCATCAATAGAGAGGAATTTTAGATCTGAAGTGTTGAGGACTTACAAGAACCCATCCCATTGAGGAGAATTGGGAACACCCTCTTGTGTTTTCCTCCCAGGTGCCATTAATACAATATTCATTCAACATATTCTTGTCTTGTCTATTGGATGCATGGAGTAAATCTTGTTTTTTCTACTGCTTAATGTCTTCTAATGCATAGATCTATATTTTTGCAGCTTTTATCTTGATCACCTAATTGCAGATATGAGGATATTGGTAGCCATATTTATTGTTAGAGCTGTTTTTTATGCACAACTAAAGTGGTCTTTTTTCGTACGCTTGGAATTAAGATTCATACTAACAAAATTGTCTTCCCAATTGTGAATATTTTGGCTTCTAAACCCCCATGTTGGAGACATTTTTAAAAATAGTATATCTTAATTAGGAATTAAGAATATAATTATACGATTGTTGGGTTGTATTAATCACTATTAAATGACTAAAAAAATACACATAAATTATCAATCCAGGGACATATTTTATTTCAATGATAGTAGCATTGTCTATGCTAATACATCAAACCGGAAGCAAATCCAAACAAAGGAAATCATTGTTGAAGTAAATGTTGCAAGGAAATCACTCATGTAGAAGTAAAATTATCTAAAATATTGTAATAACACCTCAATTAATATGTTCTAGTGCACCACACAACAATTACCCAGCTGGTATCTCTGATATCATATGTGTAATAACATATAAAATATTGGAATTGAAGTAGAGCTATTCACAGCTGAATAGTAGCAACAACACTTCAACTGACATGTAAAAAAAATAGAAACACATATACACAACTACCTTAATCAATGCAGTCCCTGCTAAAGAGGAGGGTCGTCCCTCACTAGTAGGGTTCAGGTAGATAAAGAACTTAACAGAAACTAAATTAGATAATTCATGTAAAAACAACAACAGGATAATTTGTATTAATATGAGAAAAATTACAGAGCCAAAGTAATGTTGTTCTCTGCTAAACTTTAGACCTCAAGGGATGATAACTATATAGTGGTTACATCTCAGAAAAACGAGGGATGGATTAGTCATGATAATCTTATGATTCTCATGCTGATCAAAATAGAATGCATATGGTTATAACCACTTATTAATAAAAGTATGACTGAAACATTATAGATTACAATAAAAACCACCTAGAGGTTGTTATCCCAAAATACAATACTTAATAACTTCTACCGCTATCATGATAAATCACAAATGTAGCGTAACAGCTAGAGGACAGGTCATCGGTACAGCTGTAACAAAATTTCACTAGTGGATCTGTAATAGCATCGTGTAACAGCGTCATGGTGTAAAAATCTCACTGCAACAACACACCTTTAACTATTTATGTACGCCTCGTGCTCAAGATATTTTGTGATACAAATGGCATCTGGAAAGAAAACAAAAGACCATAGATATTCTCCAAACATTCATCCTCAGTTACGCATAAAAAAGGCACGATACATCATAATAATTGATGAAATGTCAGAGTAATGAAAATAAGGTGAAACAACACAAGTTAAGATAGAATGGTAGGAAAAAGAGGCAAATATAGTCCCAATGGTTATAGTCATGAGGTAAAATAGGGGAAACAAATGTAGGAATGAAAATGTAATGCAAATGGTCCCCCCTTCAGTAGCTCAATATTGTTGGCTTCTGTGCTTTTCAAGCACCCAGTCAAGGCTCGACTCTTCATCACTGAGAAATGATTGAGGCAGAAGTTCAAAATCCTTCTTCTATAAGTGGAAGCAGGTTCCCTTATCCCAGGAGTACTCAAAATCCTTCTAAATTCCTGCCTTAACTCGGTGGCCCATCCTAGTTTTGCCTGGATCCATAATGTCATCTTCTCTTCATTAGAATCCATAGATTTGATGGAAAAATTCCACTCAATCTGATTCTTCATGAAGGATTCAAAAGCTCACAATTGTAGATCCCCCATATAGGATAATATCTTCACCACCATTTTCATACTCACATGCTCGCAAATGATATTTTGTAAGAATAACTCACACAGCAGGCCTTTCTTGTCAAAATAGAAGGCACAAAAGACATCTAAGAATATGTGAGTGGAAGAAAATAGATAGGGTCTGTCCTCCATAACAACTTTCATCTAGAACAAGAAGTAGCATTCCCATAGAAAAATGGGGTAGCATGGGGAAGGCCACCTGCACCCCAACAGATTCAGGGCAAGGTCATGAATTTTTTTCTTATCTATGGTAAGATCCAGAACCTGCTACTATAATAGCAGTAGCGGTTCCTCCTGCTTCTTCAGAGCTTCATTCTTCTTATAATTCTCCCATCCTTTCTTCAAATCTTCTTTCATCCATATTTCATGTAGGGCGTATATCTCCCTCCGATGTTTTTCATCGAAATCATCCCCTACCGAAGGGAGATTGCTTCATGTTTCCACTTCTGTAATTTGGAAATTAGCAAGATTTCCTTAGAACTCCATCCTAATATGGGACCTGACGTTCTTATGCATTCAATATCAACATCAATAATAGGTGTAACAGCCTCTGTTGAATGGGGTTGTTCCACCTCTATTTTTGGTTCTTGTCTAACAGCAGCTTCCTTAGTGGGTTCTTGTGTATCAACCCCTTCGTTTCCGCCTAGAGTAGCCTTTGTGTCCATTTTTGTTTCTTCTATAGTAGCAGTGACCTCCATAGGTTCTTGTGTATCAGCCTCTAAGTAAATTACTATAGGAGGCTCTACTTTAACTGTTGGTTCTTGTGTAACAGTAGTATCCTTAGTAGGTTCTTATGTAACAACCTCTTTTCGTTCTATTTCTGTTTCCATTGGGTTGATGTTTTCCCCACAGACCTTATATCCTACTGCTGTTAGTTCTTGAAAACATGTCGTGCATACAGACACCAATATTTTCTTCCCCTCAGATAATCTTTATTTCAATTATTCATTTTCCTTTCTTATATTTTCAAGTTATAAAAACAAGACATGAGTTTTGTCCTTACCTGATGAGGAGGGTTCCCTTTCTTCTTCTGATACTTTTTCTCTTGTCTTCTTTCCATCTATGGGAAAATTTTCTATGGGTAGGTTAACTTTCACCCTCCATTTTGGCCATATATACCCAATTGGTTCATCAGTGGGTTCTTTCCCAATTCTGACCTTGGCAGGCCGAGTCTAGGTTTCAGCTTCTGCCTAACTTCCTCCCGAAGTCACGGCCTGTTTTCCCCGTATTTTTCTTGGCCTCTTCACTTGAATTATTCACAGGTCCTTCATTGTTGGCTTAGGGCATCCAACACGACCAATTTTATGATTCTGTGATTGTTCACACATGCTTTCGGATGTGTTGTTCTCTTTACTGCCGCAGCCCTATGCTTAATATTCCCCAATAAGTAGAATGGAAGGTTAATCTTTTGTTGGTGCCAAAGGTGATTAAGTATATGGAAGTGATAATTAAACACTATCATGGATCTTCCATCACAAGTGATGTATTTGATTAAACCCAAGGCGACATCTGGCCATGGTTGAGCGAGTGATAACCTGTCAATTCCTCTCCCTTTCTTCTCTAGATTTTCTTCTCCTTATAGGAAGTCTTCTTATGAGGATGGGTCATTTCTTTTTCTATTAAACCACTTTCATCCCTCTATTGGAAACGTAGTTACTCGGGAAATTACCTCTTTAGTCATCTCAATTTGTAGGCCCTGACTCGGGTCTGGTTGTTATTCAAATTCTGAGCGAATTCGATCGCAACCGCCTCGTCTAAGCCTTCTAGCTTCTAGAAGAACTCAATCCATCCAGCGCCTCTGATTATCTCGTAGGATTTTGGACAATTCTGCAAGGTGTCCATAGAATTCGGCTCGTGCCTAACCACTTCTCCACCCATCTTGCTGCTATTTCTGAATTCACTTCTTACTGCTCAACCCACTGTAATTTCACTACACTACTTACTTCTTCTCGGCGTCTCTTCTTATCCAAAATGACGATTTTGGAATGAGGATACAAGGCTTCAGTCGAGGAGGTCAATGGGAGATTATAGGATTTAAGGATTACCAAATTGTACCTAACACAACTCTTCATAAATGTCCCATTATGGAAAGCAATGGGTTCGAAGTACACACGCTCTTTTCAATTGGATTTAGTCATCGTTGGCAATTGTGTTATTAATTGGGTGCATGTAGATTTGGTAGAGGTTTATGACTATGGATTTTTTCAATGATTTCAAGATATATCCCCCCATGCCTTAATGGTGATGGTTGGCCATGGCCATCACGGGAATAGCATTACTTTTACCAATATTCACCAAATCATAAATGATGTTGTTACCTTTTGAATGACATACTTGAAGCGACGTGGAGGAATATTTTGAATTGGCGGTGTACTATTTGCAGTGATCATCGCATTCATGTTTGGCTGGCACAATTATTACTGTTATGCGATAAAACTTGAGAAACAATGTTCGTGGCTGTCGGATGTTACATGTGTAACAGCCAAGATAGCCTTCAAATTATTCTTAAAAAACATAATAATTAGGAGAAATCGGTACAGAAAGAAAATCAAATGAATAACACCATCTTATAAAATGTATCAAGAAGGAAGGATGATGTTTTAAGAAAGGAAAAAAATGGGTGTAACAACTGCCATAGGAGTGGTTTTTAGTTGTTACAAACTATATGACTGCGCCCCAGAAAGAGGTTTTCATAGTTAGATTTATTATTTTTGTTTTATTTTATTTTGTTATTCTTATTATTATTATTATTATTATTATTATTATTATTATTATTATTATTTTAGTTATTTTTTTAAACAAGTGTAACAACTGCCACAAGGGTGGTTTTCAACTGCTGCACTTATTGGAATTTCAAATTCCAGGCTGCACAGGAGAATGTTCACCTGTTGTTGTAACATGAAGATCAAAGTCTGCGACAATGTTAACAAATGATTCCTTCGAAGTGGGTTGATGATATAACCTTAGACGGTGCCCATTAACCAGTAATGGTATCTTAGCACTGTCGATGGTGACCAATTGTATAGTCCCATTGTCAAATATTGTGTCCACTTCGTAAGGACCTAGTCATCTAGTGCAGAACTTGCCTTTGAAATCCTTGAACCTTGAATCATACAAAGGAGCCCAATCCCCTTTTTGGAACTTTTTCTTCTTAATAAACCGATCAATCCATTTAGCTCTTTGCTATTGAATGATCTTTGTCTGTTGAATAGCAGCCAATCATTTCTCTTCCAAGTCATTGACCTAGTTCAATCTTTGATTTTGTGCTATACTTAGGTTCAGATTGACCTACATTGCTACTCTTAATGTGTTTATCTCGAACTCTATGGGGAATAAATGATTCTTACCATACACCAGTTCATATGGTGAGAAGCCTGTAGTGTTTCTCCATGTTGTTCTATAAGCCCACAGTACCTCTAGAAGTTTCTTGGCCCAGTTCCTTCGGTGGTTGGCTATTGTCTTTGTTAAGATTCCATCAATGAATTTATTGGTGCTTTCTACTTGACCATTTTCTTGTGGGTGATATGGTAAATTCATTCTGTGATGAATTGTATACTTTTCAACCAGCTTCTTGATCAAATGCGATGTGAATTGAGACCCTCCATCTGTCACTATCTCTCTGGGTATCTCGAAGTGAAAAAAAATATCTTCAAACAAGAAGTTTGAAACAGCCTGCTCCGTTGCTCTAATTATTGCCTTTGCTTCAACCCAATTTGTGACATAGTGAGTGCATACCAATATGTATGATTTTTTCTGTGATGAAGGATTAATTGGCCCCACAAATTCTAGGGCCCATTTCTCAAATGGTTATATCACTATCTGAGACTGTAATGGCATCTAATATAATTTCATAGGTTGGCCCATCCTCTAGAAGCTATCACATCCCTTCAAAAACTTCTTGGCATCCTAGAATATAGTTGGCCAGTAGTACCCTGTTGAGAGTAATTTATACCCCGTCCTTTTTTCAGTGAAGTTCCCTCCATAGGGTTCCTCATGAAAAGCCTTCAAGATATCAAATACCTCATATTCTCTAACATATCGCCTAATCTAAAAGTCTGGCCTGGTGTGATAGATATTTCCTTCTATCCAGGAGTAGGTAGCACTCTATTGTATAATCTTCCTCTTTTCTTTGGAATAAAAATGGTGTGGGAATTTCCTTGCAACAAGGTAATTGGCTATATCTACATATCATGGTGAGTGAGTAGAGATGGAAAAAATATATTCATCTAGAAAAGAATCCTCAGTGGCAATGCAGTCATCACTTATAGTTAATCTAGAAAGAAAATAAGCAACTACATTATCTTTTCCGGGTTTTTCTAAAATAGTAATATCAAATTCCTGTAATAGAAATAACCATCGTATAACTCTACCATTATTAATAGGTTTGTTCATCAAAAATCAAATTACAGCATGGTCAGTGTGTACAAATACTTGATACTCGATGATGTAGTGTTGAAATTTGTTGATAGCATGCACTACTGCTACGAATTCCTTCTCAGTCACAGTGTAGTTGAGTTCTGCTGGAGTTAAATTTTTACTGATGTAATAAATGGCGTAATGTTTGTTCTCCTCCATCTACCCCAAAACAACACCCACAACTATGTCATATGCGTCCATAGTGATATGGAATGGTAATCTCTAGTTTTTTCCTAAAAAGGTGATGTTGTTACATAGTTCTTTAACTTCAGAAAGGTCTGCTCACACTTCCCTGTCCACACAAATTTTGCATCTTTCATGAGAAATGAAAACAGAGGAGATGCAATATTTGAAAAAATTTCTATAAATCTCCTATAGTATCCTACATGTCCCAAAAAAATATGTACCTATTTCGGAGTCTCAAGGGTCAATATTTTTGAGATTACCTCATTTTTTGTAGGATGTACCTTGATTCCGTCTACCGAAATGAAATTTCCCAACACAATTCCCTCTGTCATCATCATGTGGCATTTCTCCGTGGTCAGAGCAACATTAGTTTGTTCACATCGTTCCAACATTCTTTCCAAATTAGCTAATGTTGTCTCAAAGGCATTCCCGTAGGGTGTAAAATCATCCATAATTATTTCAAGGTAGTCATTCAAGAGATCGGAAAAAATACCCAAAATTTCCCTCTGAAAAGTTTCTAGTGCATTACAGAGGCCAAAAGGAAGGACTCTGTATGCAAAATTACCCCATGGGCAAGTAAAGGTTGTCTTGTCTTGGTCTTCCGTGGCAATATGCATTTGATTATAGCAACTAAACCCATCTAGGAATGAAAAAAATAAATTCCTAGAGAGAGTATCCAGGACCTGATCAATGAGTGGTAAAGTAAAATCCTCCTTTTGAGTAGCCTTGTTAAGCTCTCTATAGTATAAACAGACTCTCCATTTGCCGTTATTTTTTAGAACTATGACAAGCGAAGACACCAACTGGCTTTCATAAATGGGGTAGATGAAATTAGCATTAAGGAGTTTCTACAATTATTCTTTCACAATCTCCTTAAGTGCGGGGTTCATTTGACATTGCGGTTGTCTAACTGGTTTGAAATCCTCTTTAAGTTAAATGCGGTGAGTTCATAGGCTAGGATGGATTCCTTTCATATCTATATAGTCCCATGAAAATTCCTTTTTGTATTTCTATAACAACTGTATCAGCAATCTATTTTGTTCAGCAGCCATGTTAGGATTGATGTTTAAACATTTCCCAGGTTCAATTTTAACGGGACTGCTGATAGTATACAGAGTGGTTTTCAAGTGTTCAATAATTGCATCATCTACCTCATCTTCTTCCCCAAAATCTCTAATGGAGGAAACATAGGGTGAATTACTAATAAAACCATTAATGATATCTTCCTCTATTTCATCCTTAAAGTATTGTGCCTTTCCATGATCAGGTGATCATGTCCTAAGTTAAAAAAAAATACTCAAACTTGGAACTGCTTAGAATTGGTTGAAACTAGAATGACTAGATAGGCCTCGTCGATATGATCCTAGTGCCGTGATCGTCACTCAAATCCGACACTGTATGTGAAAGTTATTCAAGTTTTAAATTCACAATTTCCTTCAAAAATCAGTTTGACTAGGGTTGAATTTTGAATTTGGAAAATAGTAAAAAAGAATATTTCTAGAATATTCCTTGGAATATTTTGGGAATATTCCATGGAACATTCCTTGAGGACCAATCAGTGGCTGACAAGTGTCAAGTTCAGATTGCACAATGGTTGGACTTTTCGTTTTCGTGGCCAATTAAAGGGCGCCACATGGCCTGCCCGGAGGCCACCACGTGGCCCCAGGCCATGTTAAAGTTTGTAGTGGTAAAATTATTTGGCATGTACAGGTTTCGACCACGATTCGGGTGGCTGCCAACCCACAGGCCCGACCATCCCACCTCACAATGGTTCGTAACAACCATAGTTCTTTTCGCATATTTAAAGTTTCATAAAGGATAGGGCGGTGGCAAAGGGGGCCAGCCCCTAAGGGCCAACCCCCATATGATATGTTAGCACTCGACCTTCCACTAGAGTCCAGGGGCTAAAATCCCACCCAACGATTACAGCGGCGATTAGCACCCCACCATGTGGCCACCAATACATAACCTTAAATGCCACGGTGTTGTGACAGACAGTTAGTGTTAAACTAACCAACGGGTGCAGAGAACATGTGACCGCCCAAACTATGACATTTAATGCCACATAAATCATGTGCCAATTCTAGAGCAGATCCCCCATTTCCGGTGGGAATTCTATTTTGGTGGAGTTAACTCTAGTTAATCCAAATCTGGTGGAGTTTTTTAAGGCCAGATTGGCAAAATACAGTTTTCGTCATAACTTCTCCATTACTGAACCTTTTTTGGACGAATTGTTTTCTGATTTTGGGTATTCTTAGCATTATGGAGCCACTGGAATAGGTTGAAAAGCCAACAGAGGTGTCTTTGATCCATTTTTTCTTCAGGGAAGCTTAGAGAGCCATCAGGGCATAGAGGGTGTTGGAGCTATATTGGGCTATGTTTAACCATTTGAGGTGAAACAAAAGTCAATTTATACTGATTTCTGCATTCTAAATTAATTTTTACAGCTTGTTTGGTCTGTTTAGGACTTATTTTCACTGTATTACCAATTTGAGCATCATAATATATCAAGGACATGCCCATTGGGAGCCTTGGACCCGACAGATATAGCCCAGGAGGGGTGAACTGCCTCATCATGTTGTTGTGTGTTTATGGTGAATTTATTCGGCTGTTTAATTCAGATTATAGTTGTTAAATATTAAATTTAAACAACACTCCCTCACACCAAAATTCATAAAAAGTTATCAAAAAAACTTTATTTCACTTGCAAGACTATTCAAACACTTTGCACACTTAATTTAATGGAAATGAATACTTTGAACAACAACAAAAAAAAATTTCATTTTCAGATCAGTTGGTATCAAAGCCCAGGATTAGAGCCTTAAAAGCTAGAGTTTTCACTCAGCATTTTTTTTGTGCGAAGATAAAGTTATTTGTTTGCAAGTTTTGATTCTTACTAGGCTTAAACTCAAGAGAGGTGAAGGAAAATTGGTTAGTGCATAAACTAATCCACAACCAAGAAGGGTCAGAGAACCACCTCTAAGAGCCATAGAAGCAGCTTCAAGAATGTCTTCAAGAGAAGGAGAAACTCTTGAAGAGATGGATCCCAAGGAAGAAGAACGGGTATTCTGGAAAGCTTTCCTGGATATGACTGAGATGGTAAGGATCCTCTACCAAGAAATAAATGATAGGATTGTTGGAGAAGGGTCTAAAAACTAGAAAGAAAGAGAGGGTTCCTTAGGAGGAAAGAAGAGTGATGACAATTCAAAGAAAGGACATGGAGGAAATGATGATCCGCCATCCCCATCTTCATCCTCTTCCTCTACATAGTCTTCCTCGACTTCAGTAAATCACTCTCACAAGTCAAAAACCATTGGTAAAAGTCCATTTTTGAGGCTTGATGTAAAATTTGAATTGCCTATGTTTAACAGTGAATTCAATGCAGATAAACTTGACAATTGGATTAGACAATTGGAAGTTTATTTAAGGATTCAAAACCTTCATGATGACGACACCAAGATACAATTAGCCTCGCTGAGAATGGATGGAGTAGCATTGGTATGGTGGGAAGCCAAGACCAAGGATGAAATTAAAAAACATGGTAATATTACTTTATCATGGGCTGAATTTATTACAGCAATCAAGAATCAATTTTATCCATTAGCTCATTTACAAAAGGCTATAATGAATTGGAAAAAATTTAGACAGCTTAAGGGACAAAATGTGCAAGACTATACCCAAGAATTTAGGAGAAGAGCACTCTTATTAGGGGTAGACTTACAAAGTTAAGATACTTTTCTGAAATATATAGGTGGTTTGCACAGTTTCCTTAAACATACTATCCTTATGTTAAATCCTACTAGTCTAGACGAAGTTTGTGTACAAGCTACGCATTTAAAGGCTAGAGGGAAAAACACTTTTGATGAGGGTAGAAAAAAGCCTTTCAAAGGGAAGAACAAAGATAACACCTTTAAGGGAAAAGGAAAAAAGAATGCATCTATCAAAAAAGAGGGTGAAAAATTTATATGTAAACATTGTTCAAAAGAGGGCCATGAAGATAAAAACTGTTGGAAATTACATCCTGAAAAAAGAACCCAGTTTAATAAAAACAAGGGAAAGAAGAAAATTGCAGCTACTACAACTACACCTCAAGATTTAGGTGATGATTCAGGTGATGAAACCAAAATTGCAGCCATGGGTTTGAAAAGTATGAATGGAAAGGAAACTGAAACTAAGCCAAGCAATAGTACTTCAAACTTTCATGTACAAGCTCCTAATGAGGAAGAAAGAATTGAATTGTTCTATGTGAGGGTAGTCTCAAAACATACTAAAATTGACACACTATTTGACAGTGGGTCACAAGAAAATCTCATATCAGAAGACTTGGTCAAACAACTAAAACTTGAGACCATTCCACATCCAAAGCCTTATCCACTTGGGTGGATATGCAAGGATGCAAACTTACAAGTCTCAAGAAAGTGCATATTGTGATTCGCTATTACTGCACACTTTATTAACACAGTTGAACTTGATGTAGTGCTGCTTGATATATCAAGAATTGATTTGGGAAGTCCTTACTTATTTGACAGGAAAGCGATCTTCCATCGTCATGAAAATAAGTATCATATTTTTAAAGATGGCAAGGAGTTCATTGTCAGAGCACATCACAAAAAGACAAATATAGCGATGGTAAATGTGAGACATGTTGGGAAAAATACTGAGAGGGGGGGTGAATCAGTATTTAAGGCTGAACTATTTTTCTTTTCTTTCTCTTAAAACCTTATGTTACAGTACTGCATCCAACATGTATGTCCAGATATATGTCTTTACTTAGAGCATTGCATCAGATAAGCATTAAGCATAAACAAAAATAACAGAACAAACCATCAAACATACACAACACATATGAACACTAGGATTTAAGGTGGAAACCCAATTTGGGAGAAAACCACCACTGTTGTAATCTCAGTCTTCAATATTTAATATAGAGAAAACTTCTTACAATATATGCTGGTGCAGACTTATACCAGCACGCATGCACCCACCTGCAGAAGGCTACAACCTTCTCTCATTTACCAGCTACCACTGGAAGGGAGCTACAACCCCCTTTCTGAAGGCTTCGACCCTCAGCCCTACTGAAGACCTCATTTCATCAATTTTCATACTGGATCCACCAGTTTCCATACGACATACCTTGCCAGTCTCCAGATATTTTCTGTATACTTACACCATTTTTTCATGATATCGTCCGTTATTCAAACCATAGATTCATCATCGTCAGACCGTCATCCTCATGGGTGCATCGTAGTCTCATATTTATCAGTTAAGAACAGAGATCACCCATACAGATATTCTTTTGAGAAAATTTATTCATGACCCTTACAATGCACACCCTGTTCTTTATTTTCCTTCTCCTTATATAGTTTTCCCTTTATTAAAACCATGAGTCAAAACCACAAACCACTAATGGTATTCCTCTGAAAATATTCCTTTTAGTTTACCCCACGGGGCTTTTGATCTCTTTTTAATTTTTATTTATCAATTTAAATAAATTGATAAATAAATATATTTACAATTTTGACCAGAAATTTAGGATTAAAGTTAACCCTTTGCGTTTTAACCCTTCCAAATAATATGGTAAACCTTTGACCCCAGGCCCACAAATATAGTCAATAACCAATCAAATACGCACATGGTACCATGGGTAAACTCCGCACAAGTCTAGCGTCCAATCACCGTTAGATTAGCAAGCTTTCAGATCAACATCGTAGATGCATATCGCTCGACCTCCGATACCGATCGTTAATGTGCGATGGCCCGCCGTACCTGTGTTAATATTCGCGCACCTTCAACAAATGACGACCGTCCGATGACCCCTTCCCAGATCAACGACGCTCAACGATATCACTGGGCGTCCTGGGTCAAACTATAACGCGCGATGGCGCACAGTAAAAAGTGGTTTTGTAGAATCGTACAGGGGCGCGTGTCGCCCATTCTATGGAGTCGCTCCCCAACTTTTGAATACCGCTTGCCCGTTGAAAGCGGTGCAATAAAAACCATAAACTGCCTTCACTATTCCTCCTTCCTGGTTCTGCCCTTCACTCAAGGTTCCGTTCATGATTCCAAAGGGTTAGTCTAGGTTTGCGCTATAACTCTGGTCTACCTTTGGCAGGATCTTCAATAACCAACGAACAATTGTAGTTCTCTTCCGACGGGACTTCCTTACAATCATTAACTCGTGACAATTAAATTGCATTCCTTAATTCTACTATGATATATATAACATGTCAACCTTCCATTTTAGAGTTCTATCCTGTCGCAATTTCACTTCTACTTGTACATTCAAAAACATCATATCTCTTCCACTATTAATTTCTTCAATGGATACAATGAATGCCTCGAAAGCCCCCTATATATTCAACCAAATAGTTCCATGACTGAAAATATAAAACTAAGCCAGATCTTCATTACAAGAAGGTCTCATCCTGGAATTCGAATCCTACCACCATGATTCTTCAACAGGGTTTCACTTTTAACTCCATTCGCAGAGACTCATTAGAGATTCAGGGGATCACATATAATACTCATATCCCTAACAATGATTTCATTCTTCTTCGGGCACCGTAGGTATCCTCTTGTCTCTTCCTAGCAGCTCTCCCTTTTTGTCATCTCCTTTGCAAACTGTATTAAACCCCTAATTCAATTCTACTGCTCTGTCTCTTTTTCCTTATGGATATTCCAATTCCTTTGCCATCAATGACAATATTTCCAACAATCTCCCCCTTTGGCATTGATGGAAATACTCTGCCTCTGATGTCCTTACAGAAGCCCTCTTGTCTCTTTTCCTCCCCCTTTGACATCAATGGAAAAGATTTTGATCAAGATCCTTTGAACCAATAATGCCATGCTCCCCCTGAGAGCATGCTGCATCTTCAAACATAATATGACCAACAATTCATCCTTTTCATATAACCAATGCTCCCCCTGAGCCTGTGCATTCAGAGATTCCTAACAGCACCTCACAACCAATTTAATCTTCTGTATTTAAGTAGACCTGATCCTCTGCATGGCAAAGACTACTCCCAGTTTCTGTCTGAGATATTCAAACGCTTCCCTGGGTAGAGGTTTGGTAAATATATCAAAGAATTTGTTCTTTGAGGAAACATACTAATTTCACCTTGTTCGCCAAATTTGTTCCATTTAAGAAGTGATATTTGATGGAATGTGCTTGGTCTTAGAATGCATAAATGCGGATTCTTTGAGACACCTATAGAATTCTGGACATTTTACACATAATGGAGAGAGAGGTGAACAGATTTGATTTGAAAGTCTTGTAGGTCGGCATCATCCAGAAGTTGAGTAACATGATGTCGTGAGCTTGCCAGTTGTTCTGCTTCTGTTGTAGATAAGGCAATGGAGCTTTGCTTCTTGCTAAACCAAGATACTAATTGGGGCCCCATAAAGAATGCACCACCACTAGTGATTTTTCGATCATCAACACTTCCAACCCAATCTGCATCAGTGTATGCATGAAGAGTAAGATCAGCATTCTTTGGATACCATAGTCCAAAGTATTGAGTTCCTTGTAGATATTTGAATATTCTTTTCACAGCCTGAAGATGAGACTCTTTTGGATTAGCTTGGAATCATCCAAGAATCCCAACTGCATGCATGATGTCTAGTCTTGTGTTAGGTCCCTATATTACTAGTATAGTACCTTATTGTTGTTAGTGTAACCCCTTTATTGTTATTATTGTACCCTTGTAACCCCCATTCTGTTATTATTGTGCCCCTAAATTATTATTGTTAGGTCGGCTAGGATTACATTGTGGCCCACTGGGATTACATTATGGCCCCATGGACTCCTATATATAGAAAGGAGGTTTTGTAAATTCAATCATCCAAGAATTGATCATTCATGTAATGTATTGGAGGTTTCCCCCTCGAAGTGGCTTATTTCTAAGGCGTTGATATCTCATTTCTTCTATTTTTGGAGTTGGTTACATAACATTTGGTATCAGAGCTTTGGATTCTAGGGTTTCGCTGCTCCAAACAGGTCATCGTGGCATTTTCGCTATAACTTTTTTTCTACGAAGTTTCAAAAACTGAAATTTTTAGGGTGCGAAGCCGAAATCCTGAGGAAGCTTGTCTAAAAATTACAGACCTTGGTTCGCAATATTTGCGGAGATATCATCTGTGGAAGTCAGGTATTTTTTCAAGCTCCTAAACAGGTCATCGTGGAATTTTCGCTATAAATCTGTTTATACGAAGGTTCAGAATCTGAAATTCATATGGTGCGAAGCTGAAATCCTGAGGAAATGCGTCAAAAAATTTCAGAGCTTGGTTCGCAATATTTTTGGAGATATGATCTGTGGAAGGTAGTGCTTTTTCAGGCTCCTGAATTTCATCTCAAAGAGGTGATCGTGGGAAAAGTTTAATAACTCTCTCTCTGAAGATTGGATTGGAGTTCCGTCAAAAGTGATCACCATTACACGGCCTGTAGTTTCTTCGCTATCAATTTCAGAGACAAAGGACAAAACAGTGACACGTGGCAAGTCGTACAAGTTCGCTCTACTGAACCAGTCCAGAATTAGGTCATTGTGGGAGATTGGACACAACTTTGTCTTGGAGAATAAAAATCAGGTCAGACCTATGGAATTTGAAAGAAGCTTCAGAGGGCTACTACAGGGCTGAATTTCGGATAACGAAGATTTTCAATTACAGAGATAATTCAATTTCAATATCGATCTCCTAAAAGATAGTAAAAGGTGTGTATTTTTTTTCCGAATTGCATAAGTCTTGTTTGAAGAATCAAGTTGAATTGATTCCAAGGGAATCTTGTAGAATAGATATCAATATTGGATTCTAAAATGGTCCCTAAAAATAATTCAACACCCATTAAGCCTTCAGAAGGCTCTACTATGACTCATGAAGATGAAGAATTGCAACATGATCTATCAAAATTACAAGAGCAAATGCAACAGTTTTCACTCTCGCAAAGAGCAACCAAAAATGAAATGGAAGTTTTGAAGAAAGGCATGGAAGTGAAGATGGACGGTTTGAAGAAAGGCATGGAAGCTAAAATGGATGGCGTGGAAGCTAAGATGGATGGCGTGGAAGCTAAGATGGATGACATGAAAGACAACATGAAAAACATGAAGAGTGATCTAAAAGCATACATGGAAGGCTTGATGACAAGCTTAAAACCAAAAATGATTCCTAATGGTGGAAATATAGGAGAAGAACCTCATGATGAGAACAAAATAAATGTTAATCGTGATTTCATAAACTCGAATGTTGGTGGGAAGAACCACCATATTCCAAAAATGGATATGAGGAAGTTTGATGGAAAGGATCCTGTAACATGGATACTACAGATGGAGCAATATTTCGATCTCCATAACGTGCAAAACACACAAAAGGTACGCATTGCAACTTTACATTTAGAACAAAATACATTTGTATGGTATCGATGGCTTTGTTCCCGTAAAAAAATTGTCACTTGGTCAATTTTTACGGAGGAAATGATAGCACATTATGAGGATACGAAGAGCAACACCTTCTTTACCCAATTGATAAATCTCAAACAAAAGGGTTTAGTGGGGCAGCACATTGAGGACTTCCAAAAATTGAGTATAAGGGTAACTGATATTTCAGAGGACCACAGGATTGATCTCTTCTTAGGCAGTTTAAAGGATAACATTCAACATGAAGTTCGTGTTCTGGAACCCGATTCATTAGAGAAGGCATTCAGGTTGGCAAGAAAAGTTGAATGTAAAATTATGGCAACAAGGAAGTCTACTACTCAATTCTATAAAGAAGGAAGTGTAGCTACATCTAGATTTCCACAACCTACAAGGTTGACACCACAACAATTGGAAGAAAAAAGAGCAAAAGGGCTTTGCTACAGTTGTGATAGCAAATACACTAAAGGTCATAAGTGTGTCGAGAAGAAATTATTTTACATAGATTGTGAAGAGGAAGAAGAAAATGAACAAGAAGAGGATATACAACAGGAACCAACCCTAGAAGAGGAAGAAATGAATCCGACCATATCGTGTAATGCACTGGCAGGAATTACCACTCCTCAAACTCTCAAGATACAAGGACAAATCAAGAAGAAAAAGGTAATAGTGTTGATTGATTCATGTAGCACCCATAATTTTATTCATTGTAAGGTAGCCAAGGAATTAAATTGTTTCCTATACCCAGCACCAGAATGTCAAGTGATGGTTGCAAATGGAGGAACTATAAATTGCTCTGGAAAATGCCATAATATTAAGCTAACCATGGGGGAATATGTTGACTAGTCCAATGCTTTCCATTCCTATGGGAGGTGCTGATGTTGTACTAGGAGTACAATGGTTACAATCTTTGGGGACGGTAGCTTTTAATTTTCAAGAACTTTTCTTGAAATTTTTTTCAGAAGGAAAGGAAGTCGAACTACGGGGTATTGAAGGGAAGCCAGGAAGGATAATAAGCTCTAATGGCATGACAAAGCTTCTAAAGAAAGAACAACGAGGCGTAATTGCACACTTATGCTCACTAGAAGTTCCAACATCAAAATCATCTATTTCTGCAGATCTCCAACAAGTCTTGGACAATCATTCCAAGGTGTTTGAAACTCCCAAAGGATTCCCACCTATTCGTGATCATGATCATGCTATTCATTTGATTCCAGGAAGTGTTCCTCCAAACATCAGGCCTTATAGATATCCTTATGTCCAAAAGAGCGAAATTGAACGTATGATTGCAGAAATGTTAGAGGCGGGTATAATTCAACTCAGTCAAAGTTCTTTCTCTGCTCCTGTAGTATTGGTACACAAGAAGGATGGATCATGGCGCATGTGTCCGGATTATAGGGAGCTCAATAAGCTCACCATTAAAGATAAATTTCCTATTCCTGTGATTGATGAATTATTGGATGAATTACATGGAGCAATTTATTTTACCAAGTTGGATGTTTGTTCAGGATATCATCAAATTAGAATGAAGACTGAAGATATTCCGAAAACAACATTTCGAACTCATGAGGGTCATTATGAATTTTTGGTCATGCCTTTTGGCCTTACCAATGCACCTCTACATTTCAAGGGTTGATGAATTCCATTTTCAAACCCTTCCTTAGAAAATTTGTGCTAGTATTTTTTGATGATATACTAATCTACAGCAGGTCTTGGAAGGATCATGCTGAACATGTTGACAAGGTGCTCAAACTATTGCAGGAGAAACAATTATATGCAAAAAAATCCAAATGTTTCTTTGGAGTACAAGAGGTGGAATATCTGGGTCATATTGTATCTCACGAGGGTGTTAAAGCAGACCCTAACAAAATTAAAGCCATTAAGGAATGGAAAGTTCCCACAACCATAAAGCAGTTGCGAGGATTTCTCGGGTTAACAGGGTATTATCGCAAGTTTGTTAAGAATTATGGGAGAATAGCAGCACCTCTAACAACATTATTGAAGAAAGATGCATTTTCATGGACTCCCGAAGCAACTAAGGCCTTTGAACGTCTTAAAGAGGCAGTGTGCCTAGCACCGGTCTTAGCTACACCAGACTTCACAAAAACCTTTATTGTGGAATGTGATGCCTCAGGAAATGGAATTGGTGCAGTTTTAATGCAGGAAGGAAGACCCATTGCTTTTGCAAGTCGTCCAATCAAAGGAAAGTATTTACAGAAACCTATTTATGAGAAGGAAATGTTAGCAATACTACATGCACTAAAGAAATGGCGAACTTACCTAATGGGAAGACACTTCAAGGTAAAACCTGATCATGATAGTCTTAAACACTTTTTGGAACAAAGACTATCTTCAGAAGAGCAGCAAAAATGGGTCACAAAGATGTTGGGTTATGACTTTGAAATAATCTACAAAAAAGGAAAGCTTAATGTTGTTACAGATGCACTCTCAAGAAAGAATAAAGAGGTGGAAGCATTGCTTTGTGCCATTTCTATTATCCAACCAGATTGGATAACCGAAGCAAGAGATGAATGGAAGAAGGAAAAAGATGTATGGACACTCATTCAAAAGTTGCAGCAAGATCCTAGTACATCCGATACATTTAGTTGGAAAAATGATTCCTTATGGTACAAAGATCGCTTATATCTTTGTAAGAATTCCCAACTGAAACAAAAGATTCTTCTGGAATTGCACACTTCTCTTTTAGGAGGACACTCAGGATTTTTAAAAACTTACCACAGGGTGAAGAAAGATTTTTTTTGGGATGGCCTTAAATCTGATATTCAAAAGTTTGTGGCGGAATTTTTGGTTTGCCAGCAGAACAAAGTGGAGACAATTAAGACCCCGGGACTTCTACAACCTTTATCCATTCCAAGTCAACGTTGGGAGGAGATTTCAATGGATTTTATCAGAGGTTTACCTAAGTCCGAAGGAAAGAATGTCATCATGGTGGTAGTTGATAGACTTACCAAGTATGCACACTTTTGTGCATTATCTCATCCATTTAAAGCAAGTACAGTTGCTACTACATTTGTGGACAAAATTCAAAAGCTACATGGAAGCCCAAGGGTTATTGTGAGCGACAGAGATCCCATTTTTACTGGAAATTTTTGGACGGAGTTATTTTCTTGTTTGGGTACTCAATTAGCTCATAGCTCATCTTATCATCCTCAATCCGATGGTCAAACAGAGATAGTAAATAAATGTTTGGAAGGATATCTTCGTTGTTTTGTATCTGATAAACAAACACAATGGGTCAAGTGGTTACCTCTCGCTGAATGGTGGTATAACACTTCCTTCCATACTGCAGAAAAAATGACCCCATTTATGGCACTTTATGGATATCATCCACCATTGATCACATCATCTTTAAGGAAAAATTTGAAGGTTCAAGCAGTGGAAGATCACATCGAGCATCAGCAAGAAGTTCTCGAACTTCTAAATGATAACCTGAATTTGGCACAAAATCGAATGAAACAACAGGCAGATCAACATCGCAGCGAGAGAATTTTTGATGTAGGAGATTGGGTATTTTTACGGCTACAACCATACAAACAAATGTCCCTCAAGCAAGCTAAGAAGGATAATAAATTATCGCCAAAGTACTATGGTCCCTACAAGGTGTTGCAAAAGATTGGTACTATGGCATACAAATTGGAGCTTCCTGCTTCTTCGCGAGTACATCCAGTTTTCCATGTTTCATGCTTAAAGAAGGTTATAGGAGAAAATCTTCCAGTTCAAACAATATTGCCAGAACTTGATGAGGAAGGAAAAATTATATTGGAGCCAGAAGCAGTCATGGAAACAAGAACTCGACAACTACGGAATCGATCAATTTCAGAGTATCTCATCAAGTGGAAGAATTTATACACTGAAGATTCTACATGGGAGGATGAAAAATTTATACAGAAGCACCTAGAGCTACTCAAGCGTTGAGGACAACGCTTTTTTGAAGGAGAGGGGCATGTTAGGTCCCTATATTACTAGTATAGTACCTTATTGTTGTTAGTGTAACCCCTTTATTGTTATTATTGTACCCTCGTAACCCCCATTTTGTTATTATTGTGCCCTTAAATTATTATTGTTAGGTCGGCTAGGATTACATTGTGGCCCACTAGGATTACATTATGGCCCCATGGACTCCTATATATAGAAAGGAGGTTTTGTAAATTGAATCATCCAAGAATTGATCATTCATGTAATGTATTGGAGGTTTCCCCCTCGAAGTGGCTTATTTCTAAGGCGTTGATATCTCATTTCTTCTATTTTTGGAGTTGGTTACATAACATCTTGTCCCAGTGAGATACAGTAGACTTCCTATCATAGATCTATATTCAGGTTGATTCACCGTGGGGGAGTCATCATTAGAACTAAGATTACATCCGGTTATCATTGGTGTACTTACATGTTTACATTCTTCCATGCCATACTTCTTCAGGATTTGCTTGAGGTATTTTTCTTGTGATAAGAATATGCCATCTGTTGCTTGTTGTACTTGCAATCCAAGAAAGAATGTTAGTTCCCCAAGCAAATACATTTCAAATTCTTTCTACATATCAGAAGAAAATTTCTGACTGATAGACTCTTTGTTACTTCCAAAAATGATATCATCAACATATACAACCACAATCAATAGTTTGTCATTTTCAGTTTTTGTGTATAAGTTGCTATCATCAGATCCTTTTGAAAATCCTTGTTGATGAGGATATTTGTCAAGACGATAGTACCATGCCCTTGGAGCTTGTTTGAGACCATATAGAGCCTTTTTAAGTCTACAAACAAGTTTTTCATCATTTCCCAATATGAATCCTTATGGTTGTTCTATATAGACTTCTTCTTCTAGATCACCATTGAGAAAACAAGATTTAACATCCATTTGATAGACTTTGAATTGTTGGAAGCTTGAAAAAGTAAGAAACATTATTATGGCTTCAAGTCTGGCTACAGGAGCAAAGGCTTATTCAAAGTCTATACCTTCTTGTTGAGCATACCCTTTGCACACAAGTCTAGCTTTATTTCTTATAACATCCCCATTCTCATTTAACTTGTTTTTGAATATCCATTTAGTTCCAATGACATTTTTGTCATGAGGCCTTGGTACTAACTCCCAAGTGTGATTCTTTTTTCAATTCGATCAAGCTCTTCTGGTCCATGGTCAATCCAACATTCATCTTTGCTAGTCAGATCGACATCGTGAGGTTCAATAGTATGAATGCCATTGCTAGAAGATCCCACAAGAGTCCTTCTCTTTGCTTGTACACCATCCCCTTTCTCCCAAAACTGAGATTCTCGGGATGATTCTTTGAACAAATTCAGATGGAGCCTTCTCGCACAAATCCTCTTCCAAGTGTTATTCTACCTGGTTCACTGTTGTATCATTACTATTTGATGTAGAAGGATATGTGTCATCACTATCTTTGTTTGTTGTTTGCTTTCTTCTTTCGAGTCAGCAGAGACTCATCAATAACAACATCAATATATTCAACAATCTCCCGAAGTCTTTTATTGTAACATTTATATGCCCTACTCCTAGAGGAGTAACCAAGAAATATTCCTTCATCTGCTCTGGGTTCAAACTTGCCAAGTTTTTCATCATTATTCTTGATAAAGCATTTTCTCCCAAAAATTATAAAATGATTTATAGTGGGAGGATTACCATACCAGAGTTCATATGGAGTTTTATCACTATTTACACAAACATGTGCTTTGTTGAGAATGTTTACTGCTGTATGTGCTGCTTCTCCCCAAAATGTGTCAGGTGTTCCAGAATCATCAAATATAGCTCTAGCCATTTTTTGAACTGTTCTGTTCATTCTTTCTGCAACGCCATTCTGTTGTGGAGTGCCAGCTACAGAGAACTGTCTTTTTATGCCATGTTGTTCATAGAATTCAAGGAATTCATTGGATGTATATTCTCCTCCTTGATCAGATCTGAGACACTTGATTTTTAGATCTAATTCATTCTCAACTAGTGCTTTGAAGATCTGAAATTTCTCAAATGTTTCATCTTTGTGTTTAAGCAGCCCAATCCAACACATTCTAGAGAAATCATCAATGAATAAGATATAGTATTCTTCACCTCGTGGTGACTTTTTCCTCATAGGTCCACATATGTCAGTATGAATGAGTTCAAGAGGCTTACTTGATGATCCTTCCTTGGCATTAAATTGTACCCTGGTTTGCTTACCGAATTGGCAAGATTTGCATATGATATTTTCAGGTAGAGTAATATTGGGAAGATCTCGAACAACTTTAAGTCTGCTTGATTTGTTGATTTGAGAGAAGCTCATATGCCCCAAACTTCTATGCCATAGCCAATTTTCTAAATATTTACTCAAATAACATTGTTTTTTGGGTTTCTTCAATATATACAGGTTGTTTGGAGTTCTTTTTCCTTTTATAATTGCTTTGCATGTATCAAGATCACGTACCACACATTATTTTGAACTGAAGACAACTTCAGTTCCTTGATCACACATTTGACTTACACTTAACAAGTTATGCTTTAATCCATCCACATACATGACTTCATTAGCTTTCACCTTTTCTTTTAGAAAAATAGACCCTTTTCCCTTAATGACCGCAGGAGTATCATTTCCAAATGTGACATTTTTTTCCTTTTCTAGAGTGTTATATGCAAGAAGTTTGTCTTTATCACCTGTCATGTGTCTTGAACATCCACTATAAATGTACCATTGGTTTTCTTCATCTTCTACAAATAACGCTATGCCACAATTTTCAACCTATAATTCCTTCTTTTTCCATACTTTGGAGCTTGAAGGAACATGTTCTTTTGGCTAAACTTTGCTCCTGCATTCAGATTCTTCATGGCCAAAGTTATTGCAATAAGCACATTCAACTTCATTTTGAAGAGGAGAAAATTTGTTATAAGTATTATTCTTTGTTTCAATATCAGTCCTTTTCTTTCTTGCTTCTCTTGTCATGATGGTTTTATATGAAACACATTGAACAACTTTATGACCAAAATTGTGACATGAGAAACATTGTCCATTGAAGAATAAATTTCTGCGATCATAAAATCTTCTATATGAATTTACTTGTTGATTGGTGTTTTTTCGAAAGACATTCCTGTTAGTGCTCTTTGAATTGAGATGATCATGCTTTATCTATAAAGATTATTTATTGCTTTGCTGAGTGGCAATATGTTGTAAGCCAGTTGTAACTACTTTTAGATAATTTGGTGCTGAAGCCTGAGAAGATTCTCCAATATATCCAAGACCTGTCTTTATAAGAGGAGAACATTGTACCTTGATAATCTCATCTAATATTTCAGATCCTTTAGAAAATCTAAGATTCATAGTTTTTTCTTTCTCAAGTTCTTTTCTTAGACTTACTACTTCACACTCTAATTTCTCATTGTGTTTCTCCTTTTCTTCAAGATAATTTTTCAGAGTTTCTATGGTTATTTTACTTTCTTCTAAGAAAATTTTGAGTTTATTGTTTTCATCAAGAAAATCAATGTCTTCTAGAGCATCCACAAAAGTATCTTTTTCTTCTCTAGATTCTTTTTCAAATGCCATGAGTAGTCTAAGATTTTGTTCACATTCTTCCTCACTATCAGATAACCCATCACTATCTTCATGAGTATAGTAACTCTTTCTAGTGCTAAAACGATTATTATTCCTTTTTGCTAATTCCTTCCCCTTTTATTGTGTTTCTTTATAAGGACACTTAGCAGCATAATGACCAACTCTTCCACAATCAAAACATTTGAAAGGAAGCTCACCTCTGAACCATCCTGTGCCAAGTTGAAGTTTCTTTACAAAGTTTATCTCATCTTCTTCTGAGATATATCCTGATCCTTCTGTTTTTTTTACTTCCTTCCCTTTTGTAGAAGTTCTAAAGACTGCTTCTTTGACTTCTGATGGTCCTCCTCTTCTCATTTCATATGCAGTTAGTATGCCATGAAGTTGCACCATAGTAATATTTTGAAGATCCTGCTTTTCTTCAAGAGCATAAACTTTTGACTAAAATTTTGTCGTTAGTGATCTTAAGACTTTCTCAACCAAGGTAGATTCTGTTATTGTTTCTCCCAGATTTCTCATATGATTTAAAATATCATCAAGATGTAAAAATAAATTGGCAATGCTCTCCTCATTATCCATTTTTAGATTCTCATATTGAATTCTTAGAGTTTGGATTTTAGCACTTTTTACCTTTGCATCACCTTCATAACTTAGAATGATTTTGTCCCATATTGTCTTGGTTGTATTCAGCTGCATGACTTTGAAAAATTTTGATTCAGTTAGACTTCCCAATAGAGCATTGACCGCCTTTGCATTCGTTTCATAATTCTTTCTTTCCGTCGGATCTGTTGGTACTGCAGCTGGGTATTGATATCCTTGTTCAACAATTGCCCATACCTCTACTCCCAGAGACTGAAGATAGGATCTCATCCTTGTTTTCCATAAGATTACATTGTTTCCGTTAAAGAGTGGAGGCCTGATAGATGTTGTTCCATCTTGATTGTTCATCTTGCTTGATCTTCCTTCTAACGGCTAAGCTTTTTCAGAAGGACCTGCTCTGATACCAATTGTTGGGAAAAATACTAAGAGGGGGGGTGAATCAGTATTTAAGGTTGAACTATTTTTCTTTTCTTTCTCTTTACTTAGAGCATTACATCAGATAAGCATTAAGCATAAACAGAAATAACAGAACAAACCATCAAACATACACAACACATATGAACACTAGGATTTAAGGTGGAAACCCAATTTGGGAAAAACCACCACTGCTGTAATCTCAGTCTTAAATATTTAATATAGAGAAAAATTCTTACAATATATGCTGGTGCAGACTTATACCATCACGCAGGCACCCACTTGCAGAAGGCTACAACCTTCTCTAGTTTACCAGCTACCACTGGAAGGGAGCTACAACCCCCTTTCTGAAGGCTTCGACCCTCAGCACTACTGTGGACCTCGTTTCACCAATTTTCATATTGGATCCACCAGTTTCCATACGAAATACCTTGCCGGTCACCAGATATTTTCTGTATACTTACACCAGTTTTTCATGATATCGTCTGTTATTCAAACCAGAGATTCATCATCATCAGATCATCATCCTCATGGGTGCATTGTAGTCTCAGATTTATCAGTTAAGAACAGAGCTCACCCATACAGATATTCTTTTGAGAAAATTTATTCACGACCCTTACGATGCACACCCTGTTCTTTATTTTCCTTCTCCTTATATAGTTTTCCCTTTATTAAAACCATGAGTCAAAACCACAAACCATTAATGGTATTCCTCTGACAGTATTCCTTTTATTTTACCCCACGGGGCTTTTGATCTCTTTTTAATTATTATTTATCAATTTAAAGAAATTGATAAATAAATATATTTACAATTTTGACCAGAGCTTTGGGATTAAAGTTAACCCTTCGCGTTTTAACCCTTCCAAATAATATGGTAAACCGTTGACCCCGGGCCCAAAAATATAGTCAATAACCAATCAAATACGCACATGGTACCGTAGGTAAACTCCGCGCAAGTCCAGCGTCCGATCACCATTAGATTAGCAAGGTTCTAGATCAACGGCATAAATGCATATCGCTCGACCTCTGATACCGATCGTTAATGTGTGATGGCCTGTCGTACCTGTGTTAATCTTCGCGCACCTTCAAAAAATGACGACCGTCCGATGACCCCTTCCCAGATCAACGGGGCTCAACGATATCGCTGGGCGTGCTGGGTCAAACTATAACACGCGATGGTGCACAGTAAAAAGTGGTTTTGTAGAATCGTACAGGGACGTGTGTCACCCATTCTATGGAGTCGCTCCCCACCTTTTGAATACCGCTTGCCCGTTGAAAGTGGTGCGATAAAAACCATAAACTGCCTTCACTATTCCTCCTTCGTGGTTCCGCCCTTCACTCAAGGTTCCATTCATGATTCCAAAGGGTTAGTCTGGGTTTACGCTATAACTCTGGTCTACCTTTGGCAGGATCTTCAATAACCAATGAACAAATGTAGTTCTCTTCCGACGGGACTTCCTTACAATCATTAACTCTTGAAAATTCAATGTCATTCCTTAATTCTGCTATGATATATATAACATTTCAACCTTCCATTTTGGAGTTCTATCCTGTCACAGTTTCACTTTTACTTGTACATTCAAAAACATCATATCTCTACACTATTAAGTTCTTCAATGGATACAATGAATGCCTCGAGATCCCCCTATATATTCAACCAAATAGTTCCATGACTGCAAATATCAAACTAAGCCAGATCTTCATTACAAGAAGGTCTCATCCTGGAATTCGAATCCTACCACCATGATTCTTCAACAGGGTTTCACTTTTAACTCCATTCACAGAGATTCATTAGATATTTAGGGGATCATATATAATACTCATATCCCTAAGAATGATTTCATTCTTCTCTGGGCACCGTAGGTATCCTCTTGTCTCTTCCTAGCAGCTCTCCCTTTTTGTCATCTCCTTTGCAAACTGTATTAAACCCCTAATTCAATTCTATTGCTCTATCTCTTTTGCCTTATGGATATGCTAATTCCTTTGCCATCAATGACAATATTTCCAACAGGACAGGTAAAAAGGCTAGTAAATTCTAGTAAGAGTTTTGTACTTCTTATGGTTAAGCCCAAGGTTGATATGAATCATGAGTCATTTGAAAATTGTGATTCCAAGCTTAAATCAGATTTATATGATGTATTTGATCCACATCATGAGATGTTTCAGGAACCAATAGGTTTACCTCCTAAAAGGGAGATTCAGCATGAAATCCATTTACATCAAGATTTTCCTCTTCCTAACATCGGCATGCACCGCTTGTCTATCATGGAGAATGCTGAAATCAAGAGGAAAATTAAAGACTTGTTGGACAAAGGATTCATAAGACCAAGAAATTTTCCATGTGGGTCACCGATAGTGTTGATTCCAAAGAAAGATGGAACTTGGCGCATGTGTGTGGACTTCAGGGCATTGAACAAAATAACGGTAAAGAATCGTTACCCACTTCCAAGGATAGATGATTTGTTGGATCACCTGAAAGATGCTAAATATTTCACTAAGTTATACTTACGTATTGGTTATCATCAAGTTGTTAGTCATCAGTATTTTTCACCTGTTGTTGATGACTAAATTATAGCTGAGTTCTCTAGAAGCTGATCTCCATATGTCAATTTGTCATCTAGAAAACCCCCATAAAATTTTTTTCCTTCCTACCTTTTCAGTCCGCCCATGACGAGATGAAACCTCATTATCAAATCCTACTTAACCTCAACCATACTAGTCTGCCCATCAGTTCTAAAGAAACAATCCAAATCTTTTCAAACAACCTCCCCTAAGTTAGGAAGTGGCGCTTTAAGACATTTCACCCTTGGCAAACTATCCAAGAGCCAAAAAACCTCCATCTGCTATAGACAAGTCATAACAGACCTCCCACTCTGCTAATAAAGTTGGTCACAGCCCTAAGTCGTGCCACTGATACACCCTTAAGTCTCAGCAATACATAGACCATAATATCAAGCTGATTTTAGGTGTTTTATAGTATTTGATGGATCTTTCAAGGACAAGAAACATACCAGCATCTCAGAAGATAATTTTTGGTGCCACATGAGAAGACAACTGCTTCTCAATGTGATCTTGAGCCTGGGATGCAGCTACAGTGCAAAGAGTTTTTCATCAAGCTCTTGCGACCACATTCGAAGCCTGAAAGAACAGTGAAAGAAAAACAACATTGTCAAGAGGCTGTTGATATGACATGACTAAGAACCTCCTTCATTTATAAGCAGAGGGTTTGAAGACCAAAGAAACCTCCTTCATCTATAAGCAGAGGGTTTGAAGACCAAAGAAACCTCCTTCATCTATAAGCAGAGGGTTTTGAAAGTGCCTCCTTCATCTACAAGTAGAGGGCAAGGGGCCATGACTTCTTCACCAAAGCTAGAATGTCAAGCAACAAAGGAGGAAAACCAAGAAAAGCTCAAAACTGCCCAAAAAGGGCGCCCGGCACTGAAAGTGAAGAAAGACACATCAGGACTTGGAATTTTGGCCTGATATTCTAGAAATTTTTCTAAAAATCCTTGAGGGACTTGCTCACCAAAATTGAGCAAATTTTGACATGTTTTTGTTTTTCGACATTTTTGGGCCTAATTGCATAAAATCATGGGCGCCACCATTTCATTTTGGAGCATCCTAAACTCTTGAGAGTGGTACCATTGGATTTATTAAATTGATGAGCATCTACTCAGAAATTTTCGGAGCATTTGAAGTTGTTTTGGTCCCCCAAAGATACAAAAAACACTCACTTTTTCAACATGCTGCCCCGTCTATCAGCAAGGTTTATTTTCTGGTTTTTTACACACAATCCTATTTTAGAAAAACTTCTAGGCATCTGATTGGTAAAATTTCAGTTTTTCTAGAAAGTAGACACACATATCTTTCCAACGAGCTATGATGAGCCTCGTTTTGACATCGGGAAGGCTGCCAAATGTTGCCGGTAAGTCAGGGGACCTTTTGCTGATGTAAATTTTGAATATTTTTGTAAAATTTGAACCTTTAAAAATTGCTTTTTCCAAATGTGCGTTTAGCTATTTTTGCACATGGAAAATGATGCAAAGTCAATTATTTTTCTTTTTTTAGCATTTTCTAGATATTTTATGAGATATTTTGTGCCTTGGGATTTGCAAAGCCTCAAGGACAAGTTTAGATATTTTGATTAGGCCAATGGGAGAGCAAGTTGAACCATGAGGTTTTCCTCACTTGAGCCTATATATTCCAAAGGATTTCATTGTAAAACAAGGCTGAAATTGAGAAGAGAAGCAATATATTGGTCATATGAGCTTTGGAGAAAATACTTGTGTTATGCTTTTGGATTACCTCTTGAATGTTCTTGGATGGATGATGAAGGATTTTTGATGGATTCCATGACATGGTAGAATGGTATAGTGTCTCTCGCTTTGTTGTTGTCTTCTAGTTTTCATTCATGATACATGTTTCTTGCTTGCTATAGATCAGTAGAGATTAAATTTGAGATATGCCCATGGAGGCACTTCAAAATTCCTGAATCTTCATAGCTTTTATGTTTTCTTCTTCCTTAGTTGCATTAAAGAATTCTTAACTGCTCTTTAATAACTTGAGGATATTGTTGCTAGTTTCATTAATAGTTCTATGCATATTGAGTAGGATGTATGGTGTGCCCTGCTTACCTATGAATGTCCATAGTTCCATCCATGAAGCTATCTCTTTGACTGATTAAGATTATCATTTTGTTTGAACCAAGGAGGCCTAGTCCTGATCTAGCCCTTTGCCTAAAACTATGCAAATCTTGTTTCTAAAAGTACCCAATAACTTGAAGTACTGTGTTTAGGCGTTCCGGCATAGTATTTTGAGTTGTTAGTCCATCTTATGTGTTTTCCCCAAATTCTAATGGCCATTTCCCAAAGTTAGAGCGTCTTATACTTCTATGCATGGCTTGAATGTTTATTTCTATGTATTATTTAGCTTGTAGTTACATTTTGCATGTAATGGTTTACCATACCATGTTTATGTCTACTATCAAACTAGTTATTCTTGAAATACTTCGTCTTTCACAAACTTGATGTCCATTTACTCCATTTTTCCCAAAGATCCTTTCTACCTTGAATCAAATCGGCCCTTCAACAACCTTGTATCGTCATCTAATAGCTTTCTTGACCTTTTGACCCCATAGCCCAGTTAATCTACATCTTGTTATCTGTTTTATATCTTTGATCAGTTTCATCCCTCACAACTTAAAAAAAACAAAAATCAAAAACTTACTTCATAACTAGCCTAAAAAATCAAAACCCAATAAACAAACACACAAATATCCCTTATGCATATAGAGAGAGCCCTCTCTGAGTCCAGGAAGGCTAGGTCCTCGGGCTCCAAAGCTTGGTTTGATGTTACACTGTCATTTGGCTTGCCAATCAGCCAAATCACGGGACCCTAACATAGTGGCGATCACGGTGGGACTTACTGAGTACATGACAGTCTAGCAAACTCTTATAGACTTTTTAGTCCTTCATCTAAACTCAAACCATCAGCCTTTAGAATCATTTAGAGTAAACTCCCTGTTTCACCATCTTAGCAAAGTGATGAATCAGGTTTATAACACTCTTACATACTAGGCTGCACATAAAACTCAGAAAAAACCACAAAAACTCCTTTAGATTGGTTTTTGTCAGTATTGGTGGTGGACCATACACATATACCACAAAACAACTAAAAATTCACCTGGCGACTCCACTAGCCTCCAGTAGGCCTTACTATTCTTCCGAACTCTAGGTTACTATCCGTTCGACCTATCCCATCGCTCACTAACATAGCGGGAGATGGTGGGACACTGAGTACATGACAGTCTAGCAAACTCTTATAGACTCTTTAGTCCTTTAGATACTTAAACAAGCAAGCAGTCCATAAGATCATTTAGAGTAAACTATTTTTGTTATCGCCACCTTAGGAAAGTGATGAAACAAGTTTAGAATACTTTTAAATAAACCATAGACTGCACATAAAAATCAGAAAAACCCCAAAACAATTCCTAGTTTGGCTTTTTCCTTAGTTACTGGTGGTGGACCATAGCTACATCTTTTCAAAACAATCAAGTTCCACCTGGTGACTCCACTAGCCTCAAATAGACCTAAATACTCCACTGGAGGAAGAACCTAAAACATAACCGGTCATCCTAGAAAGAAAAAGCACTCAGGCCTTAGTTGGATTCAAGAAATTATTGTCTTTATCTATAACTATGTTCTATCCTATTTTGAGTCTGATCAGGAATACACGGATGAGATCTACATTGATCATTGGAAAGATCTCAAACCTCAAAAAGCTAAGCCTCAAATTCCCTACCATGATCAGGCTTGTACACCTATTCTTACCCCAGATTCACCTATGGAAAACCTAGCAAAACATGAGCCTCATGCTACCTTTCCCACTCTGGCTAAAACCTCAAACAGTCACGAACCTCTTTTTACACTACCTATATCCACAAAGGTCCCAGAAAGATACAAGCCTTTGGTTTTACCTCCCATCTTACAAGCCCTTCATGCAAATCTTCAAAATAAATTACCCAGGTTTGATGGAGAATTCTCCAAAGTCACCACTGAAGAGCACGCCCGAAAACTTGAGGATTTACTTGACCTTTATGACATAGAAGAAGATGATGTGCGTATTAGAATGTTTTCCTTATCATTACAAGGAAAAATTAAGAGTTGGTTTCAAGACCTTCCCGCGGCAAGCATTACCAATTCTCATCAGTTCACTTAAATCTTCCTAGATAGGTGGGTGGTCGTGGGTAATAAAGTTCTCATCATAAAGGAGTACAATCAGTTAAAAAGACAACCAGGGGAAACAATACAAAACTTTTCAGCCAGGTTCAATAAAGTATACCATGCAATGCTTGCTAACCTAAAGCCACCCCTTGGATGTGCTCTCTTACACTACCCAGATTCTTTTGACCCAGAGTTGGTTTTCCAGATAAGAAACAAAGATCCTTTGACCCTAGAAGAAATGAAAAGGATAGCAGTTGATGTAGAATTCAACATACTAAATAGGGAGGCACAACTAAGAGTAATAGAGGAAGAAAAAGCAAATCAAGAGAAACTATCATCTTCAGAGGAAAAGCTGAAAAAATTGGTATGTATGGTAGGAAAAATAGAGCAGCTACTTGATAGGAAACAACACAAGGTTAACACTGCTTATTCAAACCAACCTACCCTTCTTCCTCAAGTTGAACACACTTGACTATCACAAGACAAGAGTTATAAACAAAATGTGCCTAATGGGAAAGTTGCAAATAAAAACATAGAGGAATGCTCTAAAGAAGCTATCAGCCATTTTGAAATCATAGATTCTGAAATGGAAGAAGAATCAAAACCTTTAGGTTCTCTACCCTTATGCTTTAAATCATTCCCGACTTTGAAAGAAAATTTGCACCCTAAAGATCTCTCAGTAGTTATTCAGGAAAACCCTGCTCAAGTTAACTCTCACCTAAATCAAGAAGAGCTGATTGAAGAGGAATTTAAATCTGAGATGGAAGATAAATCAAAACCTGTAGGGTCTCTACCTTTATGTTGGGAGTCATTTGAGTTATAAAATCAAATTGGCCTCCTAAGAATCTATCAAAGGAAACTCATGAATCCCATGTTTATTATCCCAAGCATCAAGAAGAGTTGAGTAAGGATGAATTCAAATCTGAGATAGAAGATAAAGAAAAACCTATAGGATCTCTACCTTTATGCTGGGAGTCATTTGAGTTCATAAAAGCAAATTGGCCTCCTGAAAATCTGTCAGAAAAAACTCATGAATTACATGCTAACTATCCTCAACATCACAAAGAAGTGGTTGAAGATAAAAACAAGTAAGAAATGAAAGAAAACCCACAGGATCTCTCTAAGGGCATAAGTGATGATTCATCATCTCTCATAGGTGAAGCCCAAAAAGACACTCATCCTTCAAATCAGATTTCCCAAGAGAAAGAAGATTATTTTAGAGAAATGGAAATGCCTCCCTTTTTAACTGAAGAGGAAATAGATCAACTTATAAACATACAAACAACCTCTGAAACTTCATATAACCAAAAGAAAATTGATCTTTCTCCTGTTAATCTTGCATATCATAAATCAGAAAATAGATGTGTAGATCAATTTGAAGAAAAGCAATCTGATAGTCCAATATGCATGGTTGATGATATTTCTTATGTTAATGATTCTCCAAGGTTTGATCAATATGTTGATGATTGTGATTTCCAAACAGAAACTAACTTTGCAGAACACTCAGCTTTTGATTTTTGGGAGGAAGCTCAGTTTCATAAACTTGAGAAAAGTGAGCAGCCATTACAGGTCATCTATGACACTAATGAGGAGAGCCTTGAGAGTTTAGAAGTAGGTGAAGAGTCTCGGACTCTTTGCTCTACTTCACTTCAGTCCATCAGAGATAACATTCACATAATTGGAAATCAACAATTTTTCAGCTTTGATGATGAGGTTGAGGAGGATGATGAAATTCCTGAGCATGTTGTAAATGAGAAGCCTTTTCTTGAAATGGTTGAAGAAGTCATTTCGAGCATGGAATCTTCCTTAACTCCAGATTTCCAGCCACCAATTTCCATTGAGTTACAAATTGCAGATGAAGAAGTAGAGGTTGAGAAACAAATGAGAGTTGTCACACTATCCTTTCAAGATAATTTACTGTCGAAGTGTATCCCTGCTCATCAACCTGATGACCTTCACACAGTTTTCAGCCCGCCTTATCAAAACACATCAGCCTGGCAAGAGAACTGCACTGCAATATGTGATGAGTCTGATAGCTCAAGTGATCATCAAGAAGAGTTGCTTTACCAGGGGGGTCCCAAATATAGCCAAGTGGAAGAAAGAGTAGTCTTGAATGAATCCTATATCTCAAATCCTCTAGATCAGGTATTATTCCAAGATCCATTTGTTGTTTTCCTTGAGAAGTCTAAAAGAATAGTCTTGAATGAATCCTATATCTCAAAACCTCTAGATCAGTTATTATTCCAAGATCCATCTGTTTTTTTCCTTGAGAATTCTGAAAGAGTAGTGGGTTCTATCATGAAAAATTTGCTGCCAAGAAAGAGAAAAAACTTAAGCACTACTGTCCAGAAACAAACCAAATGGGAGTGGCCTTTTCATTATTTCCGCATCATGAAAGAACTAAACCAGAATCACCCATGTAATCATCTACTTGACTGGTTACATTGGAAAGAAGAGTTCACCAAACAAATGTCTATTGTGTATAGATTAGTTTAGGCTAGGATAGATAGATAGCTATGGAAAATAAGCTTAGCCCTGTGAGCACCTTTTCAGTTGTATTTTGTTTGAAGAAAAAGTGAAAAAGAAGAAAATACAAAAACAGTAAAAAGTAGGAAAAGAGGGCAGTTTCTAAAAAAGCAATGGTAAAGCCCCGTACCCAAAAATAGTCATGCTGAAAGCGAGCAAGTCTAAATGCCGCTACTAGTACTCAAATGTCTTGTTCAGTTATCTAGCCTAATCATAGCTGAACATGTTTAAATTTAATTGCTGATAAGTTAGTGAGTGAAAAAGATGGTCAACATTGTGTAAGCTTGACTTATCAAAGAGAATAGATTAGGAGAAGATAATGGTTCCACACGCCCAAAACAGAACCAAAGAGGGCAGTTTCTAAAAAGAAATGGTAAAGCCCCATGTTCCAAAAAATAGTCCTTCGGAAAGTGAGCAAGTCTAAATGCCGCTACTAGTACTTCAATGTCTTGTTCAACTATCTAGCCTAATCATAGCTGCACATGTTTAAATTTATTTGCTGATAAGTTAGTGAGTGAAAAAGATCGTCAACATTGTGTAAGCTTGACTTATCAAAGAGAGTAGATTAGAAGAAGATACTGGTTCCACACACCCAAAACAGAACCAAAGAGGGAAGCAGGGATGAAAAACAAATTGTGCATCTTAGCCCTGTTTTTCCTAGTTTCCATTTCTGCAAAATAATATTTGTGTGCAGCTTGTCTTTTATGCCGCAAATGCATGAAAAATCAGATTTTCTAATCCTGATTTGATCGTCTTTTAAATTTCATGTTTTAGATTAGAGAACAAAATCCTGTCAAACAGCTTAATCTTGACAGTTGATCTAGCATAGGTAGAGTAATGAAGGAGTTCATCAGTTTAATCTGAACTCCCGGCAGATATAAGTGTAGAATTAGATAGGTTCATTTTGCAAAAATAAAAATATATATTCAAAAGGCTGCTAGTTCAAATGCGCCAAAAGGAAGAAAAAATGTTAGGAAAGATAGTGGGGTAGGTAGAAATATCATTGATGCTAATCATGCTGTCACTTTTCAGAAGCAGCATCAAAGAAGGATGAAATTTGCCCCAATAGGTAAGGCACTAGTCTTCATAAGCCAAAGATCTGAGATTCTGGACACCTCCTGAAAAGGAGCTGCCCTCCCCAAATGGAGCCACTGTTAGTCATCAGTATTTTTCACCTGTTGTTGATGACTAAATTATAGCTGAGTTCTATAGAAGCTGATCTCCATATGTCAATTTGTCATCTAGAAAACCCCCATAAAATTTTTTGCCTTCCTACCTTTTCAGTCTGCCCATGACGAGATGAAACCTCATTATCAAATCCTACTTAACCTCAACCATACTAGTCTGACCATCAATTCTAAAGAAACATTCCAAATCTATTCAAACAACCTCCCCTAAGTTAGGAAGTGGCGCTTTAAGAATTTCACCCTTGGCAAACTATCCAAGAGCCAAAAAACCTCCATCTGCTATAGACCAGTCATAACAGACCTCCCACTCTGCTAATAAAGTTGGTCACAGCACTAAGTCGCGCCACTGATACACCCTTAAGTCTCAGCAATACATAGACCATAATCTCAAGCTGATTTTAGGTGTTTTATAGTATTTGATGGATCTTTCAAGGACAGGAAACATACTAGCATCTCAGAAGACAATTTTTGGTGCCACATGAGAAGACAGCTGCTTCTCAATGTGATCTTGAGCCTGGGATGCAGCTACAGTGCAAAGATTTTTTCATCAAGCTCTTGCGACCACATTCGAAGCCTGAAAGAACAGTGAAAGAAAAACAACACTGTCAAGAGGCTGTTGATATGACATGACTAAGAACCTCCTTCATTTATAAGAAGAGGGTTTGAAGACCAAAGAAACCTCCTTCATCTATAAGCAGAGGGTTTGAAGACCAAAGAAACCTCCTTCATCTATAAGCAGATGGTTTTGAAAGTGCCTCCTTCATCTACAAGTAGAGGGCAAGGGGCCATGACTTCTTCACCAAAGCTAGAATGTCAAGCAACAAAGGAGGAAAACCAAGAAAAGCTCAAAACTGCCCAAAAAGGGCGCCCGGCACCGAAAGTGAAGAAAGACACATCAGGACTTGGAATTTTTGCCCGAACTTCTAGACATGTTTCTAAAAATTCTTGAGGGACTTGCTCACCAAAATTGAGCAAATTTTGACATGTTTTTGTTTTTCGACATTTTTGGGCCTAATTGCATAAAATCATGGGCGCCACCATTTCAGTTTGGAGCATCCTCAACTCTTGAGAGTGGTACCATTGGATTTATTAAATTCAGGAGCATCTACTCAGAAATTTTCGGAGCATTTGAAGTTGTTTTGGTCCCCCAAAGATACAAAAAACACTCACTTTTTCAACTTGCTGCCCCGTCTATCAACAAGGTTTATTTTCTGGTTTTTTACACACAGTCCTATTTTTGAAGGACTTCTATGCATCAGATTGGGAAAATTTAAGTTGTTCCAAAAATTAGACACTCAGAGCTTTCCAACGAGCTATCATGAGACTCGTTTCGACATCAGGAAGGCTGCCAAATGTTGCCAGCAAGTCAGGGGACCTTTTGCTGATGTAAATTTTGAATATTTTTGTAAAATTTGAACCTTTAAAAATTGCTTTTTCCAAATGTGCGTTTAGCTATTTTTGCACATGGAAAATGATGCAAAGTCAATTATTTTTCTTTTTTTAGCATTTTCTAGATATTTTATGAGATATTTTGTGCCTTGGGATTTGCAAAGCCTCAAGGACAAGTTTAGATATTTTGATTAGGCCAATGGGAGAGCAAGTTGAACCATGAGGTTTTCCTCACTTGAGCCTATATATTCCAAAGGCTTTTATTGTAAAACAAGGCTGAACTTGAGAAGAGAAGCAATATATTGGTCATATAAGCTTTGGAGAAAATACTTGTGTTATGCTTTTGGATTTCCTCTTGAATGTTCTTGGATGGATGATGAAGGATTGTTGATGGATTCCATGACATGGTAGAATGGTATAGTGTCTCTTGCTTTGTTGTTGTCTTCTAGTTTTCATTCATGATACATGTTTCTTGCTTGCTATAGATCAGTAGAGATTAATTTTGAGATATGCCCATGGAGGCACCTCAAAATTCCTGAATCTTCATAGCTTTTATGTTTTCTTCTTCCTTAGTTGCATTAAAGAATTCTTAACTGCTCTTTAATAACTTGAAGATATTGTTGCTAGTTTCATTAATAGTTCTATGCATATTGAGTAGGATGTATGGTGTGCCCTGCTTACCTATGACTGTCCATAGTTCCATCCATGAAGCTATCTCTTTGACTGATTAAGATTATCATTTTTTTTGAACCAAGGAGGCCTAGTCCCGATCTAGCCCTTTGCCTAAAACTATGCAAATCTTGTTGCTCAAAGTACCCAATAACTTGAAGTACTGTGTTTAGGCATTCCGGCATAGTATTTTGAGTTGTTAGTCCATCTTATGTGTTTTCCCCAAAGTCTGATGGCCATTTCCCATTATTAGAGGGTCTTATACTTCTATGCATGGCTTGAATGTTTATTTATATGTATTATTTAGCTTGTAGTTACATTTTTCATGTAATGGTTTACCATACCATGTTTATGTCTACTATCAAACTAGTTATGCTTGAAATACTTCGTCTTTCACAAACTTGATGTCCATTTACTCCATTTTGCCCAAAGATCCTTTCTACCTTGAATCAAATCGGCCCTTCAACAGCCTTGTATCGTCATCTAATAGCTTTCTTGACCTTTTGACCCCATAGCCCAGTTAATCTACATCTTGTTATCTGTTTTATATCTTTGATCAGTTTCATCCCTCACAACTTAAAAAAAACAAAAATCAAAAACTTACTTCATAACTAGCCTAAAAAATCAGAACCCAATAAACAAACACACAAATATCCCTTACGCATATAGAGAGAGAGCCCTCTCTGAGTCCAGGAAGGCTAGGTCCTCGGGCTCAAAAGCTTGGTTTGATGTTACACTGTCATTTGGCTTGCCAATCAGCCAAATCACGGGACCCTAACACAAGTTATAATTGCAGAAAGTGACATTTGGAAGATAGCATTTAAAACCAAACAGGGACTCTTTGAGTGGCTTGTTATGCCGTTTGGTTTATGCAATGCACCTGCAACTTTAATGTGGGTAATAGATGATGTCTTATGTCATTTTCTTGATGATTTTGTTATTTTATCCTTAGATGAAATCTTAATTTTCATGAAGACTAGAGAAGAGCATGTCATGCATGTTAAGGAAGTACTTGATATTTTGAAGAAAAATTAGTTATTTCTTAAAATGTCATAGTGTGAATTTGGAAAGACTTCTTTGGTTTATTTTGGACACATAGTAGGAGGAGGCGCTTTGAGAATTGATCCTTCCAAAGTAGAAGCCATTGTGAATTGGGCTACTCCCAAATCCATTACAGAGGTAAGAAGTTTTTTGGGTGCAGCTCAGTATTGGAGGAAGTTTATTTCTAACTTTTCTACCATAGCAACTTCTATGCATGCAGTGACTAGTGTGAAGTGTGCTTTACAATGGGGAGGCAAGCAACAGAAATCTTTTGAGTCTTTTAAAGAGAAGATAATTTTAGCTCTAGTCCTTGCATTACTGGACTTGAGACAGCCATTTGAGATTCAGACAGATGCTAGTGATTACGCCATGGGTGCAGTTCTCTTACAACATGGTAAGCCTGTTTCATTTCATTCTGAGACATTTAATGGTGTTGTTGTGAATTATCTTACATATGATAAAGAGTTGTATGCATTCGTACAAAGTGTCAAAAAATGGAAACACTATTTGATGGGCCAAGAAACAATTGTTCATACTGACCATCATCCTTTACAGTACTTGCAATTGCAAAGTAAATTGCAGCAGTCACGACATTTCAGATGGATGGGCTTCCTACAACAGTTTCACTTGGTAATAAGGTACAAGAAAGGTATTTACAATAAGGTTGTTGATATGCTTTCAAGGCCTATTATTAGTGCTAGTACTTTACTTAAGAATGATTCTATTGTACATGAGAGCTACATAGAACAGTATGCATTAGATGTTGATTTTGAGGATGTGTATGCTAACTTGAGTGAAGGGAATAATGTTGAGGAGAATGATCATCATTTTCATAATAATTTGCTGTTTCATATGGGAAAGTTATGTATACCATAGGGGGAGAGACTAAGCATCATGAGAGAAGCTCATTCTTCTCTTATAGATGGACATTTCGGGGTAAGAAAAATGGTGTCACATTTATAGAGGTATTGTTATTGGCCTCGCATGGTAGATAGTGTTTCACGTTTCATTAGATGTTGTTCATTATGTGCTACAAGCAAGCCTAGCAATAGGAAGCTTGGTTTATATATGCCATTTCCGGTACCTTCAGACCATGGGATAGTTTTTCTATGGATTTTGTTGGAGGAATACCATTATCTAGAAAGAAGCATGATTATCTTTATGTAGTAGTTGATCGTTTCAGCAAGATGTGTATTCTTATGCCATGTAAGAAATCTAGAATTGCCGAAAAAACTGCTGATTTATATTTTCAACATGTATGGGTTCATTATGGCTTGCCTACTTCTATTGTTAGTGACAGGGATTCCAGATTTGTTGGGAATTTTTGGTCCAATTTATGGAAAATGATGGACACCAAGTTGAATAAGAGTACTGCTTTCCATCCACAAATAGATGGCCAAACACAGGTAGTGAACAGAGCCATTGTACATATTTTGAGAGGTTATTAAATCAAGCTTCCCAAGCTTTTGGATGAGCACTTGCATTACATTCAACATGCTTACAACTGTGCCAAGCACTCTTCTACAAATACTTCACCTTTTGAAGCTTTTTTTGGGTATTTGCCTAACTCACCTTTAGATTTAATTCTTGAGAAGGATGTGGCCATTGATGGGCATAGTGACATTGACGAAGCTCGCATGTACATTGAAATAATTCAGCTCATACATCAGCAGGTTCAAGAACAACTTGAAAAAAGTCAAGGCAAGTACAAGGAGACGCATGATAAGCACATAATTGATCATAAGTTTCAATAAGAGTATCAAGTATGGCTACATATTAGTAAGGAAAGAATGCAAGGAGAAGGTAAAAAGTTGAAGCCTATTCGTTATGGTCCATTCAAGATCCTTAAAAAAGTTGGAAATAATTCTTTTCAATTATATTTTCCTTCATACATGCAAATGTATTCCATTGTGAATGTGGAAAATTTACGTTTGTATGAACCTCCTTTAATTGTTGATTATGAAAGTGACATTCAGCTGCCATCCATAGAGGATTTCTCGCCAGAATTTTCGGATGAGTTGAAAGAGGATGTTGTCCTTGACAGAAGGACATGCACTTCAAGGAGGGGAAATGTTGATTATGTTCGGGTTGGTCTTAAAGGCAACAAACTGAGTACGGAAAAGTGGATTGAGGTGGAAAAGGTGAGGGACCTGTACCCTCATCTTCTTAAAAGGTAATTGAAGGCTTTTGGGGTCCAAAAGCTTCCCAATGGGGAGGTGTGATCAGGTGATCATGTCCTAAGTTGAAAAAAAAATGCTCAAAATTGGAACTGCTCGGAATTGGTTGAAACTAGAACGACTGGATAGGCCTCTTCGATACGATCTTGGCACCATGAACGTCACTCAAATCCGACACCATATGTGAAAGTTATTCAAGTTTGAAATTCACAATTTCCTTCCAAAATTAGTTTGACCAGGGTTGACTTTTGAATTTGGAAAATATTAAAAAAAGAATATTTCGAGAATATTCCTTGGAATATTCTAGGAATATTTCTTGGAATATTCCCTATGGACCAATCAGTGGCCAACAAGTGTCAAGTTCAAATTTCACAATGGTTTGTCTTTTCGCTTTCGTGGCCAATTAAAGGGCGCCACGTGGCCTGCCTGGAGGCTGCCATGTGGCCCCAGGCCATGTTAAAGTTTACAGTGGTATAATTATTTGGCATGTATAGGTTTCGACCCCAGGTCGGGTGGCTGCCAGCCCACAGGCCCGATCGGCCTGCCTCGCAATGCTTCTTAACAACCATAGTTCTTTCCACATATTTACAGTTTCATTAAGGATAGGGTGGTGACAAAGGGGGCCAGCCCCCATATGATATGTTAGCACATGACCTTCTACTAGAGTCTAGGGGCTAACCTCCCTCCTGGCGGTTATGACGACGGTTAGCACCCCACCATGTGGCCACGAATACATAACCTTAAATTCCACGGTGTTGTGACGGACAGTTAGCATTAAACTAACCGGCGGGTGCGGAGAACATGTGACCACCCAAACTATGAAATTTAATGCCACATAAAACACGCGCAAATTCTGGAGTGGAGCCCCCATTTCCAGCAGGAATTCTATTTTGGTGGAGTTAACTCAAGTTAATCCAAATTTGGTGGAGTTTTTTTAGGCCGGATTGGGCAAATACAGTTTTGGTCATAACTTCTCCATTACTGAACCTTTTTGGACGAAATTGTTTTTGATTTTGGGTATTCTCAGCATTCTGGAGCCATTGGAACAGGTTGTAGAGCCAAAAGAGGTGTATTTGAGCCTTTTTTTTCTTCAGGGAAGCTTGGAGAGCCATAAGGGCCTAGAGGGTGTTGGAGCTGTATTGGGGTATGTTTAACCATTTGAGGTGAAACAAAAGTAAATTTATACTGATTTTTGCATTCTGAAAACATTTTTACGGCTGGTTTGGTCTGTTTAGGCCTTCTTTTCACTGTATTACCAATTTGAGCATCATAATATATCAAGGACATGCCCATTGTGAGCCTTGGACCCGGTAGATGTAACCCAGGAGGGGTGAACTTCCCCATCATGTTGTTGTGTCTTTATGGTGAAGTTATTCTATTGTGTAATTCAGATTAAATTTGTTAAAAAATAAATTTAAACAACACTCCCTCACACCAAAATTCATAATCAGTTATCAAAAACACTTTGTTTCACTTGCAAGACTATTCAAACACTTTGCACACTTAATTTAATGGAAATGAATACTTTGAACAACAACAAAAAACACTTTCATTTTCAGAAAATTCCAAGCATGAGGAGAGGTAGGGAAAGATCAGATTCAGGTTCAAGTTCATCCCACCAGGGACTACTCAAATCCATATGAGGTTTTTCTAGGGGGTAAAGATTCAAGTTCTGAGTGGCCTTCCCATCTGATATCACCATAGATCCAGACCTACATTTGATATATGCATCTACAGTGGCTATCCATTGTGTTCCCCAGATTAAAGGATGACCCTTGTTGTATCTTAAGAAACAATCCCTTGGCTATGGTAAGGAATCAGTGGTCAATACATTTATATATATGTCACAGAAATATTATGTCAACTGGTCTTTGCTTAATCACCTTCAACGATTTATTATAAAACCCTCAAGAATTAAATGCAATAAACGACTCACAATGCCACTATCTATTGATATTAAATGGAGTGATAATAAGAATATGAAGGAAGGAAGCCCAAATTGATATGCTGATAAATATAATATATCATTTTAAACTTCAGAAATTTTTTAAGACAGTGGAATAGTTAAAATGAAGGAGTGCCCATTAAGGATGTTTACCTCTTATTCAGATATGTAAAAAGAGACCTGCAACTTCATTACTTCATTTTATTCATAGAAATAAAATATAGAATGGAAACTAGAAAACATATCAATACCAATAGATGCAAGAATCTTAATCTTCATTCATTAATCATCTAAAAATTGAGTACAAAATTTGCAGTAATCTGAAGGTCCAAAACTCGGAACCTTTTCCTTACAATCTGTTTTCTTTAAATACAATGCAATGCATTTTCTAACTGCTGAAACTACTCCTAACTACTCAAAATACTTGAAAATTATTAAACTACCTATTACATATCATAAAAATGTCTTATCATAGTTACATTCTCTTAAAAGAAATAAAATAAAACTTAAATCCTAATCTATTTGTTGAATGCGAACTGGTCCAGCTGCTATTGTATTCTCTTGATTTTATGACTTGTCTTTCTTTGAAGTTGAGGGATCTTTAGGTAGAAGAGTCATCCAGGCTCTGCATTTCTTCCACACCTCAATGTTTGTATTTGATGAATTAATCAGCCTATGATATTTGAATCTAAAGGTAGTGATTCTATTAAATGATGGTCTCTCTATAAACAAGGTTTTCACCAACCATAATAGTTGAAAATGCCTCTAAAGAAAATTAATCATTGTTTCTCCTTTCAGAATCTGATTCTTCTCATGACTGTTATCCACCTCGATTTTTGCCAATACCAGTAGTGGTTCATAGGAATACCATGATAAAATAATGCCTCCAAGGCCCCAGCATGATGGCAACCTTGCCCTGGCTCTTTTGTCATATAAATTGTCAAACTTGCTTACTGCTTCCTTAATATTTGTCAACTTCTTCTCTGTGGTCTTCCTGCAATCATTTTTCACAACCAATTTGTTAATCTCTATAGCATATAAAATCATATCTTTAATCTCATTCTCCTAGAACTCTTGACGAATGTTGGAATCAATGAAATCAATAAACTTCTTTGCCCAAATAGCTCTGTTAATTGTCTTCTATTTGTCAGCCATAACTTGCTCTTTGAAATATCTGATAATGCTTCTTTCTTCTGATACAATAGTCAGAAAACCCCAAATTTATTTCATCTCTTCAATGATATCATTCCAGATGATGTCCTTAGCCTGTATTAGAGATATATTTCCCTCAAATTTTCCTTCAGAATTTTAATCTCAACATCAGTTGTTTGGAAATCTGTCCTCTATTTATTAATCTCCCCATATTTGGCTTGCATTATCTTTGTTACTGTCTCCAGATCATTTTGTGCCCTCTTGAGATCTCTCTCTGCCATCTTCATTTCAGTATTAAATTGAGATATCTTTGATGCTATATCATCATTGCCAAATGACAAAATAATAGTGCAGGAATGATTATCAATCTGATTCTGTAATGACAGCACAATTTCCTTCAACTTGGTAATTTCTTCTTCTTTTTGCAAGAGTTGTTGAAGAAGGCTCTCTTTCTCACTTTCCACTTCTGCCACCTCTGCTGCCATAGAATGTTCCCCTGTAGGTAACTTCAACTTTTTCTTCAACACAGAAATCTCTGATTCTACACTTTGTAACAACTTTTGCATAGCAGACCTGTCATTTGGATGTACTCCAATATTTACTATTATCTTATTAAGTTCTTCACTTTGTGTATTCAAAGCCCTGGATTTGGATTTCTCTAATTTCAGTTGCTTGATGACCTTCCCTAGCATGTTCTTAGCCTTAAGATCCATTGCATTAGTTTTGTTCAAATCATTCACTATCAGTTGACCTGTTTTCATATGTAAATTCAGTTTATCAAGAAAAGGAATCTTTCTTACATCAACATTTAGATTTAAAGTATTGAAATTATTGGATGACCCTATAGTCATATCAGAGGGATGAGAAAGAGAAATATTAAATTGATTTTTTTCAAGATCCATGGCAGTCAGCAATATTGTTTTATCTGAAGTTATTTCACTATCAGTTGACCTTGAAACCCATGCCTCCATGCTAGCCTTCATCTTTTGATTTCTTTCAGCAATCTGAGAAAATACTTGTTTAATCAAGGGTACTTGTTCTTGAGCATCTTCATGTCTTCTTGGTGAGGTTGGGACACTTTTCTTATCTCCTAGTTGAAGTGAGAAACCAGGTTGAGCACCTGTTAAGTCTTCATTAAACTTTGTTCTCTTCTCGGCTCTCTGATCTTCATCTTCTGAATCAACCACTACTTCTTTACTCCTCTTGCTATATTTCTCAGATATGACAGGATTTTGTATATTTAAGGAAATAGAACCTTCAAAACCCTTATTTTCTAGCTTTTCTATGTCAGTTCTGCTTTTATGAACAAATAATAAATAGCCATTTTCAATTCTCCTATTTGAAATCACTTTATGGGGGTCATAAGCCCACTTATCTATTATCAACAAGTGCATTCCATCTAACATCATATTGAATTCATCAGCTGCCTGTCTCATATTGACTATAAACAGACCCAGAGACATAGGAAGCTTAAACATATGACCCTTTTTCATAGGCACAAAATGCATTTGGTCAAAATTTAAACTCTGCGTAATGAACTCCAAAGAAAATAATCTCATAGGCACAAAGATAGGAAGTCTATATGGTTCTACCACAACCCGATAAAGTCTAATCTCTGAATAGTCTTCAAAAACATACCAATCTCCAAAATTATAATTTGTTCCTAGCTGCAGGAACTCTTGATCCTTTTGCAAGAAGCATGGGGGAGAAACCCCATTCGGAATTTTATATGCACTAGACATAAAATGATTTGCAAAATCAAATAGACCCTCCTCATTTTGTTCTTTTCTTACTATGTCAATCCAAAACACTATTGACTACCTCTTTGTATTGACATCCATGATATTTAACCCCAAATGCAAGAATTCCTCTACATTTTGATATAAAAGAGGTAAATGATAAGAGAGGGGAACCTGAATGACCCAGTGAGTGATAAACTCATGAGTTGAGTATTGAAAACTTCTTACCAATATGAAGGAATATCCAACACTACCCCAGGCTTCATCATCAATGAAAACAATCCCATAACTGATTTGTCAATTGTGTTGTCATCTTCTTTTCCCAATATCTTTGAAATACACCTCAGCACTAGTCGGACTTCTGCGTCAAAAACTTCCATGGATAATTCTTTGGTGTCAGTTACAAACTACTTCGTACCTGGCTTCAGGAAAAAGACTAACTGATTGAATTCTTGACCTACAAGACTATCATAATGTGTTATCAATGAATCGTCAGTGAATTGAACATAAGATTCTGACTCAGGGTAACACACGGATTGACAAATTAATAGGGCTGAGACTTGTAAGACATTTTCTCCTTGACCATTCATTACAAAACACTTGCCAGGGTAAATGACAGACACTAGTCAACACACAAACTCAGGAAAAAAGGTGCGTTCTTGGAACACATGCAGACAGTACAACTGTTTTGGCCATGGCGGAAAAAATTGTAGATGCTTTGTCATTCAGACAGACCTATTGATATAATTGGAGGTGATATAAAGAGCATAAATTGTCTCAAATATCCCTCTCAGTTTCCATGAGAGGAATATGGCTAGATGAACTAGAAATAGACAAACACTTGGCCATAATTGTACTTAGGGTGGTGAACAATGACAAGGTGGCAGACAACAATGGAAGACATAGGCGTAGTCAAATTGACAAGTGCAGAGAAACAACAATCACCTTGTGAAAATAGGAACCAATTTTAAATAGGTGGTGTGGGGCTTGTGAATTAAATGCTGAGTTTACGCATCAAAAGTCTGTTCAACGGTACCATGACGTGGCAGATACTTGTCACCAACCAGCTTCTTACGTCACTGCGGAGGCCTCAAATGTACGGAGAGATGGTTGGGGTCATGCCCCTGCAATTAATCCTGACTTTAGATCTTGATCGGCCCCACAGTCAACGGGGTCAACTGCGGAGGCACCCTCCTCGTTAACCCGTGTGCCAAATGTGCCCGCGGGTTGTTGCTTTTATCTCCTGCCAATTAAATCTTTCGATCCCGCTCACAAACTTGCTCTTTTATTAACTAAGCATTTGGACCCACCTTCATGAATATTTTAAAGCTTTGAACTTTAAACTTATACAAATATTACATCTTTATGCTAAAGTATGATAAACATGTACTTTAACATACATTTTTATATTTTTCCATTTTTTTGGTATTTTTGAAAAATAAAAATAAAGGATATTGCAAATGAGCCACAACACCTGGCTCCACCTAGAGATAGTGTTTTTTGCCATGAAACACTAAGAACTAGAGATTAGTGCCTTCACTTCTGTAATATTCCAAAAATTTAGCCTTCAGCTAAAAGGGATATTATAGTTTGTTTTATCACTAGGTAGGTGAATAAGTGGGTGGGGAGGCCCATAAATCTACTTAGAAGTAATAAAAACACTTCAAGTGTGAAATGAGACCTTTTTAACAGCTAAATTAAGCACCTCCAAGTGTGAACAGAGGTTGGATCATGTTGATTAAGTCAAATTTGACCAAGTCAACAACGTTGTTATGGAGGAGTGGAGATTAAATGAGGAACAACACAGTTTTGGAGGAAGATTGATCTCATGGAGGAAATGACCTAATTGAGTGGGGCCAAGGGCAAGTAAGCTCATAATCTATTTAAGGAAGGGGATGGAAGACATATGAGCTTATTTTTTGGAATATTATTTTGTATGTGGTCTGTTTAGATTATTTGCATTCTTCAGTTGTTTAGTTGAGATTGTTGTGTTGTTTAGCACCAGGTGTTCCCGAGCAGGAATCCCACCTCTTCCCTTGAGAGGCCTCTTGGGAGAGCATTGCATTCATTTCCACATTTAGATTTGCAGGCCAAGCTACAGCTTTCTTCATCAACATAGTTTCTGCAGGTTATTGTGCTATGTTGCTGGGTGCAGCAGTGGAGGATTAGATCGAGTGTCTTTAGAGCTAGTTTTTCAATGGAGGAAAGTTTCCATCCATTGGGAGGCCTGTAAAGAATCCCCTTGGGATTATTTCACACATTTGGCACCAGGCCAAGCATTTTTCATCCCCTACAACGTAGTTTCAGTCCAGACCTGCGTTATTTTAGGGAGGAGTTGCAGGGGTAGTTGCATTGGTTGTTTTGGGGGGATATTTCTTCAGTGGAGGATCCATTCTTTCATCTTTTTAGCCATATATAAATTTTGTTATATCTAATGATGGCTAAATTAGTCTTTCAATTTTCAAGAAACAAATTTTTATGAAAAGCTTGTGTTTTCTTTAAAACCCACTGTGTTCATTATTTTTCAAAGAATCATTCCACTGAAACCATCACTCAAAGGCTTCCTAGATTATCATTTTGATATAAAAGAAACTATTTCAAAGCTATTTCCCATCATTCCATAAACTCATTTCACCCATTTTCACTCATTTTTCACTTATCATAAATCATCATCTCATTCCCCTAGAAAACCCCTTTTTTCCCTCACTTATCCTCATTTTACCATAAAGACCCTTTAAATAATTAAAAAAAAAATCCATTTTATATGGTTGAAACCCTTTTTTTATACCTATTGAAATATCAAAAAAGCCTAAAAAACCCACTTTTTTAGGGCTATTTCTGACCTTTTATCAAAAGCAGGCTTTAAGCCCTTGAGGGCTAAAATCCTCAGCCCCTCTTCTTCATGTGACCTGACGGCATGACCGCACCACGCTTCCCCTCAAGTCCCCTTCATTTCTTATTTCATCCCCCGTCCACCTTTCTCCGATATCATCTCCACAGTTGATCTACTCGATCCAACAACCATCGCACTCTCACCTTTTTTATCCCACTCCCAACCATTCCCCTCTACCCACCTTTCTCCGATATCATCTCCACCGTTGATATACCCGATCCAATGGCCATTGCACTCTCGCCTTTTTTATCCCACTCCCAACTATTCCCCTCTACCCACCTTTCTCCGATATCATCTCCACCATTGATCTACCTAATCCAACAACCATCGCACTCTCTCCTTTTTCATCCCGCTCCCAACCATTCCCCTCAACGCACCTTTCTCCGATATCATCTCCACCGTTGATCTACCCGACCCAACGGCCATCAAACTCTTGTTGTTTTCATCCCGCTCCCAACCATTCCCCTCTACCCACCTTTATTCGATATCATCTCCACCGTCGATCTACTTGATCCAACAGCCATCGCACTCTCTCCTTTTTCATCCCCCTCCCAACCATTCCCCTCTACCCACCTTTCTCCGATATCATCTCCACCGTCGATCTACCCGATCCAACATCCATCGCACTCTCACCTTTTTCATCTCGCTCCCAACCATTCCCCTCTACCCACCTTTCTCTGATATCATCTCCACTGTTGATCTACCCGATCCAACAGCCATCGCACTCTCGACTTTTTCATCCCACTCCCAACCATTCCCCTATACCCACCTTTCTCCGATATCATCTCCACCGTCGATCTACTCGATCCAACGACCATCACACTCTCACCTTTTTCATCCCACTCCCAACCATTTTTTATTTTGTGTAAACCTGCGATGAGATCTAGGCCGTGGATCCCCCAGATATGATGGCCCACGATCCCAATCCTCCTCAAAGGTTTAAACACCCCATTTATGCATGAAATGAGTGGTTTCGCCCTGGATAGGTGTCACCTAATGTATGGTATTGCATTCAAAAGGACCAAGACGACTTACCAACGACTTACCGCTTAGTCCTCGTGTGAATACCACCCCGGTATTCCTCAAAACCACCATTCTCCATTCGCACCATTATTCAAAATTGTTCCTGTTTCTTCACAATTCCGCCATGTAACCTTTCCCTTATATGCATTCTCCCTCCTCTACATCGCTCCTCCACCCTCACCAAGCCTCTGAAGTAGTTTATCCACAAGCGTAGGTTTTATTAACATTTTTATGATTTATTGCAGGATTAATGGTGGCCTACAAATGAGCCAGCCCTCCCACAGTAAGTTTAAAGTTGTAGATGGCCCAAGATGATGATCAAGGAACCAAATGCATAAAGAAAGGGATAAAGGGTCCGATTCAAAGCTCCAATAGATGCTTCATGGCCATTGATGCATTCATGAAACCCTTTAGTGCACCAAAAAAGGAACACCTGTACACAAAATAGAAGAAGACAATGAATATTTGAGGTTAAGGAATAAAGCCTGAAAATTAAACGCTTAACCAATAGATTAATGATAAAGACACATTTTAAAGAGAAGTGAATAAAATTTAAAATTTTCAGCAAAGTGACAAAGACAAAAGATGGATAAAGAAGGCCTAAAAGCCAAATCAGAGGCCTAATTAGAATTTAAAGGATATAATTAGATAGATCAGCAAAAAAAGGCTTCAAATGAAAAATCATTGAATCAATTACTCTTCCAAAGACCAAAAATGCCACCTACAACCCTAATTTGCCTCAAAAAACACACAAAGTTATTCCAAGTCAGAGATATTTGTAAAAGAAAGCTCAGAAGTTATTACAAGCCTACCTAAAAAGCCTAAAAGTCAACAAAAGCAACCAAGTAGTTCAGAAAGTTAATATGAATGTAGAGTTAGACTTAAATATACATTTTGCCTTGGGCCTTGCATGGTATCAAAGGTCAAAAACATTTACTCGGTCATTTATGAACAATTAGAGACCCCCTCTTTCACTCCACCTCCTCATTTACCTATAAATATTGTATGAGGATTTCATTGTCATTGTTGGTTTGATTGTCATTGAGGTGTAAGATAGTTGCTGAAGCACTTGAAGTGTTGTTGAGTAGTTGAAGAACACTAGGCTGAGAAGAGAAGTTTTGAGCTGTAAAGACCTGTTGGACTTGAAAGTATGTAACTGGTTTGAATGTCAATAATACAAGCTGATTCATGGGATCTTGGTCTATGTTAATGGTGATTTCATTCCTCACTATTTTTGTTTTTCCTTATGTTTTACATGTTGTCCATTTTCTCTGATAAAGAACAGAAAATTTAGAATAGGATTTACTAAAAAGTACCCTATTTCTGTCTGAAAGATTTATCTTTATGTTTTCTTCTGCTAAGGTATGTTTGGAGGATTCTTAATTGCCCTCTAGGTTTATCCAGCTTGTTGATTTGAGAATGATTCAATAGAGTGTAACTAGTGAAGAAATGTTGGTGAGCCCATGTCTTTCTGTGTACAACTTGAGATGTTTTTTTTGAATGTCCTTTTCAAGGTTTGCTAAGTAGAGTTAACCCAGGGAAGTTTATGGTTTTCCCTGTCCTCTGGCTAGTCTTTAAAAGTTGCCTTGAAATATCCCTTGAGAGTATGTCAAAAGTAGGCTATAATTCAAAGTTTCTGTCTGGTATTAGGCTATTTTCCTCGTTCTCTTATATTTTTTCTCCTTTCTGAAAGTAATCTTAGGATTACTGGATTTTTGTCTGAAAAGTGTGATTTAATAAAATTTTGTCCAAATAATTCTATGGTTTTCCTTGTCCTTTGGCTTGCTTCAAATAGTTACTTTGAAAGGCTTTTCTTGTCTTAGTGAAGTTAGAATCTTAATTGGTTTTAGCTTTGCTTCTTTCACAACATTTTAATGTTTCATATCACAATTCAATCTAAAAGATCCTTTGATACAGATGACTTGCCATATGGAAAATCGTGAAGAATTATTGTACAATTAAATACTTTTGTGACTCCATAGCCCAATGGGTTAATACCGTTTCATAACCTATCTTTTCATCTGAAACATTCTTCAATCTTCTCTCACCTTCACCCTTCAGTTAATGATATCCATCCCAACCAAACAAACAAGTTCTCTGAGCTTCATAACTAGCCTAATATCATAAAAAAAGCATAAAGATATATCCTTTGAAAACACTTAATAGATAGATCCCTCTCTGAATCTAGGAAGGCTAGGTCCTAGGATTCCAAAGCGGTTCTGATGTGGCACCCTACAGCGTTTATTCTTTCCAATATTGTAAATCACATGGAGCCAACACATTCAAAGGATCTATTGGAGAAGATTTGTATATTTCTATGTCAGCTTCAGCCATATCTTCTCATTTCTATTGTTGCAACATATCTTCAGCCATAGGGCTGCAGCTTACATTGGCACATTGTGTTCATTTTCCGGAAACCCTCTTGGGTTGTCTTGGAAAGTTGATCTAGTGCCCAGATCTGTATGTTTACATTCTATTGGAGCCTATATCATTATTTTCATATCATTGTATCTTCTTTAGCTATAGCTATGCCCCATATGACTACGCTGTAGCAATCCTCCCGCATTTTTTGTTCCAGCAACATCTCACTTTTGAGAGTGTTTGTGTATTAGAGGCTTGTGTGATCACATTATATGTTTGGTGCCTCATTTTTTTTTACTTAATTGATGCATATATTATCAATAAAATGGCTTTATATTTGTCTCATGATCTCATGTGTTAAATACTTGGTACTTCTTTCATTTTATGAGCTATATTGTTGTTGTTTCCATTTTGGAATATTACAGTGGTATCAGAGCATAATCTTGGATCGGCCTGTGCATTTAGCCAATATGTCACCATGAGGAGAATATTTTCAAAAGAATAAGAGATGTACTAAAAAAAAAAAAAAAATACTCCATTATTTGGAGGAAGAGAGGAGGAGGAGCTCTCAAATCTTCTCTTTCAAACTATCCAAAGCATTAAGGGAGATCTCAAGAAGATGAGAAGGGAGAGAGAATCTCCAAAGGAGTTTGGATCTAAAGAAAACTCTAGATTTTCACATGATGAGTATGAGCATGCAGCCACACACTATGATTCACAGCGCAGTCATATGCCTAGATCTATTATGAGGGAGATGGAAGAAGAAGAAATTCCTAGGAGGGAAACTCTTAGTGATTATTTGCAAGAATATGAATCTCAAACTAAGAGATTCAGAGATCATATCACCTTCCAAGAGTTTTGCAAGATCAAGGTGGAGAGGAGAAGGCAACATGATATGGGTATATTTTTTCTATCTACTTTTTATGGTTCATCGAAATGTTCAGCAAGAGCTTGGGTGGAGGAGCTAGACACCTACTTGCAAGAGCACCAAGTTTCAGAGAAGGAAGCCATCAAAGTTGCAGTGCTGCATTTTTGAGGTAAGGTCTATGCTTGGTGGATATTTGAGTCATTTTCTTTAAAAAATGCACATACATATACTTATGCAAATTTCACTAGGAGGCTAGCGGAAAGGTTTGATGGAAAACATTCTGAAACACCTTTGATGGAGTTAAACAAATCAAAAGAAACCAAAATTTTTCATGGTTGGAAGGACCTATAAAATCAACTCCTTTTCAGAACACTGTTGAAGAGACTCACATATTTCATAATAATTTTCTAGAGGCAAGATCTTTGTCTCATATTCTTGGACAAAAGGGCATGAAGATCCCTTTTTCAAAAGAGGATCTTCTTATTGAGAAAGTGACTCCCATTCATATTGAAGAAGAAGAGAAGGTTGGGGGCAACAGTATTGTCATATATAGAGCATATCTAGCACCTCATGTAGAGGTAGATGGAGCACTTGCTCCAACAAGAGGAATTCTTGTATCAATGCAAGAAGTTCCTGAAGATTTCATATGTGGAGGACAAGGCACAATCAATGAACAACATGATTGTGAAACCTTGCAGAAGGAAGGAGAAGGTAGGGAGGATGACCAGCATTACATGATGAGGAGCACACTTCCATATCTATTTCAGAAGGTTGATTCACAGAAGTGGCAGACTGATTTTCGTAGTGAGGGTAGGGACAAAGTTGTCCATCCATATGTGTGGTTTACTCTTGACATTGATGTCTCACTGCATGGAGGCATTCCACCAAGGAGACCACGAGATCAGGACATGATGAGAGATGCTTCACATGGGGCTGCACCATGCTTAGATCCAGTGGGTTGGATACTTTTGAGGGGTCTATTACAGTGTAGAGATTCTAGGGTAGACTCAAGGAGAAGGGAGATATTCTCCCATTTTCAACATTACCCACTCTCACTACATATTCTGCGCTGACAGAAGTTGCTGCAGTGATGGGGGATGGCACCACTATGATGCAAATGAGTTGCTCTATGGGTTTGGAGAAATAGAGGGTGCTTCCCTTTAGGAAGGAATTCTCCATACATTGGCTTAGATGGAGGCCACTCATGCTTACATTGGCCAAGATCAGGAGGTTCCTTTTGGATGGTAGATTCTCATGGGAGGCCAACCTCCAAAGGCCACCACTTCTATTTGAGCATGAGAAGCTGCATGATGAGCATGGAAGAACTTTGGAGGATGAACTTGGCATGGGGGATGTCAAAGGAGAAGACGACAGCATGTGGGGAGCTTCACATTTTAGGTATTCAGTGCTGTCTCTTAGGAGGGTTGATCCATATTGGAGGTCTCAACTTTTGGTAGAGTACTCCAAGGATCTTGGTGCTTACATGATTCTTGATGACCCAAAGGGATATGATAGATACATAGTGGTGGATTAGGTAATATATTCTTATGGCAAAGTCTTCTTGACAAGATTTTCTGAGCTAAAGAGGAAGCTACTACATGCAGCACATGTGGAATTTCTTTCCATGCACTTTTAGGCATTTCATTCTTTGATGGAGGAGTTCAATTGGGAGGGCATCCAGCAGTATATATATCAAAATATGGATAGATGCATATCATGGATGGTGATGGAGAGGTTTTCACAACCACTTCCCTACTCATTGAGAGTGAGGGAGAACTTTCAGTTGAGCCATTTCAGCCCAATGACCAAAGTACATAGTAGAGAAGGTGCATTTTTGCATTATGATTTGTACTTATTTTCTTTATATGAGCAACATGTTGTACCAAGGAGGATTATTATTTCTTGTATATTGTATTTGGATGTGCTTGAGGACATTTTTAGAATTAATGTTGGCCATGCTATTAGTGGGTTGTGGGGCATGCCACAGGATTCTTGGTGTGCACCATTGGCACCACATTTTACTTTTATGTTCCTATCTTGTAGGATGATTGTGGTAGCAAAAAAGTGGCTGAAAAGACACTTGCTATTCTTTTTTTTGAGGCAGGCAAGGGATGCACTGTGCTGGTTCCATATGTCGAACTATGATCCACCTCCTGGTTGTCATATGGCAACTTGTTTCCATTGGTTTTTGCTTCCATATATTGATGATGTTCTTATGTTTATGGGAAGCTTTGTTGGGAGAGTGGCACAAGAGTTAGAGGTGCCCATTGGGAGTATGATTCTCCCTACTTTAAATTTTTCATGTTTTAGGAGAAACAATGGGCAAACCATGATTTCCACACTACATCTCTTTTCTTCATGTGGGAGGAGCCATTTGGGGAACTTGAGTTCTTGGAGGGGTAACTTCATGGATGATTTTTTTGGTGGGGTAATTTGGGTCATTATTGGAGGCCATGAAATTTCAGCCCAAGATCAGTAACAGCCCCATACTTACCATGAATGGAGAGAGAAACAACTTGGGTGGAGAAATTTAATCTCTCCATGCAGCCCCAATACATTGCATAAACCAGGGGTTGAATATTTCTTTGATGAGCTACCTAGGATGGTTCATTTCATTTAAATGATAGCATGGGTATGGGAGTCTCTCATTGGGAATGAGGTTCCCCATGTTTGTCATAATTTCTACCTTGAGGAGGCCATCGGACATCAAGAAGGTTTCCACTTACACCTTCCACCTTTTCATGATGTGAACCATTGGATTTTGCATACCTGGGAGGAGCCATTGGAGGGAAGATTTATTGCATATTATCTTGAGCAGTGGTTGGGACTATAGATGAGGAGGCGACAAGAAGAGGAAGGGAGGAATTTTTCTCCACCTCTACAATTTCTTGAGGACAAGCAACATTTTGGAGGGGAGGATTGTAATATTTCCAAAATTTAGCCTTCAGCTAAATGGAATATTATAGTTTTTTTTATCACTAGGTAGGTGAATAAGTGGGTGGGGAGGCCCATAAATCTCCTTAGTAGCAATAAAAACACTTCAAGTGTGAAAGGAGACCTTTTTAGCAGCTAAATTAAGCACCTCCAACTATGAACAGAGGTTGGATCATGTTCATTCAGTCAAATTTGACCAAGTCAACAGTGTTGTTATGGAGGAGTGGAGATTAAATGAGGAATAACGCAGTTTTGGAGGGAGATTGATCTCATGGAGGAAATGACCTAATTGAGTGGGGCCAATGGAAAGTAAGCTCATAGTCTATTTAAGGAAGGGGATGGCAGCCATGTGAGCTTATGTTTTGAAATATTATTTTGTATGTGGTCTGTTTAGAATATTTTCATTCTTCAGTTGTTTAGTTGAGATTGTTGTGTTGTTTAGCATTGGGTGTTGCTGAGCGGGAATCCCACCTCTTCCCTTGAGAGGCCTCTTAGGAGAGCATTGCATTCAATTCCACATTCAAGTTTTCAGGCCAAGCTACAACTTTCTTCATCAACGCAGTTCATAACCTGTTTCATTTTTTAATGAGGTTGACACAGTAAAAGAACCATCCTCATTGTGCAGTTAGACTAGTGAGTGTATGCTAGAAAATACGTAGTCTAACGGAGTCATAATTTAAAGAGTTTGATGAATACCACAAATGATAAGTTATAACATGCGTTTACGGGTCTTCTCTAGGGTTTCCATTGAATTTTAGAATTTCCGAGGGTAATTTCTATGGTATCACCGGCCATTAAGGAGAATAACTGATGGGATCAGCTTGATATTGCACTAAATATATGAATAAATAATCAAGCTGTTCAATAATCATAAAGGAGGAACTAGATAGGATTCCAAATGATGACATGGGTGAATTCAATGGACAAAAAATCGAAGATGAAGCAACAGTAGATGTTGTCACAGCTGAAATAGATGGTTATGTCTGGGATGTTATCTCAGCCATGTTAAAATGACCCAATGTATACCCTATAGAATCTATGGGAACTTGAAGTGAAACAGGATCAACAAAAGCAAAGGAAGATGATTGAGGAAAAGAATCATATAGGTAAAGCTCCTACCGAAAATGAGTTGGAGTTAAAGGTGTCTCGTCTTGTGATATTTCTTCAATCGAAGTCAAACCTGGTAGAAGAACTTCTTCGTCTAGCCAAAATTATATTTCAGATGGTTGACTGTGCGATATGGGAGACTCAATGGCTACAATATATTTTGCAGTGACCAATACATGAACAAATTCAGGTTGTTCGACTTCAGGATCAAGATTTTCTCCACTTAGGGAATATAGAAACTGAAATATAAGGGGATGATAAACCCTATTTCATTGGTCCTAGGGATGAAGTCCATTTTGACCAATAAAAACTGCCCCCTAAAGCACAATGGGATCTGGATCAACTTCCATTTGAACAACGTTGGGTTCGGGAGGTATGGTCTCATAGATTGGATGTATCGTGACCATGGGTAGCTGTGAGGACTCTGTCTCGACAATAGTATATGAATCGAGATGTGTAGAAATAACTTGAGCTAACTCTGGTGTATGGGAAGATGATGTTTCATGATAGGTACGTATAGTACTTGATTTGGTAGAGTGTTGTCGCCTTCACCGAACAGGAGTAGATTCTGGTGGCAAAGGTGGTTTCAATGCTAATCTACGCGAATGACGGGGGAAAGGATTTTGTTCTTCCACGATTACTGATTTATTTTAACCAAAAAAAAATATAAAATATAAAAGGTTATTACTCAGAAAAAAGGTTTACCAAGAAACTATGAACTGCAGAATACCTCTTGGTGAACCAAGAAGTACGGGCAAGCACTCTCCTCGAATGTTGTGTTCAGTGTATCACAATTTACAAGGTAGTTGACTCAGTTCACTATGGATGGATAGCAACCTAAATTTTTCCTCCCAAATATACCCAAAGGTACGCGGAGGCCCAAGTTCGTATTAGCGTTGTATGATGCGAAACCGCACATTGAGAGCACCCCTTTATACTTTTTGTACTGTAACACCACCCGATATACCCAAAAGTACATGGATGAGCTATGATATACTTACGTACGTGGAGTGAGGTATCACACTCGGGATGTATCGCAAACAATTAACAACAACTACTAAGTTTTACAAGGCCAGAAGACGTCTCTAACCTAGACCTTCTAAATGTTATTGTTATGGTTCCAATGCTTTGTTAGGTAAATTGAGATATATTTTAAGTTGATCTTGTTTATCAATTTTCCTTTCAAGGTTCATTGCGATGATGTATTGGAAATTCCTAAAAAGAAAACTATAATGATAAGAATTCTTTCACTTTTAGTTTTTCAATCAAAATCCTAGCTACTAGAGAGAAAGAGCAATCAATTTGAGAACAAACAAACAAAGAGCACAAACTAAAATGGAGCTTTCCTAATTGTTCCTTTTGCAAAACACACAATCCACTACATGAAAATGCAAGTTTTTTTTTTCAGTCCTTTAATGTTATGAATGCAGAAAAGGAAAATAAGTGCACCAAATCAATAAAAACAAATGCCTTTTACTTTTGAGAAATGAAGAATTTAAACAACAATTTCTCTTTTGAACGAAAAATGAGGAATTTAACAACAATTTCTCCTATCAGGAAATGAAGAATTAAATGAAAATTTCCTTTTTCAAAAGAAAATGGATCTAATGCAGAAATGAAAATACTTTGAAATTAATTTTTCATTGATAAAGAAATATTCTTCAAATAAACATTAAACAAACTTCTCTTTCAAAGGAGGAAGGAGTAGGTAAAGTTACTGGTCAATATGAGGCATTAGGCACTTGAAAACACAACAAACAACAAACTGAAAGCAAATGCAATGACAAAATCAATGGAATTTGGCTTATTCTAGGGGGCAATGTAGTCTCTAAGTGGAGACAGTGCGTTGCAACGCACCCCTGGAAGGGAGAGAGTGCTATGAAAAGCACTGTGTCATGTTCAACAGTGCATTGAGCGTAGTCAGAGAATGAAACCTCAACTGTTTAACACACTTCTATGTTGGAAATAATTTCATTGAGGGTGACGAGAGGTAGCGGAATCAAATCGAGGGGAACGATTACGAGGAGACCTTAGAGACAATGGAGAGCGACGAAGGAAATGAATATAAAGGAGAAAGGCGGAGCGAGAGGAGAAGCAAATACGGAGATGAACGTTATCCACACGACGATGAAACAGTAGAGTGACGAAACCGTTATATATATGTACATATATATATATATATATATATATATATATATATATATATATATATATATATATATATATATATATATATATAAATTCTGAGAATATTTTATACAGTCGGGCATTACACATAACATTCTGAGATTTATATTCAAATGTGCAATGGAATGCAATGTGATTGGATATGCTTTGAATCAGTTGGCATTCACTGTTTTAATTATATTTGAAAGTATCCCCATTTTTGAAAAGAGCACTTGTATTCGATTGACATGGAGGTTGTATATATGGTAGAACTGTGTGTTATATATATGGCAAGACCGTATTGAAATGCCAGAGACCAAGGCCACTTATAATGGAGCGGAACCATAGTCATAAATTCATTCGAATAATCCCTACACATTTAACCCCACTCATAGAAGAACCTTGTGTGAAACTGTGGTCACTTAACTCTGTTTTATGATAATAGAATTCCCGCTTTATAGAAAGAAATACATTTTTTTGTTCGTGTTAATTGAATTCCTCAACTAGAGATTAAACCCGGAGTTAATAAATGAAAATATACACAGGAGAGCGCAAACCAGATGTACAACCGCGGTCAATCACTATAGCAAAACCGCGAGCGGGTTTACAAGGTGGGTTGCCCCTCTTCGCACCGCTTTAGGAGAGTAAGCGGTAATCTTTGGTTGGGCAGCGATTCCATAGGATTTTTGACACGTGGCATAGGCGAGGTTGGAAAACCACCCGTTAAAGTGCGCCATCGCGTGTTAAAAACCGATGTTGGATGCCGAACGAAATGCACACGGGTCATTGATCTGAAGAAGGGACATCAGACGGTGGTCGCTTGCAGTAGATGCTCAAACGATAACGGAGATGCACGAGGGATAAACAAGGTATGACGCGTGCATTTGATTGGTCCATTGAGTTATAGGTGGGCCTGGATCCACGGGTTATTACGAAGTTAAATCTTTATAAAGCGCTGAACCATTAATAATTCGGAGATATAATTGAATTGCTAAAGGTTATTGTAAACGTTTATTTAAAAAGGCGTGGAGTATTAATATAAAGTTATAAAGGGTTGAATAGTTATATAAAGTTCGGAGACAATTACATAAGCCGGGAAATACAATATGACATTCAAAAGCTGCTAATTGTATCTATTTATCAATTTCTCCAAAATTGATAAATAAAATTACCAAGAAAATAAAGAACCGTGGAAGTGAACTAAGGGAAACGCTGACAGAGCCACGCTACAGTAAGACCAACTTCTCCTTGGGGTCTAAATTCAGTGAATTGAGACATTAAAATGACCAGACTTATTTTTTTTGAGTTTGCCAGCGTAGAATAAGTGCAGTGTGAGATTGTCCGGACTTGGGAAATTATTGGGCATGAAACTTGAATGCAATTATGGAAAAGGAAAAGAAGAGGAAAGCATGTAGAGATGAAATTTCGGTGAACAGGAACATGTACAGGAATGATTTGGACAGGTGAATAAGCACAGAAAACAGGGAATATGCAGATGACAGTGAACAAAGTGTATGCAGAACAGGTTCTTAACATCAGCAGAAAAATACAAATCCAGTAAAGCCAAAATCCAGAAAAGGAGCTGAGTGAAATTGAAATGTGTAATTAAAAATGTGAATGTAAATGTTGTAATTATTTTTATTGTTTCTGATACAAAGGCAAGTATCCTAGGAAAAGACAAAATCCCACTATAGCATGGAAATTTGTACAAATTGTAGTAATTCTAAAAATGAGTTGGAAAAAGGAATAAGAAGACAGAAACCAAAGAGTCATGACTGTTCACTCCAAATTCCTTATGAAATACAAACAGTCATGTGAGAATTTCTATATATAATATCAATTTGATAAGCTCAAATAGAGTGAGAGAGAAAAGATAGAGAATGCAGAATATAGAAGAATAAAGCAGAGAAGATTAAGATAAGAAGAGCAGAGACAGAACAGAGCTGATATCTGGAGTAAATCAGCAAACATTCAGCTTGATAGCTGTCAGTTGTAGCTGACTAAGGTTGAAGCCTCCTGCCGATTGGTGCCTGTAGAAAATTGTAGGGAGTTGGTGCTTCCTTGCAAGTTGTAGCTTGCAGAATTGAGGTTGGAGCATCCTGTAGGTTGGTGCCTGCAGAAAAATAGTGGTGAGAGGGAGTTGGAGCTTGCCTTTGCATCACAACAATAATAAGATGTGGTTTTCTCCCTTTATGGGTTTCCACTTATATCTGGTGTCTCTGTGCATGATATTTATGTATTGATCTGATATGTATCATTTGCTTAATACCTGCTGCTCTCAAATTAAGTCTACTGCTCTATTAAACTAATAAGATGTGGTTTTCTCCCTTTATGGGTTTCCACTTATATCTGGTGTCTCTGTGCATGATATTTATGTATTGATCTGATATGTAGCATCTGCTTAATACCTGCTGCTCTCATATTAAGTCTACTGCTATATTATACTAACACTTGCTGCTTACATTCTAAGATTACTCATACATTAAATTGGATATGAAATGAAGGTGTAAATAAGTTTGATGAAAAGTTCTAAAATATCAGGAATGTGTTAAACTGATTCACCCCCCCCCCCCCCTCTCAGTTTAACTAAAGGTTCAACATTCTAATGAAAATTTGGATTTCAAAAAGCCTAATATTTTTGAGTAAATGCTACTGGGTGAATAAATAGAGAAAATCAGAGGAAAATACACTAAGGATGAAGAGAAAAATCCCCAGCGGAGTCGCCTATTTGCTATGCGGAATTATGGATTACGGATAAAACATTCTTCCCTAGATGTAGTGCTCATCTAGAACAACAGGTTAAATAATTTGCAACTACTTTTCCTAATAGTAAATAGACACATAGAACATATCAAAGACCTTATTTGGAGTCCAAGCGCTTCCTATTTTTCTTCTTTCACTCTTGTTGTAGATTCAAATCTAATCTAGATCGCCAAAATATTTCCTCCAAAGATGAACACTAAACAACAAAAGATAGCAATAATACATATGTATATTCAGGTTATTCAGTTAAATCAATAAAACATGAACCATATACATCAGATAAGAATTCATAATATGAACACATGAGCTTATGCATATAAATATATATATATATATATATATATATATATGTGTGTGTGTGTGTGTGTGTGGGAAAGTAAGTAGCAATCTTTATTAATGGATAGAAGGTGAGGTTACAACCCAGTGATTGATTTAGTGTCACTGTCTCCAACAGCATCCCAGACTCATCACAATGCACATCTCTCCAGCAACATGTCACTCAAATCAATTCCTCAATTGAAATTCCACCAGCATTTCTCTACTGAGATTCTTCCCTTTCAAACACTAAGATCTGTGCTCAATTTATAGAGGAGCTAAAGGTAGTTTTACAATCAATGACTTTCTAATAATAGGAAAGACATGTTCACAGACTCAGAGGTATCAAATGGACACATGGATTCAAATTTTGACACATGTGAACTCTTATAGAATGCACTGGGCAAGTAGAGATTCTGGAATAATGGGAATTTCGCTCCCAATGTGACGAACACACCCATGAGTGTCGGGAAGTGCTTTGCAAATCACCTTTGAGTGGTTTTACTTGCATATGAAACACACTTAGTCCCTTTATAGGCAGCATTGGTGAGTTTCCATATGATATATTATAAACTTCAAATCTTGGAAAACTTTGCAAATGAGATTCATGGATTATTTCTCTTGTTCTTTGTCTTAGGGCATGTAACAACTAAAATGATAGGGAATGATAGACCCTATTCATTGGTTTTAGAGATGATGTCTAGTTAACTAGGTCATTGGGAATGGTGCCCAAATTTACCTATAACAATATCAATACCAACAGATGCAATAATATTGATCTTCATTCATTAATCATCTGAAAATTGAGTACAAAATTTGCAGTAGTTTGAAGATCCAAAACTCGGAACCTTTTCCTTTCAATCCTCTTTCTTTAAATACAATGCAAAGTAGTTTCTAATTGCTAAAACTACTCCTAAATTCTCAAACTAATTGAAACTTATTAAAATACCTATTACAGATCATCGAAATGTCTTATCACAGTAACATTCTCTTAAAAGAAATAAAATAAAACTTAAATCCTAATCTATTTTCTGAATGTGAACTAGTCCCGCTGCTACTGTATTCTCTTCATTTGCTGACTTGTCTTTCTTTGAAGTTGAGGGATATTTAGGGAGAACAGTCATCCAGGCTCCGCATTTCTTCCACACCTCAATGTTTGTCTTCGATGAATTAATCATCCTATGATATTCCAATCTAAAGGTAGTGATTCTGTTGAATGATGGTCTCTCTGTAAACAAGGTTTTCGCCAACCATAATAGTTGAAAATTCCTCTGAAGAAAATTAATCATTGTTGATCCTTTCAAATCTCAATATTCTCATGAGTGTTATACATCTTGATTTTTTCCAATAATAGTAGTGGCTCATAGGAATCCCATGATAAAATATTTCCTCCAAGGCCCCAGCATGATGGCAATCCTACCCTAGCTCTTTTGTCATATAAATTGTCAAACTTGTTTACTACTTCCTTAATCTTTGTCAACTTATTATTTGTGGTATTCCTGCAATCATTTTTAACAATCAATTTGTTAATCTCTACAGCATATAAAATCCAATATTTAATCTCATTCTCCTCCAACTCGTCATCAGTCTTGGAATCAATGAAATTAATAATTTTTTTTGCACAAATAGCTCTGTTAATTGTCTTTTGTTTGTCTGTCATAAGCTGCTCTTCGATATCTCTGATAATGCTTCTTCCTTATGATACAATAGTCAAAAAACCCCAAATTTATTTCATCTCTTCAATGATAACATTCCAGATGATGTCCTTAGCCTGTATTAGAGATATATTTCCCTTCGATTTTTCCTTTATACTTTTAATCTCATCGTCAGCTATTTGGAAATTTGTCTTGTATTTATTGATCTCCCCATCTTTTCCTTGCATTATCTTTGTTACTGTCTCCAGATAATTTTGTGCCATCTTGAGATATCTCTCTGCCATCTTCAGTTCAATATTCAATTGAGATATCTGTGATGCTGGATCATCATTGCCAGATGGAAAAACAATAGTGTAGGAATGAGAATCAATCTGATTCTGTAATGAAAGCATAGTTTCCTTCAACTTGGTAATTCTTCTTCTTTCTGCAAGAGCTGCTGAAGAAGGCTCTCTTTCTCACTTTCCACTTCTGCCACCTCTACTACCATAGAATGTTTCCCTGTAGGTAACTTCAAATTTTTCTTCAACACAGAAATCTATGATTTTTCACTTTGTAACAACTTTTGCACAGCAGACCTGTCATTTGGATCTACTCCAATATTTACTATTATCTTCTGAAGTTCTTCATTCTATGTATTCAAAGCCCTGGAGTTGGATTTCTCCAATTTCAGTTGCTTGATGACCTTCCCTAGCATGTTCTCAACCTTAAGAGCCATTGCATTAGTTTTGGTCAAATCAATCACTATCAGTTAACCTGTTTGCATATGTAAATTTACTTTATCAAGAAAAGGAATCTTTATTACATCAAGAGTTAGATTTATAGTATTGAAATTATTGGATGACCCTATAGTCATATCAGATGGATGAGAAAGAGCAATATTAAACTGATCTTTTTCAAGATCCATGGCAGTCAGCAATCTTGTTTGATCTGGAGTTATTTGATACTCATCCTGTGCCTCCATGCTAGCCTTCATATATTGATTTCTTTAAGTAATCTAAGCAAATACTTGTTTAATCAAGGGTACTTTTTCCTTAGCATCTTCATGTCTTCTTGGTGAGGCTAGGACATTTTTCTCATCTCCTAGTTGAAGTGAGAAACTAGGTTGAGCACCTGCTAAGTCTTCATTGAACTTTATTCTCTTCTCGACTCTCTAATCTTCATCTTCTGAATCAACCACTGCTTCTTTACTCCTCTTTCTAGATTTCTCAGATATGACAAGAGTTTGTATATTTGAACCAACGAAACCTACAAAACCCTTATTTGATAGCTTCTTTATGTTAGATCTTCTTTCATGAACAAATACTGAATAGCCATTTTCAATTCTCCTATTTGAAATCACTTTATGGGCGTCATAAGCCCACTTATATCTTAATAGCTAGTGCATTCCATCTAACATCATATTGACTTCATTAGCTGCCTGTCTCATATTGACTATAAACGGACCCATGGACATAGGAAGCTTAGACATATGACCCTTTTTAATAGGCACAAAATGTATTTGGTCAACATTTAAAATCTGCCTAATTAACTCCAAAGCAAATAATCTCATAGGCACAAAGGCAGGAAGTCTATATGGTTCTACCCCAGCCCCATAAAGTCTAATCTCTTAATAGTCCTAAAAAGCATACCAATCTCAAAACTTACAATTTTTTCCCTGTAATATTCCCAATTAGCCCAAGCTAATGGGAATATTCTATTTTGCCTTGTTTTGTTTCGCACTTCATACCAATGAATAAAATGTAAAGGAGGACATGTAAAACTCCTGAAAATAAAAAAATAAATCAATGCCTATGTGAACAGAGACATATCTGGGCCATGTAAATAAACTCCAGCAGATGCGAATGGGTTTAAATCATGAGACTAGGTCAACATTGACCAAATCAACCGTGCAGTCTAGATGCATTGAACCTCCTTGAGGCACAGCGCAATTCTAGATGGAGGTTCTACATGTGAAAGGGGCTAAACTAATGAAGTGGTTTAGGGTTTGACAAGACTCCAATCTTATAAAAGGAAGAGGAGAGCAGCATAAAAGGGGTTGTTGAAGATATTATTTTTTGAAGGTATTGTCTACTGAGACATCCCTCATTAGGGGATTTCCTGTTTAGGAATCCCACCTCCTTCCTTGAGCAGCTCTTGGAGGGAAATTATTCCATCTTGTCCACTATCCGACTTGGGCCAAACTTCACCTTACACCTACAACACTGATCGTATTGAGGGTTGGGTTTTTCTTGTGAGTTGCAGCAACTGGAAGACACTAGATCTGCTCAGATCTACATTTTACTAGTGCCTCTTCTCAGTGAGTATGTATTTTAACCTCCTGGACGAGTGCATTAGCTGATTGAAATTCAGATCCATACCTTAGCATCAGGCCAAACCATTCTCAGAGCCTACAGTGCAGTTTCTCTCCCTAGACTATGTTATTTGCAAAGGAGAAGTTGTAGGGTGTTTTGTCTGCATTTTGGAGGAGAGATCTTTGGTGTTAGGATTCTTCCTCTCACTGTTGTGATCCATGGATTGGCCATCCAATAAATGTTTGTTTCAGATATGATCTATTGTTCTATTATATGATTCAAAAAATTCTGAATATTTCTATAGATCTACAACTCTAGATCTCAGATCTACTCTCTGTGCTTCATGTTTTGTACAAAACCCCAAGGGGAATGTATAGATGAGCTTTTCTTGTACACAGATCTGAATTATATCTATATTTTTATGTACAGATCTGCTCTAGATCTGAGTATTAATAAACTGCTACTTCAGCCCAAATAAATAACACTATTGAGTTTATGTATACTTTTCCTATGGCTGTAGCACCTCATTTCTGAGGATTTTTCCTGTATATCCTTATTCTTTCCCTTGTACAATGTATGAGCTGTAATGTAAATCTGATTTTCTGATATACATCTAATATTTGAACCTCCATATCAGCCTATTTCTTTTCTTCATTGGGACTGTGTTATTTTCTGTATCATTCTTTGCACATAGCTGTAGCCCCTCTCTTTGGGTGATTTTGAGCTAGACTAGGTTGTGGGCGATCTGTTTAACCCACCTAGTTTGATTTTTTTTCTCCCCTCTTGGATTTAGATCTTAGACAAGATGAGCTAAGGGATTTAGGAGCTAAAAACTCATTTCAGTGCACTGGATTGTCAAGAGTGCGTTATTTGAGCAGGTTTGCTGTGTGATTCCCATTTTGGGATATTACAGTGGTATCAAAGAAAATTTCCTTGGCTCATCTTGTGAGCGTCAAGTAGTATGGAGTCTTCTCATGGGGAGGAGGAGATCTGCAAGAGAAACCAGAGAAAACCCTTTTTTTCAGGAAAAAAGAGGTTCATGGAACTTCTATCTCAAGCTCTGCAAGGTACCAGAAAAGACATTAGAGAAATGAGGAGGGAAGAGCAGGAAGATCCCTCAACAAGATCTACAAGATCTATACATGAGGAAAGTTATAAATCCTCATCTCATGGATATGTGCACTCAGCCATATCACCAAATCTTCAACATTCTATCAGTGATTTCTTCATGAAGAGGAAGAAAGGAGGTGTACCCAAGAAGGAGACTCTTGGAGAGTATTTACGGGAATATGAAGCCCAATCTAAGGAGTTCAAAGTGTAGGTTTTAACCCTGAATAGAAATTATCTACACACAAATCTTATAACAGAAAATAAACAATAGCAAGAGCATAAAACATAAAATAGATAAACACAGAGATTTTCCCCTGGATCCCAAATTGGGACGACCAACTTGATTTTCATTATATTCCTTTTAGTGTTACAACACATATATATACATGTCGAAGCATACATAAACCCCAATTCGTTAACCCTAGATTAGAACCGTAGTTCCCTTGACCAAATCTACAAAATACCAAGGGTCGAAAACCATCGTACCCCAAAACCATGTGCAAACTCATGCACAAAACATGGGTGGGTCCGCATATGAGTGGGACCGCATACCAATTTTTTTTTTTGTAGATACCCAACATTTCCACAACTAGCACGTGGGGCTAGTCGTGGAAAGAATATAACACATACCCAACATTCTCCCACTTGTTTTCTTTCCACAGGCGGCCAGAGGATAGCTTAGTCATTGGGCCAATTCTTCAACACCCATTGTTTCTCTACACCAAGAGAACTTCTGAGTGTTCATAGACTTCGTCAATGCATCTGCAACATTCTTCAAAGTGTCTACCTTTACCAACAACACCCTTTTAGTGTCAACCATATCTCTAACAAAGTGATATTGAACATCAATGTGCTTTGTCTTTGAATGATAAGCAGGGTTCTTAGCCAAGAAAATTGCACTTTGGCTATCAAAGTCTATCCTTATAGCTTGTTGTACCAACCCCATACTTGAACACAATATCTGCAACCAAACTGCTTCCTTGCTTGCATGAGTGGCTGCTATGTATTTTGCCTCTGTAGTTGAAAGCACCACTAGAGACTGTCTTTTACTCATCCAACTGTCTGCACCTCCAAATAGGCTAAACACATACCCACTTGTAGATTTTCTTTGGTCCAGATCTCCAGCCCAGTCTGCATCAAAAAAACCACGAATGTCCAACATTCTTTCCAATCCTGGTCTTCCCTGGTAGCATAAGCCATAATCACTAGTGCCACGTAAATATCTAAAAACCCGCTTCACTGCTGTCCAATGTTCCTTCCCTGGGTTTGACATAAACCTGCTCAATACTCCCACTGCATGTGCAATGTCTGGTCTAGTACAGACCATTGCATACATCAAGCAACCCACTACACTTACATATGGAACACGGGACATATCCTCCTCTTCTTCTTGTGTCTTGGGAAACTGTTCAGCAGACAGATTTTCACCTACAGGAATAGGAACGCTCACCAGTTTACTATCCTGCATATTAAACCTCTGCAATATAGTCTCGACATACTTCCTCTAGTTTAACAAGAGCTTCCTCTTTTCCCGATCTCTCTTAATTTCCATGCTCATAATATAGTTTGCAGCACCAAGATCCTTCATGTCGAATTTGGAGAATAGTTGGGTCTTCAAATCTTGGATAATTTCTTTGTCATTTCCAATCAACAACATATCATCCACATACAAGACCAAATAAATAACACAGTCACCAAATAATTTAAAATAAACACAGTGATCCTCCTTGATTCTGGTGAAGCCAAGTCCTCGTATATAGGTATCAAATTTCTGATACCACATCCTTGGTGACTGTTTTAACCCATACAGAGACTTCTTCAACCTTCATACTAGTTCTTCCTTACCCTTCACCATAAAGCCTTCAGGTTGCTTCATGTAGATCTCCTCTTCTAGATCCCCGTGAAGAAATTTTGTCTTCACATTCATATGTTCTATCTCAAAATCAAATGCAGCAGCAACAGATAAAAGTAATCTAATAGAAGTAACCTTGGCAACAGGAGAAAAAATATCACCAAAATCAATTCCCAGCACCTGGGAATAACCTTTTGCTACCAACTGAGCTTTTTATTTCTCCACCTTTCCTTCTACATTCATCTTCCTTTTAAACACCCATTTTCTCCTGATGGGCTTCCTTCTAGCCGAAAACTCCACCAGATCCCATGCCTAATTTTTGTGCAAGGATGCCATTTCATCAACCATGGCCTCCTTCCAAATTTTTCCATCCTCTGAATCTACTGCCTCCCTGAAAGTTTTGGGATCATCATCAGTTATAGTTAAGGCAAAACCTGAACAAAAATCAGGTGGACTATACCTTTCTGGTTGCCTTCTTTCCCGAACTGATCCTCTCAAAGCTGGGGTTTGTGGCTCTTCCTCTTCTAAATCTTCTTCTGTTGTAGAGTCTGATTCATCCTCCTTTAGCTCAAACTCTATCTTCTCAGGTTCCTTTGGTATGATTTCATGTTTAACAACATCTTTCACCTCTCTAAACACCACATCTCGGTTGTACACAACCTTCCTTGTTTTCGGGTTCCAAAGCTTGTAACCTTTTAAACCATCCTTATACCCAATAAAGATGCACCTTTCAGATTTATTATCCAACTTGGTCCTTTTCTCCTTTGGAACATGTACATATGCATCACATCCAAATACCCTTAGATGTGAAAGAGAGGGTTTCTTACAAGTCCATACCTCATGTGGATTCTTATCCTCCAACGCTGATGAAGGTGATCTGTTAACTAAGTAACATGCAGTCTCCACTGCCTCTGCCCAGAATTCTTGTCCTAACCCGGTACCACTGAGCATGCTTCTTGCCTTTTCCATCAGTGTTCTATTCATTCTTTCTGCAACTCCATTTTGCTGAGGTATGTATGGAGTAGTCTTCTGCCGTGCTATACCACACTTCTTACAGAACTCTTCAAATTCCTTCTTGCAGAACTCCCCACCATTATCTGTCCTCAGCGCCTTTATCTTCTTCTCTGTCTGGTTTTCCACCAGAGCCTTAAATTCTTTAAATTTGTCAAAGATTTCAGATTTCTTCCTCAAGAAATATATCCATGTATTCCTTGAGAAGTCATCTATGAATGAAACATAGTACACAGACTTTCCCAGTGATGGAACTGACACAGGCCCAAACACATCACTGTGCACAAGTTCTAATATTTTGTTCGCCCTCTTAGCACCAGAAGGAAAACTCACCCGATTCTGCTTCCCATATACACAATGTTCACAGAAATCGAAATCCAGAGAGAAATTAGACATACCTTCTACCATACCATTTCCATGTAGTATCCGAAGGCCCTTCTCTCCAATATGTCCAAGCCTTTGATGCCATATCATGGTCTTTTCTCCAGAGACAACTAAGCTTTCCGCTCCTCTTTCAGGAATCACAGAACTGTTACACCCATCAATAACAGTGCTACCTTGTAGCTTGTATAGAGTTCCAATCCAAACTCCCCGCATTAATGCCAGTGCTCCCCGAACCATCTTGCAAGCATCTTTCTCGAACACTGTTTTTACACCTGCATCATCCATCTTGCTTACAAAAATCAAATTTCTGGCCAATGCAGGAATATGCAGAACACCAAGAAGTGTTCTAATCCTTCCACCTTGAAGCTTCGGCTTGACCTTTCCACGTCTGACAATTCTGGCCTTCCTATCATCCCCTAGGAAGACATCACCACCATCATATTTCTCATACTCGCAGAACCATTCCCTATGGGGAGTGAAGTGAAAGGATGCACCTGAGTCAATCAACCATGACTCATGATCTACATGTATACTTGAGGAAGAAGCCAAATACACATCCCCACCTTCATCCGAGGTGTTTTTTGCCTCTACAGAAGGAGCATCATCAGATCCCTTTCATTTCTCAGGAGCTTTAGATCTGCACTCCTTTTTGTAGTGCCCTTCCTTTCCACATTTCCAGCACACCTTTACAAACTTTCCAGGAGATTTAGATCTCCCTCTAGATTTATATCTCCCACTCGAAACCTTATTCTTGTTTCTGTTTTGGGACCTTCCTCGTATATATAAGGCATCTCCATTTTGACCCTCCATATTTCTCCGTCTGAGACAATGTCATCAAAATTCAAGGTAGTTGTATTGCTACCTATTGCAATAACCAGACTGTCCCATGAGTCTGGTAGAGAACACAACAAATTGATGCACTTATCTTCATCTGAGATTTTAATATCAACAAATGACAACTGAATTACCACAGTATTGAAGGCGTTCAGATGCTCTGTCACCGAGTCTCCATCCTTCATCCTCAGGTTATATAGCTTTTTTCACAGGAACAACTTATTCACCAGAGAATTAGATTGGTACAAAGTCCTAAGTTTTTCCCACAAATTCTTTGGCATAGCTTCCCCAGATACATTCAACAATACTGAATCTGAGACACACAACCGTATTGTGCTCTTATCCTTTCGATCCAGTTTCTTCCAGTCTTCATCTGACATTTTCGTTGCTTTAGTACCTGGATCTACCGTGATCCACTGATCTTTATCCACCAGTAGATCCTCCATCTTGAGCTTCCACAACTCAAAACTCTGACCATTAAATTTCTCGATCTCTATCTTTCCGCCGCTCACCATCTTCTTTCACAGCAAGAATTGATCCCGCAGATCTCCCACTGAATAGGGTCTACCTCAGGCCCAAGAAAAAAACCCTCAGCAACAAAGGCATCCCCTTGAAGCCGAAACAGCTCTGATCCCAAATGTAGGTTTTAACCCTGAACAGAAATTATCTACACACGAATCTTATAACAGAAAATAAACAATAGCGAGAGCATAAAACATAAAACAGATAAACACAGAGATTTTCCCCTGGATCCCAAATTGGGAAGACCAGCTTGATTTTTCATTATATTCCTTTTAGTGTTACAACACATATATATACATGTTGAAGCATACATAAACCCCAATCCATTAACCCTAGATTAGAACATAACCGTAGTTCCCTTGACCAGATCTACAAAATAACAAGGGTCGAAAACCATCGTACCCCAAAACCATGTGCAAAATCATGCACAAAACATGGGTGGGTCTGCATATGAGTGGGACCGCATACTAAAAAAAAAATTCGCCGGGGCGCTACCCCGGACCCCGACAGGGGGGGCTGCCGCCCCCCCTGTGAACCCCCTGCTATGCTCGGTGCAACATACACCGCGTGGGGCTAGTCGTGGTAAGAATATAACACATACCCAACACAAATATCACGTGAACTTCCAAGGGTTCTGCAAGATCAAGGAGGACAGAAGCACAAAAGGGATGCAGTATGGTGTGGGTAGATTCTCTCTATATACTTTTTATGGATCACCTAAATGTCCAGTTAGGGTTTGCGTGGAGGAGCTAGACAAATTTGTGGAACAACATCAAGTTTCAGAAATTGAAGCCATCAAAGTAGCGGCGCTGCATTTTGAAGGTAAAGCATATGCTTGGTGGTTGTTTGAATCTTTTTCCTTAAGAAATGAAAATACACCTACTTATGAAAAGTTTATTGAAATATTAGTAGAGAGGTTTGATGAAACTTCATGTGTAACATCTTCTATTGAGGCTATCAAACCATATCAAACAAATATTTTGCATGAGTTGGAAGGATATATAGATCCAACTCCATTCCTGGAAACCATGGAAGAGGGTGTAAGCTTGTTTGATACCTTGCCTAGGGCAAGATCTCCATTTGATGAAGGGCTTTCTTCTCAAGAGGAAGGCATGGAGATTCATCCTTCAATAGAAGACCAAGATCTGAGGTCTCTTATTAATGATAAGGCAACTTCAACTATTGAAGAAGAGGAAGGAAAGGCAGGAGATGATAACGCAGTCATAACAAGAGCACCTTAAGCACCTCTTGATTGGAGAAAAACTAAAGTGTTCTCTCAACTATGGGTATAATTTTCATACTTGGCTAAGGAGGGAGCCTTGGGAGAAACTAGCGCAGTGCAGATAATCTCTCATGAATTCAGAAGAGAGATAAGCAATTTTCTGAAATGGAAATTGCTATCTCCCACTCAGTTATCTGCGCTGAGAAAGGAGAAATTAGAAGTCTATGATGGCATGGACATGAGGGCACATGGAAACTCCATATCTTTGGGGAATCCCATGGTATCTTCATTCACAAAGGAAATTTTTTAACATGACAAGAGGATGTTAACACTCTTGCATGCATGGGCCAAATTAAGGAAGTATTGGAAGATAAGGACTTTCAGAGGGGAAGTTGATTTCCATCTGCTTCAATATTGTCTTGAGAAATATCAGCTGCAAGGGAGGTAGTAAAAGGAAGTTTATAGCACTCCATCATGTGACTTTGGCATCAAGTATGTCAAAGAGGAAAGCCATGATATGACAGGGGCTACTTTTCAGACCTCGACAGCGCTCTCATTTTTGGGAATCCTAGATCCTTATTAGGATTCCCAACTCATGATGGAATACTCCAAGGACCTTTTTACATGTGAGGTTCTTGATGGGAAGGTAATGGATGGGAGGTATAAGGTATTTTAGGGTGTCATTTACTTCCATGATCTTATCTATTTAGTTAGACTCCAAGCTCAAGGAGAAACTACTAAATGCAACCTATGAGATCCTGCTTTCCAAACCCACTGGTTTCATTAGAGAATATCATACTATCTTATATGGATTCATGTGGGAAGGTTTCAAAGAAGAGGTGCACTCTCATATGAAGAAGTGCATGGATTATTTGTTATATAATAAGGAACATAGCTCTTGGGAAGAGCCATCATTCACACCTCCTTACTCATCGAGTGTGAGAGGGAACTCATCCATGAGTTACCTCATTGATGTAAAACAAGTATGTGGGGGAACTTGTCTTTCTGAATATTATGATGTATCTCCTATATCCTTATATTTTTCTAACACTCATTTGCAGGATATTGTGGCAAGAGGGGGCACTATTTATGATGGGTTTCATGAGCCACTCAAGGCCATGAACTATGTTGATGCAGGTCATTCCTTGGGGGATATTGGGAAGTTTTTATATCCTTCATGGTGTTATTATTTTACACCAACTATGATGCACCTTCTCCAAGCATTCAAGAGGGATGGGGAAACAAACAAGTGTTTGGGGGGGCAATTTTCATCTCCTATTCTATGGCAGTTAAGGGTAAAATTGCACTGGTTGCACATGAGGGAACATCTTCCTTCTCCTTTATCATACATGGCAACTAGCATGTTTCTAATCATGATTCCATATGTTGTAAATGTCCTTACTCTTGGGAACATGGTTGGAGGAGAGGCACATTAGTGGGATGTGTCCTTGGGGGAAGGAGTTCCCCACTCTTTATGCACTACATGCTTCAACTAACTGGAAGACACTAGAGTGATCTGCCACTATGATAGATCACTTGTCTCTTTGTAGGGCGAGTCATATGTTTGTTGGGGACATGCCTCTCATATGTATTGGAGAGGATTTTATCTATGGATTTCCAAGCTGGGAGGTGATCCACTTCATTTGGATGATAGCATGGAGATGGGATTATTTCATGGATGATTAAATTCCCCATGGTTTTCATCACCTCTATCTTGAGGGGGCCATGGATCAACAAGAATTTTTCCACATAGACCTTCCATTCCTTCATGATGAGATCCATTGGGTTTATCCACCAAAGGCCAACTTGCACATTGGGAAGGGACCATTGGAAGAAAAAACTATTGTAGAAAATCTAAAGCAATGGTGGAGAATATTGGATGAGGAGGCCACAACAGGAGGAGGGGAGATTTTGTAGCACTCACCTTATCTGTTGCTTGAGGACAAGCAACATCTTGGAGGGGAGGACTGTAATATCCCCAATTATCCCAAGCTAATGGGAATATTATATTTTGCCTTGTTTTGTTTTCCATTTCATATTAATGAATAAAATGTAAAGGAGGACATGTAAAACTCCTGAAAATAAAAAAATAAATCAATGCCTATGTGAACAGAGACATATCTGGGCCATGTAAATAAATTCTTGCAGGTCTTAATGGGTTTAAATCATGAGACTGGGTCAACACTGACCAAATCAACAATGCAGTCTAGATGCATTGATCCTCCTTGAGGCACAGTGCAGTTCTAGATGGAGGTTCTACATGTGAAAGGGGCTAAACTAATGAAGTGGTTTAGGGTTTGACAAGACTCCAATCTTATAAAAGGAAGAGGAGAGTAGCATGAAAGGGGTTGTTGAAGATATTATTTTTTGAAGGTATTGTCTGCTGAGACATCCCTCATTGGGGATTTTCCTGTTTAGGAATCCCACCTCCTTCCTTGAGTAGCTCTTAGAGGGAACTTGTTCCATATTTTCCACTATATAGCTTGGGCCAAGCTTCACCTTACACCTACAGCATTGATCCTGTTGAGGGTTGGGTTGTTCTTGTGACTTGCACCAAGTGGAAGACACTAGATCTGCTCAGATCTAGATTTTACTACTGCCTCTTCTCAGTGAGTGTGTCTTTTAACCACCTGGAAGAGTGCATTAGTTGATTGAGCTTCAGATCCAGAACTTGGAATCAGGCCAAATCATTCTCAGAGCCTACAGCACAGTTTCTCTCCCTAGACTGCGTTATTTGCAAAGAAGAAGATGCAGGGTGTTTTTTCTGCATTTTGGAGGAGAGATCTTCGGTATTAGGATTCTGCCTCTCACTGTGGTGATCCATCGATTGGCCATCCAATCCATGTTTGTTTCAGATCTGATCTATTGTTCTATTATATGATTCAGAAATTTCTGAATATTTCTATAGATCTACAACTCTAGATCTCAGATCTACTCTCTGTGCTTCATGTTTTGCACAAAACCCCAAGGGGAATGTATAGATGAGCTTTTCTTGTAAAAAAATCTGAATTAGATATATATTTTTATGTACAGATCTGCTCTAGATATGAGTATTAATAAACTACTACTTCAGCCCCAAGAAATAATGTTGTTGAGTTTATGCAGACTTTTCCTATGGCTGTAGCACCTCATTTCTGAGGATTTTTCTTGTATAGTCTTATTCTTTCTCTTGTACAATGTATGGGCTGTAATGTAAATCTGATTTGATGATATACATCTGATATTTGAACCTCCATATCAGCCTATTTCTTTGCTTCGGTGGGACTACGTTATTTTCTGTAGCATTCTTTACACATAGCTGTAGCCCCTCTCTTTGGGTGATTTTCAGCTAGACTAGGTTGTGGGAGATCTGTTTAACCCACCTAGTTTGATTTTTTTTTTACTCCTCTCTTGTATTTAGATCTTAGACAGGCTGATCTAAGGGATCCAGGAGCTGAAAACTCATTTTAGTGCACTGGATTCTCAGGAGTGCGTTATTTGAGCAGGTTTGCTGTGTGATTCCCATTTTGGGATATTACATTCCCAGTTGCAGGAAATTTTGATCCTTTGGTAAGAAGCATGGGGGAGAAATACCATTCAGAATTTTATATGTAGTAGACATAAAATGATTTGCAAAATCAAACGGACCCTCCTCATTATGTTCTTTTCTTACTATGTCAGTCCAAAACATTATTGACTGCCTTTTTTATTTACATCCATGATATTTAAGCCCAAATGAAAGAATTCCTCTACATTTTGATATAAAAAAAGGTAAATGATAAGATAGGGGAACCTGAATGACCCAGTGAGTGATAAACGCATGGGTTGAGTATTGACAACTTCTTGCCAATATGAAGGAATATACAACCCTACCCTAGGCTTCATCATCAATGCAAACATTCCCAGAAATGATTTTTCAATTGTGTTTTCATCTTCTAATTCTTTTCCCAAGATATTTGAAATACACCTCAGCACTGGTCAGAATTCTACGTTGAAAACTTCCATGGAGAATTATTTGTTGTCAGGTACAAACTGCTTCATATCTGGCTTCAGGAGAAAGACAAATTGATTGGATTCCTTACCTACAAGACTATCATAATGTGCTATCAATGAGTCATGAGTGAATTGAACATAAGATTTTGACTCAGGGTAACACAGGGCTTGATGAATTAATAGGGCTGAGACTTGTAAGACATTTTCTCCTTGAAAATTCATTACAAAGCACTTGTCAGGGTAAATGACAGACACTAGCCAATACAAAAACTCGGGAAAATGGTTCATTCTTGGAACACATGCAGACTGACACCTATTTTGGCCATGGTGGAAAAAATTGGAGAAAACTTGTCATTCATACAGACTTGTTGATAGAATTGGAGGTGATCTAAAGAGAAAACATTGTCTCAAATATTGCTCTCAGTGTCCATTAGAGGAATATGGTTGGATGAATCGGAAAGAGATGAATGCTTGGCCATAATTCTGCTTAGAGTGGCGAACAATGACAAGGTGGAAGAAAACAATGGAAGACACAGGCGCAGTCAAATTGACAAGTACAGAGAAACAAAAATAACCTTGTGGAAATAGGAACCAATTTTAAATAGGTGGTGCAGGAATTGTGAATTAAATGTTGATTTGACGCACCAAAATACCATTAAACAGTACCATGACGTGGCAGATAGTTGTTTCCAACCAGCGGCTTACGTCACTACGGAGGCCTCAAATGTATGGAGAGCTCATTGGGGTCATGCCCCCGTAGTTAATCCTGACCACAGATCTTGATCAGCCCCACAGTCAACGGGTTCAAATGACGAGGCACCCTCCTCGTTAACCTATGTGCTAAATGTGCCCACGGATTGCTGATTTTATCTCTTGCCAATCAAAAATTTGGATCCTGCTCACGAACTTGCTCGTTTATTAACTGAGTGCTTGGACCCACCTTCATGAATATTTTAAAGCTTTTAAATTTAAACTTATATAAATATTACATATTTATGCTAAAGTATGATAAACATGTACTTTAACATACATTTTTATATTTTTCCATTTTTTTGGTATTTTTGAAAAATAAAAATAAAGGATATTGCAAATGAGCCTCAACAACCCCCAAGTTGGATTTGGTTTGTAAAATAAGAAAAACAGCTGGATAATTCCAAGAAGCCATAGTGATAACCACATCTTCTATCATTCCCTTAGCCTTGACACGGGACCGATCTGCTAATTCAAGCACTATGAGTGTAAGCCTAAGTCCATGAAGTCCTAGGGAGATAAAGAGGTCTTTTGTCATGACATTAAGGGCTGCACCTAAATCAATCAAACTGTCAGTTATAGGTTGATCGTCAATATGGATAGTCACTCTAGGGTTCCCAGGGTCATTATATTTATTCAAAAATCGTTGATCAATCATGAGATCGGACAGTTTCCCCATGACATGGATAGTGTTAGTCATCAGTATTTTGCACCTATTGATGATGACTAGTTTTTAAAGCCAATTTTTCTAGCATCTGATCTCCAATATGTCAAATTTGTCAACTAGAAAATTCCCATAAGTATTTTTTCCTTCCTAACCTTTTCAATCAACCCATGATGAGATAAAACCTCATTATCAAGCCTTATCTAGCCTTAGCCATACAAGCTTGTCCATCAGCTCCAAAGAGAATAATCCAAATCTATCCAAAAAGTCTCCCCTAAGTTAGGTAGTGGTGCTTTAGGCGATCCTCCCTTGGCAAACTATCCTAAAGCCAAAAGAACCTCTATCTAATATCAACTAGTCCTAGAGGACCTTCCTATTCTACAAATAAAGCTTGATTACACCTTTAGGTCGCGCCACTAACAAGCCTTGAGGTCTCAGCAATACATATGCCACATGTTAAATTGATGTTAGGTAGACTTACAGTGTTTCAATGTCTCTTTCAAGAGCATAAGTGTACCCGTGTTCCAGAAGACATTATTAAACTCAACATGATAAGACAGCTGCTTCTCATGTGGTTTTGAGCCTGGGATGCAGCTACAGGACAGAGAGTTATTTCAATAAGCTCCTGCAAACACAGCCAAAGGTTAGTGACTTATGAATAACAAGAAATGCTCTGCAGATACTGGTCAGGCCGCCTCTGATTGTCTAAATATGCAAAAAGGTATTTTACAACAGGATTGTATGTCTCAGAGAAATTCCCTTCATGGCATATTGTAAACTTGTCACTTTTATTTGCTTAAGCATGCATAGGTATTGAAAGGAAAGAAAACACTGTTTGAAAGCAGATGAAATGGCAAGACTGAGAAAACCTCCTCCATACATGAGCAGAGGGTTGAAAGACTGAGAAAACCTCCTCCATACATGAGCATATGGTTAGGTCATTAGTTGAAAACCTCCTTTATTTTAGAAGCAGAGGGTTTGGCAATGTGATAAAGGCCTCCTTCATATAAAAAGGAGAGGGCCAGGAACAGAGGTATGGCCTCATTTAAAAGGGAACAAAGCTAACAATGATGCAAACTGCCTGAAGAACTTGTTTAACACCTTGTCTCCAATAGATGAAGACCACTAACACAGCAGTGGTGTTTCAAGATTGACTATAGGTTTCACTGATTGAAAAGTAGGTTTTAAGTGCAGTGTGAAGGCAACTAAAGGCTTATGGATAGAAAAATGGTGTTAAAAACAGAGGGAAAGCAGTGGTACTATGATAATCCAAGAGGTTTGATTTTCCTTCTATCAGAGATCTCCTTCAAAGGTAATTTGAAGCTAAAGTGAACAAAGCCTGGACAGTTTCATCAATGTGAAGAAAGGAATATGACACCATGTTTCAAATTCAAAACAACATTCAAAGAAATGAAACATGATATTTTCACAAATAAAAGCCTCTTGTGGACATATGAACAAACCCTGCTGAGGTATGAAATTTCATTAAAATTTTCCAGAGATTTTCTCCTTGATCAACAGGCATGAAACCTAGCCATTGTTTTCCTTTAAAAAACAGAGTTGAAATTAGTAGAAATCCATTCAAGGTTTATAAGTTGAGAGCTAGGTTAAACATAGGCCAAAGAGTGATGTTGATATTAAAATAAGGTTTTCTCTTCCTTTTCATGAAGATATTTTTCAAAAACTCATCAAAATCGACAAGAAGGTAACCTAAGCCTGGTTTCCGAAGGAGACTTTGCAAATAAACAACATAGAGACATTATGTATGAAAAAAGGGTATGACAAGTGTTTTAATTTCAGGGAAAACATTCAAATAAATGAAGCATGATACTGTCACAAACAAAAGACTTTTTATGAAACATATGAAGATACCTAGCTGTTGCATATAATTGCAGGAGAAGCCTTTAGAGGATCTTCTTTTTGGATAAACATATGTTTTTCAAACCCGGGTGAATGCAACTAAGGTTCCCACAGTCAAAAAGAAATGTCATTCGAAGGGTGCATCTACAGTCAGTATATGGTTTTGAGCAGATTTTTTCCTCTTAAAACATATATGAACAAAGGAAACAAGTTTCCTCCATTAATAGGAAAACAGTGAAAAAGAGTTTTGCCTTGAGATGATTTTCTTTCACTTAGGGGAAATTCATATCTATGAAAAATTTCAAGCAGACCCCACAACACTTTATTATCAACATTAATTGGATATGGGCCCCTTTGGCATTTTAAAGGTCATTTGAGTTTCGTTATAACAAAGGAATTTTTCAAAGAGGTGTTCAAACCCTCACAAAGCAAGTTCAAAAGTTTTTTCGACTTTAAAGGGAGTTATAGACTGTTGCAAAGGCCATTTGCAAGTTTCAAAAACATAAACAAGTGTTCACAATCACTCTCATAGCTACTCACTGGACCAAAACGAGATTTCAAAGCAAATTTTCAGAGTGTTTGAGGCTTAAAGCCTACGCGGCGCGCCTGGAAAAGAATGCGGTGCGTTCAACAAAGAAATTACAAAGGATTTACACTGTGGCGTGGCGCACCTGTAGCGCCGGTCACCACTGCCCGAAGGCTGACTCGACACATTTTCCACTGCGCGGTGTTCTTTCTAACAAACGTGCCGTGCTTCCTAACACCTTCAAAGAAGCCCTAAAATCTCCCCAAATGATCAATCAAGGCTCGTGAAGGATCTTTGAGGTATTTTTCATCACCTCATGGTAAATTTAAAATTCTAAAGGGGTGATTGATGCCATGTTTTTCAAGACTAAAACAGTGACTGAATAGTGAAGTTCTTGGTAGAAAAGTAAAGTGGTTTGTTACTGTGTTGCCAAAGACTGTTACAGTAGAAGGCTAGGGTGTGTTATATTAGTTTCAAAAGGCCTAAAACTGCCTTCAAGAACAGTGATAAACCATAACACTAATTGCAAGGAAAAAACACAATGGTATAAGGTTTTCAAGTTGTTGTAAGGTGTCCTAACAGTGATAAAACAAAATTAACCTCTGTCTGCAAATCTAAAGTGAAAATAGTGTTTGTAAAGGGAAACAGTGATCCAAAGGTGAACACAGTTTTTGTAAAGTGAAAACAGTGATCATGATGTGAATGCTTTGTCACTTCAAAAGTGACCTCTTTGTTTGGTAAAAATCAAACCTAGTGCAGCCTTCCATTGTTCCATAAAGTAGAATATGCTATGAAGGCTTTCAAATCAGCTGAAGGTGTTTGGTTTACCTTTGTATAGAAACCAGTGAACAGCAGAAGAGCACTGTTTGAGGAAAGGTGTTTTTGTTTTTGTCTAAATACAAGGCTATTTTGTTTCTATCAAAACACAAAGGATCCTTGTGACTTTGCCAAAACACAGGGATAAGATTGACTTTGTTTCATTTTGAAAAATCTTTTTTGATTGGCATCAAAGAGGACAAACAATGACTGATAAGGAGGACAGAGGTGTGGCTAAGAAAAAAAATTCAAGATCCATTTGAGACAGCTTGTTTTTGCAAAGAACATTCAAAACAAAATGCCTCCCAGGAAAGACAGTAGGAGTGGTCTTCACCGGGGGTTTGAGCCTGTTTCCACTGAAGAGGTAAATGCTCATCCACCAGTCTTGTTTAATTTCCATGAGGTTGGGTGTCTATATTTTTGTCAAAGAGTGTAGGAGGTGAAAAGCTATTCCCTTTTAACTCATATTTGTGCTTTGAGCTTTCAAGAGAAGCACTTTCAGCTGGCAGGCTTGGATTTCAAGTTCTCTCCAAGGTTCATTTCCAAGGCCACCAAAATCCCTTATGTCGGAGAGAAGCGGTTTAAACAAAGCCACCTGGACTCAGAACAATACAAGCCTTTTCTGAAGCCTGAGCATAGAGATTCATGTCCATCAATTTTTCCCTTCTCATATCTATTGACTAGTTATGCCCCCCTCATGAAGATAATCATGAAATACTTCACTTTCGATGGAAGATTCTCCCGAGTCTATGCCTATCATGTCCGGTTGCTCATGCATTTCACAAGAGCCAAATTGTTAAATCTCCCTTTCTTCCTACATAGAAGTATTGAGAAAATGCCCTCCACTGTTAAGAAAAAACCTCCTTCTCAACAGACAACCTACCTCTTCCATCACTCCCTCATCAAGGTTATCATTCTTCATCAGCTTGAGAAGAAAGAAATCTCTTGGGATACTTTCATTACACATCCGGATTTCACCACTGTCCCTTCATTTCATACATCTCCTTCACCTTCCACTCACCATCGTTTGCCTTCTTCAAGCAAGCCCATTCCCAAGAAGCTCAAATTCCCCATTGAACAAGAAAAAGAGTAGGATGAGGAAGAAGAGCATGAGCAAGAGGAGGAAGATGATGATGAGCAGCATCATGATGAAATAGGGCAGCAAGGGGAAGAAGAACACAGTGAGGCAAAGCAGCATGATGATGAATAAGTGCAGCATAGTGAGGGTGAGCAGCCTCATGATGAAGAAGGGCATGATGAAGAGGAAGATGATGATGAGCAGCATGATGGTGAGAAACATGATGATGAACAAGTGCAGCACAATGAAGAAAGGCAGCCACATGATGATAAACAGCAACATGATGAAGAGGTGCAACACAGTGAGGAGGACAGCCCTCAAAAAGAAATGTAAAAGGACAGTCAAGGCATCCATGAAGAAATCCAAGATAGTGGCAAGAATGATGAGCAAAGTAACAAAGGCAAAGAGCCAATAGATCATGTGCTAGCTGCCTCTCCTAAGCAAGAGGTCATGCTCTCTTCTCCAAAAGTGGCCAAGCCCCAGACATCAAGGAAAAGGGTGCCTAAAGTTGTAACTCCAAATGTTACTAGGGCCCTCTGAAGCAAGGGAAAATTGCCCAAGAATCCCATTGTTGAATTTCCCAAGAGGAGGAAGACTAAAAGAGCCACCCAAAGAAAAGGAAAGGAGAAAGAAGAAAGTAGCCATGAAAAGGAGAGGGACTTCGACATAATTCAAATTCAAAATGATGATAGCGACAATGAAGCCCGAATCCTTGAAACTCTCTTAATCAATAGAGAAAACCAAATTGATGCTTTGAGGACTGATCTTGAGAGGGCTAGAAACTTCAATCACTTTTTGCAAATTCAAAACAAACATATGAGTGTCCATATGGTTGTATATGAGACACGGGCCATAAAATACAAAAAAGAGGCCTCCAAAGCACAAGTGATATTGGAAGAACTCATGGGCGAGTTCGATGAGAGCGAATATGAAGATCAGCCCAAGAGAAAGAGGCCGAGAACCATGGGGCTCAAAAGAGCCCTTGAGAAAAAAAAGGAAGAAGAAGCTGCCCTTCTCCAATCTACCCCTCTCACTACATTGTTCGCACAAGAGATAGAGAAAAATCGAGAAGCATGGCTTGAGAGGGTTAATGATCACTTGGAGAAGAATTTGGAGAAGGAAAATAGAGACTTGGACTTTCAACGGAGGATGACCGGGCATTATAAGAAACTCAATCAGTTTGCCTGGTGGAAATTGAAGGCCACTCAGGAAAAACTCAAGGAGGCTAAAAGGAAGCGCCCGACACCAAAATTGAGGAAAGACACCTCAAAGCAAAACCCTTGAGGGTCATGCTTGCCAAAATTGGGCGAAATTCAACAAATTTTGGTTTTTTGTCATTTTTTGGGTTTTTCGCTAAAACTCATGGGCATTGCCATTTCAGTTTGGGGCATCTTCAAAGGATGAAAATGGTATTATTGGATGCCATAATTTCAGGGTCATATACTCAGCGATTTTCAGATCAATTGAAGATCATTTTCTGCCCCAAAATGGCGAAAAACACTCGCTTTTTCTACACTCTGCCCCACTTATCAGCAAGTCCTATGTTTTTTGGGTTTTTACACACAGTTCAGTTTTTGGATGACTTCTAGTGATAATTTTGGAGTAAACTAAAAATTTTCAGAAAATAGACACTCAAAGCTTTCCAACGAGCCATCACGGGCCTTGTTTCGACATCGGGAAGGCCTCCAAACGTTGCCAGCAAGTCATAGAAATTTCTGCTGATATATTTCTTGAGTATTTTTGTAAAAATTGAACCTTTCAAAAGTGACTTTTCCTCATGTGCGTTTAGCTATTTTTGTACATGATTAGTTATGAAAATTCAATATATTTCTCTTTTTTATCATTTTTGAGATATTTTATTAGATATTTTGTGCCTTGGGCTTTGCAAATCCTCAAGGACAAAATCAGATATTTTGGATAGGCCAATGAGATTGCAAGTTGAACTAAGAGGTTTTCCTCACTTTGGCCTATATATTCCAAAGGATTTCATTGTAAATAAGGCTGAACTTGATGAATAGAAGCAATATATGGTTATACAAGCTTGGAAGAAACACTTGTCTCATGCTTTTGGATAGTTTCTTGGATGTTTTTGGATGATGAAGGAGGTCTGTTGTTGGATTCCATGACTTGGTAGAATGGTATAGTGTCTCTCTCTCTGTTTTGTTTCTTAGTTTTCATTCATAATTTCCATGTTCTTGCTTGCTATAAGACAATAGAGAATAGATTTGAGACATGCCCTTGGAGGCACCTCAAATTTCATGTTTTCTTATAGCTTCTATGTTTTCTTCATTCTTAGTCATATTAAAGAATCCTTGATTTCTCTTTAATAACTAAATAATATTGTTGACTTGTTTCATTTATGGTTTTATGCATGCTAAGTATGATTTATGGTATGCCATGCTTACTCATGGCTAGCCATAGCTCCACCTATGAAACCTCTCTTTGATTGATTAGATTGTCATTTGTTGAACCAAGGAGGTCTTGTACTGATCTTGCCCTTTGCCTAAAACTATGCAATCTTGTCTTCAAAGTGCCCAATAGCTTGAAATACTATGTTTAGGCGTTCCTTCATAGTGATTTGAGTTGTTTTTTTGTCTTAAATGTATTTCCCCAACGTCTGATAGCCATTTCCTAAATTTAGAGAGTCATATATCTCTATGCATGGCTTGAATTTTTATTTCTGTGCATTAATCAGTTTATAGTTACATTTCTCATGATTAATGGTTAGCCCTACCATGTTTATGTCAGCTATTTAACTATTTATGTTTGAAATCCTTTGTTCTTCACAAATTTAATGTCCATCTCACTCCATTTTACCCAAAGATCCATTTTACCTCGCTCAAATCGGCCCTTCAACAACCTTGTATCACCACCTGAAAGCTTTCTTGACCTTTTCGACCCCATAGCGCAGTTGATCTGACATCTTTTTACCTATATTATGTCTTTGATCAGTTCATCCCTCACAACCTAAAAACCAAAAAAAAAAACCTACTTCATAACTAGCCTAAAATCAAGAACACAATAAGCAAACACACAGATATCCCTTACACAAATAGAGAGAGCCCTCTCTGAGTCCAGGAAGGCTAGGTCCTTGGGCTCCAAAGACTAGTTTGATGTTACACTGTCATTTGTCTTTCCAATCATCCAAATCATAGGACCCTAACAGATAGTATTAGGGTCTTTAGGTTTTCTTCTAGGCTTTTTGATGTATAGATCCCTCATTGTTTTAGCATAGATAGGTATTTCCTTAAGAGCATGTAACAGCAGAATTCACACATAGAAATTTTGTAATTTCTTGAGGAATTCAGATTCAGATTGTGAGGTCAGCCAAGTTTCAGTTCATCGTTGAGCGTATGGAGGATTATGAATGCTAACAGTTGAGTCAGCTATCACAGATGCACCAACCTTGCTCAATTTGGCTATTGTAGAAATAACATACCCTCCCGAGCTAGCTACTACAGGTTTAAAAGTGGGTGTTGTATCATTTGTTACATGTGTAACAGTTGCCTTAGAATCGCCCATATCCTTTCTAGGTGACTCACATTCTTCAGTAATAATGGGAATATGTTCATGTTTTATTACTTTCCCCGATCGAAGCTTAACCTAGTTAAGTCCAATAGGAGTAATAAGATAATTCTGGAGGGTAACTGAAGCATCCATGCTGTAGGCTGCCTTATTATTTGGATTAGGGTTAGGGTGCACAGGTAATTGGGGTTGGACAGAAGGTGTAGGATTTTGAATAGAAGGCAGTTGTAACTTCTATTGTATTGGTAATGTAGGGGGTACTAGAACTTGACCATTACTTCTCCAATTCTGACCCCGAGGATTGGGTTGCGATGGGGGATATTACATTAGTGGAGGAGATGGCCACTGGTTACATGGTGAAGGAAATTTTGTTGAGGAAGGAGTAGGATACTGCCATGGATATTGCTGACTATTATAAACATTATTCCAAGGATAAAAATAGGAAAAATCTGAAGGCATACCTGTAGGTCATTACTGCCATGCTCTCTTTGATCTGATGAAATAAGGAGACTGGACATCCTCGCTTGATTATTGAAGTACCGCCTTCAGTCTGGGAAATTCAGGAAATTGATTCATAGAATGTGCCAATTCACAGATATTGCACAGGCTGACGCTATTCAGTCCACATTCTCTTTCCAAATGTTTCTTTTTTCATTGGGGATAGAATATTGCTAAGGCTTCTTCAGCTTCTGCTTGTGCTTTCCTAACTTGTACCATAGTGATCTAGGTAGAGAGAGTGCTAAAGAGGTTGGTTTTAAAATCCTCAAATAGGTTTCTAATCTCTACTCTGGTTACTCCTCCACTTGTGGAATTTTGTATCCAGACTGAAGGGTCCCAAACTGAGCTTCTCCCCTTGACCAATCCTCTTAAGCTACGCAGGAAAAGCTTCACTATTTCGTCAAGCGGTTCTTGCGATATGTCTTCTTTTCCCAACAGATCCAAATTCTCCAGATAGTCATCTCTCATACCTCTTAAGAATATTGGTTTTAGAATTTCTGGGTCTAAGTTACTGAGCTTAGACCTTTTCAGATTGTAATGAAATCGCTCCATATATTTTTCCAGGCTCTCTTCCTCTTTCTGTGCAATTCTAAAGATCTCTTCCTTCAAATCCCCGGTTCGACAGTAATACTGATTCTTAAAGAGAAAGGCCTCCCTCATGTCATTCCAGGTTCGAATCATGACAGCACGTAGTCTCATGAACCATCTTAATGTTGCTCCTTTCAGAGCATCATGAAATAATTTCAGCTTCTGGGCGTCTTAAGTGTAGTCATAACCTCTACACAGCACATAGAATTCAAACAAAAAGGTATCAGGATCTTCAACAACCATCCCTTGAAAGGATGGTACAGATGACAAAGGAATATTCTTCATAGGAGCCTCATCCCATGTTACTACTATCGGGAATTCAAAAGTAACAAAGTTATCTATCTTGACATTCTCATCCCCCATGGCTGATTCTTCCTGATGGGATGAACTGACCTCAGAGTGTGTTGTATATTGATAAATAAAAGTACTAGTTGTTTAATGACACTAATAGCGTCCAAATGATGATCAATTAAATGTTGTTCCTTAGGTCCCTCATGCTCCCCAATGGTCTCTCTGTGTCCTTCAATTCTCAGATCCTGATCAATTATTTTCCACTGTTGTTTTGAATCTGGAGTCTTGCTATCAAGAGTGGATATGCTATTTGAAGGGTGGTGCGGTCCAAACATGGAAGGCACTAATGGCCCAGGCTTTTATACGGTAGCTGATTTTTGTGGTCCTGTCTTCCTATTATCTCTATATGACGTAGATTTTTCCTTTTCTGCCCTTGAGATCAAATATCCAAAGAATGTCTTTCTTCCCAAATCTGCACTCTTCTTTTCCTTCTTACAACTCATCTTTCCTATAGCTGGTAGAGTGGGGAATGTTTGTAGATGTTGATATCGTCCTACTGGCACACATGGACCCTATGTGTAATAATTCATCCTACAAGTACTTCAGTCTCTATAGTGGTGAGCCCGCTCAAGTTCGTTAGAGCGATGCGTAGGTTCTTACCTCTTGTCTTACAGCCCAGCGGCTGTATAGATGAAGACACACTAAAGAAACACCCAAAAATTCACACTTCTAAGTGTCCCAACAAGACATTGGTGAGCCCACTGAAGTTCATTAGAGAGATCTACAGGTTCTTACCTCTCATCTTACCACCTGGAAATTGTGTCGCTGGAGATACGCTAAAAACAAAACATGGAAATTTCACCTCTAAGTGCCCCAATGTAGCATTGGTGAGCCTACTCAAGTTCGTTAGAGCACTTTGCAGGTTCTTACCTCTCGTCTTACCACCTAGAAATTGCAAACTGGGTACACTCTATCTTCTAGAAAACAACTCTGGTTGATTGGATCGTCATTGCCATCCCCGGAAATAACACCAAAATGTTGGGTTGTATTAATCACTATTAAATGACTAAAACAATACACATAAATTATCAATCTAGAGACATCTTTTATTTCAATGAAAACTGCACTGTCTGTGCTGATACATAAAACCAGAAGAAAATCCAAATAAAGGAAGTCATTATTGAAGTAAATGTTGGAAGGAAATCACTCATGCAAAAATAAAATGATCTACAAGAATGTAATCACACCTCAATTAATCTATTCTAGCGCGCCACACAAAAATTACCCAGCTGGTATCTCTAATCTCATATGTGTAACAACATATAAAATATTGGAATTGAAGTAGATCTATTCACAGCTGAACAACATCAACAACACTTCTACTGACACATAAACAAAATAGAAACACATATACACAGCTACCTTAATCACTGCAATCCTTGCTAAAGAGGAGGGCCCTTCCTCCCTAGCAGGGCGCAGATAGAGAAATAACTTAACAGAAACTAAATCAGATAATGTATGTAACAACAACAGCAAGGTAATTTGTATTAATATGAGAAATATTACAGATACAAAGTAATGTTGTTCTTCATTAACATTTCGACCTGAAGGGCCAAGAACTATATAGTGGTTACATCTCGGAAAAAGGAGGGATGGATCAGTCATGATAATCTTATGATTTTCATGTTTATCAAAATATAATGCATATGGTTATAACCACTTCTTAATAAAATTCTGACTGAAAAGTTACAGATTACAATCAAAACCGCTAGAAGCTATTATCCAAAAATACAATACTTAATAGCTTCTACAACTATCACGATAAATAAAAACTGTAGCATAACAACTAGAGGACAGGTCAGCATCAGGACTTGGTGAGATCCAATCAAAGGTACATCTGTAACAACAGTTTGCCAGAGGGTCTATAATAGCATGGTGTAACAACGTCATGGTGTAAAATTCTCACTGTAACAACACACCTTTAATTGTTCTAGTATGCCTCATGCTCAAGATATTTTGTGCTACAAACGACATCTGGATAGACAACAAAAGACCATAGATATTTTCAAAACATTCATCCTCAGCTAGTCATAAAAAAAGCACGATACATCATAATAATTGATGAAATGGTAGAGTAATGAAAATAAGGTGAAACAAAACAAGTTAAGATAGAATGGTAGGAAAAAGAGGCAAATATAGTCTCAATGGTTATAGTGATGAGGTAAAATAGGGGAAACAAATTTAGGAAAAATGTGCAAAACTGGCACCCAACAACCATATTGTAGGGCTAGTCAAACTAGTTCATCTTCAGAGGTGGTGCTTTTCCTATGGAAAAGTATTAATCTATATAATATGTTTAATAATTAGCTCCCTATTAATGTCTTGGATCTTTAATACGATACCACAAGGAAGGAAGGTTGGGCAGGTCTTGTAGATATATGTACAAACAAGTCATTTCCAATTTATCCTTAATAGAATTTCTATATGTAAGGTTGTGTTTTTATCATTGGGTTTCTCTACATGCCTTATGTGTGCATAGGGGTCTTGTCATTTTATTACCCTAATATGGACCCTTGGAAATTATGTTAAAATCTGTTTTTGAATTGCACAATGAAGAAACAAGGCCATCACTGGATCAAACACAACCAATAAAGTAGGTATGGTAGTCACCTGGTAAGTATGGTAACCATATTGCCACTTGAATTAAATTGGATCTATTAGAACATTAATAATGAGAGTGCATTTGGGGTCGAAAACATCCTAGGAGCAGCATGTGGAAATGAGAAAACATGAGGGGAATTATTTTCTTATCATTTGTCCTTTCCTTCATAACTTTCTTGTCCTTTCTTGAGCATGCATTCGATCAGCTCATGTGGGAGTGAAAAATCATTCTAACAAGATGTTGGAATTGAATTTTTGGATCATTCTCCACCATTAAGGGGCTATACTGGACAATACTTCTCCATTATTTAGAGGTTTAACAATTCTAGGCTGAACAATAACTAAAATCAAGGAATCTATAAGTTAGAAAAAATTAAAATACAAGGCATTTTTGTAGGTTCCATGTAACTTGAAGAGTATTCTTATTGTTCCTCTTACAGGGTGAATGACTTTTGAAGGTGTTTAGTTTCTTCATTTTGATTTAATTCCTTGCAAAATTTTAATAAATTTTATTAAGAATTACTTGAAAAATTGGCAATATACTTTTCAATTACCCTCTACTATGTTGAAAATTAATCAAAGTCACCCAAAACTTAATTCAGTGTTTTAATGTTCTTGCAGCTTAACTTTTGTAAAGCTAAGTGTTGCAAACTTCTTGACTTTTTGTTTCCTTAAATGTTTCGAGTTAGCTTTTTTAGTCTAGTCCATAAAATTTTTCATGTGCCACTTTGTAATATTTTTTAGCTTTGGTGACTCCTTTCACTACTAGCATTTTTTAAACCTACTATAGCATCATGAACTATATCTTGAATTTTTCCTTCCTAAGTGAGTTTCTTTTTTATACTATAATTTTATTTGTGTTTGACATATCATTACACACTCAAAATCTACCAAGTTGCTAAACTTACTAGTTTTTTACATGAAATTCTTTCATAATTATGCACTTACGATGCCATATTTACATTTGAAATTTGAATGAACTCTCAGTACTAATAGTTGCTTCTTAATTAGTGATTAATGTTCTTAACTCAACTTTCAAATGGAGAATTTGATATGTATCTTGTATTTATGTGTCAATTTGAATAGGTTTCTTCAGGAATTTTTTGAAAGACGTAGGGATGGTCTTAATATTATATATTCCATTTACAGGTGGTCAAAAGTGGAACCTCGATGGCTACTCTGTAGAGCTTGTCTGGAAGGCTAAGCTTTAAGGTTAAGATCCTAAACATAATTTTGATGCAGGTTGAACACATGTGCATATTAAAGTATTTGGAATCTTGAATACATGATATTTCATGCCATTTACAATGTCTAATAGGCTAAATAATAGTTCAAGTGTCTTCAATTTTTTTATTGAAAATTTTATAAAATTATTCTTCATTCATTAGGATATATTTTATACTCGAGAAACAATCGAGTAAAATATAGAACAGGATTTAGGCTTGCACTTAGAAAAAAATCATCATTGTGAACTTCAATGTAGAAAATAAAACATTACATCAACTTTTTAAATACCAAAACAATAACTTTTAAAATACCTAGTGTGGATTCCATTTCCTTGGAAAACATTGATGTAATATTTGAGTCGAGGGTGGAGTACGAAATGAATATTATAGAGGTGGCACTTTAATGGCTAGAGTAGCAGCACATGTAGGGGGTAGGGATGAATGATCCACCACTGTTATAACGGGGGGGGGACTTTGAGATTTAAGAAAGTGATGTCTTAGACTCAACACCACCTTCTACTCAAATTAATACTCATACACCTACCAGTAGTCATCAAGTAGATGTTGTAGGACCTTCTAGTAGAAAAAAAGCCATTATTTTTTCTCATAAAAGGGGAACCAAAAATTGATAACTAGCTACTATATTGATCATAGTATATTGTTATCACAAAAACTCACATTTCTTGAGATAACTCCTAAAGCTCAAGTATGATTTCTCCTAAAGCTCAAGTATGATTTCAGTGCAACTGAGAGGAAGGTCACTGTCATTTCACCAACCATATTTCTCATTTAAGTCTAACTTTTCTATGGCTTAAGGGGCCTACCATGGGGTAAGATTGGAAGTGAGTTTCCAGGTGATGTGAAGAGTAAACCTACCAAAATGGTTTGGAGCTTTCTCAAGAAAATATGAGTGATGGGAGAACTGGAGATTAGTGCCTTTTCATATGGTTCCTCATTCAAAAATTATAAATAGAACCAAAATGATGATTAGAGTATTCCACTACATACCCCAAAATATCATCCTAGTTGCCTCATAAATTTCAAGAAGGTTAGGGGAATATTATCCAGAAGAATACTTCCAATGTATTTGTGAAGGGAATTATTCAAGAAAGTGAAAGAGTGTACACCATCTCCACTAGAGAAGAAACACATAATTTACATCCATTCAAGAATGAAATACCACAAAAAGGAAGAGATCACTTGCTCATCAATTCATACACAAATCCTTCGTTCATTAAAAATCCATCCATTAAGAAACATCTACAAAATAACACCTTAAAGAGATCTCTATAGCTAGCCATCCATACAACAATTAAAAAAAGAATATCCATCAAAATTTCAAAATTTTCAAAATTTTCTATGGGATTTCTCCCCCAATATATCCCTGGTTAAAATTGAGGAAGTGCATTTATATTTACAGGGAGATGCTCAACTTCCTTTGCAACTAAAAATAATATTTTACGAGTTACCCTAAATTTTAGCCAATGGAGGGGTAAAACACCCTCTTCTATAATCAATAAATCTAAAATACAAAAAAGGAGGGGTTGTTCATAGCTGCATGTATAATGATTCAATCCCAAATCTTCAAAAGAAGAGTTTCTCTTCAAGTGTGGAATATATGGGCCAAGGTGAAATTTGCAACCTTCCAAAGCCCTATGAAGGTTATTCTTCTAAACAAATTTGTATGAATCATGTAAATGAAGGCTTCCATGCCTCCCCCAAGGTGGACATCACAACCTCCTATGAAAGCTGACCATACAAAGGGGGAATACAACCTTCAAACTAGGGACAGGTGCCTTCCAACCAACCTTCCTCAAAATATCTGTTGTGGTGTGTTTGGTGCACGTATGTACGAAATCACACCAGTTTAAGGGGTGTGGTTTACCCCGTTAAACTATTGGTAACAGGCAGAAAGAAGTGGAGTCAATAAGCATACTATACAGAATAAAAAGCATGCAAATATAAACTAAGAACTAAACTAAAACTAAACATAAATAAATAGAAGCTCTAAATGAGTAAAACGACAAAAATAATGAAAATGGTGGCTCTAGGCCCCTCTTATTGAGCATTGGTAGTAAGAAGAGTGATACTTAACCCTCTTGCCAAAGGGCCCATCAAAAATGGTTCTAGGTCCTGATGCAAGGATGGTTTTATCCCAAGTTTGCCTTGGTGCAGTCTCCCTCTCTCTCTACTATGTGGACTAAACTTGTTGGGTGGCCAACAATTGAGTCCCCTTTGTCTTCAGCTCTGGGTCACACATTACTGGTATTTCTTGGGCAATTTTGGCCAGCATAACAATGTGATCACCCATTCTTCATCTCATGGTGGCTTTATATAGGAGATTTCAAATCATCCTCCCCTCTCTTGGTACATGGAGGATGGTGACCCAAGGGAGGGGTATGATTCCTTTGTGTGCTCAAAATATTCCATTGTGTGCTCACATAGTTTCTAAGGAGGCATTGGTGGTTGTCCTTAGGCAGCTTCAAGTAAGGAGTGACTTGTCCTTTGCTTTATGTGGTCTCGGATAGTGACATTTCACCACTCTCAGGAATGCGCACATATCAGGCAAAAAGGCGCGCAGAAGGCGCTCTTCTCGAAGGATAATGTGTGCAAATAGCATTTAAGACTAGTTCAAATTTGATTTTCCTCAAACCTTTGAGATTTTTAAATACTTTTCAGAATCTATAATGTCTTCCAGCCCTGTAAATCCTTTGGCTTGTCATTAATTAATTTCATCTTCTATTGTACGATTTTCCAGTGTTAACAGTTTCCCCCTAATGTGTGAGGTATAGGAAGAACTGTATAGCCGAAATACATTATAGTTTCTTTTCGGTATTGTGCATAAAGAGAGAGAGAGAGAGAGAGAGAGAGAGAGAGAGAGAGAGACCTGCATGAAGCCTTAGAATTTAAAACACCCTGCACCGTTTCCAAGAATGATCATGGCCTAAGGGATCCCTGCAAGCAAATACAATTTACAATATATACAAATTTTCAACAAGGCGGGTATGTCCCATGCTCGTAATGCTGTGGCTAGTTAAACAAAATTGACAGATTATATATTCTATCGGTGTCACTATTATGGTAGTGATGTTTGGAAGTTGTTGACGATGACTACTGATGCCCTCAGGGGATTTTTTTCTTTGAAAATAGGTGGAATGTGGTACCCATATGCAAAAAATTGGTATGAAATATAGCTGTGCATTGTATGCATAGGTGTTGGCTGGGACCTTCCCATGTAAGCATTGTTGATAGAGACGATTAAGGAGGCACGAGTCTTTAACAGATCTGATCAAACTGCAAAATTTCTAAGGTACGATACCATCTTGACATGAAAGCTTTTGTCGTAGTCAAATTTCAGGAGGATTGATGACATCTATGGAAAATGATGTCTCCCACAGTGCCACCAGAGGATGCCCCTTTGTATGGAGAGGGGTGATCCAAGGTACCACTTCCTTTTGGAATATAGGTGTTTGAGTAGACAAAAAGGAAGCCTCAACCAAATGAGGGGTCGCTGATAAGAGGGATCTAGGACCTAGATGTGGCGGGTTTAACATAGGCATGTTGGTGAGGGGTGATTGAAAACTGATGATGGGGATTCAGTGGCCCGAGGTCAGAGTAGCTTGGTGGCAATCATAGTTATTTCTGAAGGGGAAATCCCTAGAGTCGGTAGGACTTCCAGGGCGAGTGTAAACTAGCTATGAATTTCATGATGGTTTGTGTGTTGGGGTGAAATACTCTAACCAAGGGTGTTCAGGGACTGCTGCCAAGGAAGAAAAGATGAAATGAGAGGGTGAAGGGATGAAGTGCACCGTTTGCGGTCTTTGTACACTTATCAAAAGAATAAAATAATGGGGTTTGGTTTGTACAAAACACAGAGACAAGTACCCCAAAACATGAAAGTGTTCGCTCACTGATGGTGTGAGGAAGGTGTTTTGCTGAGGGTGGGGGTCCCATTGGTTGGTTTCATATGCGGGGTTCATGAAGCAAGTGTAAAAATATCGCAGATGGGATTATCCTAGTGGAGGTATGGTGGGCCAAATGGAGGAACGGTGGTGCGAGCTTTATCTACTTTTACAACCTGTTCATCTGGGAAGGGGGTTTTAGTTTGTATGGTAAACTTGGCCTTATGCATGAAGGATGGATGGGAATGAGGTGCTTTCCGGACGGAAGTGGTATGGCCATGGCATCACTTATTTTATGATGGATGGTCTACTGTGGGTGACGAGCGCCATGGAGGGGAGGCTCTACCGACCAACACAAATGTTTATCACGTGCAGGGTGAGCTGATGATCAACATGGTTGGATATGATAACCCTATGGTTTATTTCTGATGGAGAAATGATCTCAATATATGCAGAGTTTTTTGGGACTCTATCATGCTGGGGGTAGAATGATACCTGCTCTGGAACTTTCAGTAGATGGTGTTGTGAATGGTTTCAGAGCTTTTCCCGCAAAAAAAACTACCTCAAGTGAAAGCATCTTCTTTATAAAATATTATTGAAAGTCATGGGCTTTAAAAAGGAAGATGAGAGAGGGCATACTTATCGGCACTAAAAAAATATTCTTCTGGAATGCTAATCTGTGGCATAGCATCTATTCATCATGGAGTGATGATTACCGTGCAACTTATGGTTCGCATAATGGAACTTTTGATCTCTTGTTATGGCCTTCTGAATTTTTTGAAAAGGGCGAGAAATAGGTGAATATGGCCCTGATTCAATTCATTTTTATTTGCTGAGTTTTGAGAGGTCAGAGGATTCTGCGTAGCATTTCTTGCAGTTATGTTCAACCAAAGTACCAGGGACTAGTGATACTATGCCTAGGTAACCTTCATGACATCCTGCACTTAATTTTTTATAGCTTGATGGTGTCGGGGTCCATACAGGCTAGGTTTTCATGTACTTTAGGTGACTTTTTCCCTAGATTGCGTGGGTGATCTAGGAAAAAGTGCGCCATATTTGCGCACAATTTCAGGGGACAAGCATGTGAGGGCACTCTGTTCCCTAATTTTAGCATTCCTGTGTAAAATACAGGTGCGCGCTAAGCGCAACTATCTGAGGGACAGGCACACAAAGGCTGAGGTGACAAATTATTTTGTTGTTTTCATATTTTTTAGGTATTTTCTTTGTACTGATGGGTACCTGTGTTGATGACAAGTTAGTGTGGAGGGAGTGGGACTGACCCAAGATCTGAACCACTTTAGCTGTTGATGCTGGGGCACGCTATCATTTGGCACTATGGGGCCTTCTAAATTTTGCTAAGAATGAGTTTCTTCAGTCACATGACCGATTACTATGGTACATTATTCAGCACTGGTGCAGGAGGTGCAACATGTTCGTGTTGCATGGTATGAACGTGATAATCCATCCTGAGATGGATATATATTTTGTGACCGAGTTACAGCCTTAGGGTGAGGCGTTGAGGTATCCACTCCCTACAGGGAGAGTGGACTTGGATAGATTCTGGAGGCAACATTGGGGTGGGGCGCCTCTTACAGAGGGATGCATCAACATTGCATCAGTTACCGATGTGGCAGAGCAGTGTGCTTTGAAAGTGATTTTGCGACTGGCGGGGTCATTTGCTCCAAATTCGGCGTCCAACCCGCAGGCTGGAGTTTTGCGTCAGCTGAGGTTTGGGCATTTTTTCGAATTTTCCCGCTTTTGTTTTGATGGTATGGTGTCACAACTGAACAAGGTCCAACGTGGATCTAAGTCATTTGCATACACTAGTATTTTGTGCAACATAATGTATGAAAGGGTAGTGCTGCTGAGGCCGGTAGTGGCGATGCCTGATGGGGGCCCATGAGAGCCACGTATGAGGAGGTTGGCTTTGGTGATGCCGCGAGGCTGTGGTGGTATGGTGGAGTGTTATTAGAATGCCATGGCAGATGCCTAGTTCCAGTCCAAACCACATATTTTCTTGCCATACCCGTATGCGAGAATGGACTTTTAGGGTGATCCAGACATGTGTCTCCCATTTGGTTATGTTTGGGGGCCCGCAGGTATGTTTTATATGTTTTCTGCATTTGTTTGAGTATATTAGTACTTATTTGTTTTTCCAGTGACACTGACATCATTTTGGTTACTCGTGTACATGTTGGCAAGGTGGGTTTCCCCGTGGCTTGACTGGTGGGCCACAATCCCCCACGACGACCTCAGGGTGGTGAGGGAGGCGGTGATGCAGGTGGACCAGGTGGTGGTGCTAGCCCTTCTGGGGAGGGTAGCAACTCAGCTGCTGAAGAGGTTGCAGCCGATCGAGCTTGTGCTGACGATGAAAAGGCTCGCATTGCAAAACTGACAGTTCAAGTGTCTGTTCTTGAGGACTTTTAGGGTTGAGTGGACCGCTTAACCCAAGGGATGCCTACTCAAAGTTTCATCGATGACTTCGAGGAGGTCTGGTTAGAGACTGTGATGGCCTGTGAGAGGGACTATCGGCCCACTCTATGTCGGGTGGCAATCGTAGTTGCGACGGAAGCTCCAGTCGTGGTACCGAGAGCAGTGGTGGATCTAGGTGCCCCTCTTGAGGGGGCACCCCCCTAGAGTAATTTTGTACACAGGGAAAGCACCCATTGTGGGGATGCTTCCCTTATTTTTGACGAATTTTTTATCTTTGGGGTTGTAGTTGGGCCGGTGACACTATTTTTGTACTCAGATATACACATTGTGACATATATATATGAGAGATATTTTTTGCGGCTCTACATGATGTATCACCTGTTTTGGTTTATGTATTTTGTTATGCTGATGGATATCTATATTTTTGGTTTTATGTATGATGGTTTATTCAAGATGCATTTCAGTTTAGGATATTGTTAGCTATGCGATCAGCTGTTTGGTTTTGACTCCTTGGTACATGTGTAAATGTGATATAGTCAAATTATCTGCTTAATCATTTGGCACACAAATATTTTCTAAACAGATGTGTATCTCTTGTCTCAAATGTTTGGTTTAACTGCAATACTACTAACTAGGAATCGAGGTAGACATGCATATGGCATATGCCCTAATGGAGGGTGTCACACATAAGTCCGATGACAGTGTCATATTATGCCTAATTGTTTGTTGTTGAACCGATGTAAACCCCGTTTGAGAAGAGTGGAGATCAGCCAGGGTGGTAAATGACCCAGGTAACTGTAGGTAAATTTTGAGACCATCTTGATGTGCCATCAGCAAATCCAAAATAGGGTTCATGTTGGTGATACATGGTGATACTTTGAGCACTTTTAAATAAGTCTTTGGGTCAAAAATTCTGAGTGGTTAGGTTTGTGTGTACTTTCTCTCTAGGAGAAGGGTTGTCCTAGCCCTTATGGGTGAAATTTCTTGAGGTAAAGACCATTGACGGGGTTATCGAGGTAGGTCCCATCCGGTTCTATCAAGATGTATGCCCCCTGTCAGAGGCAATGTTTAATGATGTAGGGTCCTTTCCACAGGGTTTCAAACTTTCCTGGCCCTGGGTCTTCTTTTGTGACATCGTAGCGGAGGACTAATGCTCCCTTAGTAAATGAGTGAGCGGTGATGTGGCGGTAAAATGATGCTTTTACCCTTTTCTTGTGGGCCATGTTGTGTTGTAGCGAATGCCATCGATTTTCGTCGACAAGCTCTAGTTGTACTAGGCGCTATTCTATAGGCTAGTTGTCATCGAGGAGTTCGATGGCAGCATGCAAATTTGGGATCTTGCATTCTATGGGTATCACGTCTTCGACCCCGTATACTAAGTGGAAGGGAGTGAAACCAGTGGACTTTTTTTACTGTCATGTAGTATGCCCATAGGGCAGAAAAGAGCATATGGTTCCAGTTGGTTTTATGGTTATTCACCATGTGTTGTAACATAGTTTTGAGTACTTTTTTAATAGCTTCTACCTATCCATTAGATTGGGGGTAGTATGGTGAAGCAAATTCGTGGGTGAATCCGATGTGGTGAGATAGCTCCTCGAAAACTTCATTCTCAAAGTGTTTCCCATGGTCAGAGACTCCCTTTGGGTATGTTGAACTGGGCGATCACGTGGTTGAACAGAAATCGAGCGATGGTTTCTGTTGTGTTGTCATATGTAGGCATGGCCTCAGTCCACTTGGTGAAATAATCGACAACCACAATGATGTATTTATGTTTGCCCGATGAGGCAAGGTTATAAGTCATGAAGTCAATCCCCCATTTAGAAAAGGGATCGAATACTATGACGGGGTGCAGAGGAGTGGGCGGTGCTCTTGCATTATGAGCGAAGTGTTGGCATCGTTCACATCTTTTGACTGTGGTGATGCATTCGTGAAACAAGGAGGGCCAAAAATATCCTTCCCATAGGAATTTTTGGGCGGTAGCCATTCTGGATAGGTGGCTGCCACAAGCACCTCCGTGGAAATCATTAAGGGCTTGTTCCGCTTGGTTGTGAGTAAGGCATCGATGTAAAATGGTATCGATGCCTTTTCGGTATAAGACATCTCCCAGAAGGAGATATAAAGGGGCCTACTGGCGTATGCACCGACGATCGTCTCGCATGAGGTGAGGTCTGGAATTTTGGGTTCGTAGGAATAGGAGAATGTCTCTGTACCAAGGGTCGTTGATTGCTACGAAGAAAACATGTTCATATGGTAGTGAATCATTTACTAGTGATCCCTTGGAATCTCCTGAGAGGTCCTTAATGAACTCTGCTAATGCAACTACCTTTTTTATTTTGGGCTACTCTTGGAGAATGACTATCCAGCAGGCGTGCTTGTGGTTCATTAGGTGGCACATGAGCAGGTATTTGATGGGATTAATATCTGCTATAACCATAGTGGTTTTTAAGATGATGTAATGGCAAAGTTTCTGGACAGCGCAGATTAATGATAGGGCAGTCTTTTCTTCAAGTTCATATCTCAACACTAGGCCTAACAAGGTTTTACACAAGTAATAGATTATGTGCTTCTTCCCATCCAGGCCTTCCTAAATCAATACTCTAACCAATGTGGATTCGGAAGTTGATAGAAATAGGATATAATCTTTGTCATAGTCTAGGGGACTAATGAGTGGTTCTGAAGATAACGTTTCTTTCAGCGCATAAAATGATTTTTGGGTGTGATCATCCCATTTAAATGGAATTTCCTAGCAAAGTAGATGCAAGAACCCTTGAGCATAGGTGGCATAATCTGGGATGAAGCGTCTCAGAAAATTGGCCTTCCCCTACAGGCTTTGAAGTTGTCTAAGGGTTCAAGGTGGAGGTACCTCTTTAATGGCTTGGACTTTAAGAGGGTCCAAACAAATCCCTTGCTAGGACACAATAAAGCCTAAAAGCCTTCCTGCATTGATGGAGAAGACACACTTGAGGGGGTTCAAGTGTAGGTTCTATTGACGACATCGTTGGAATACCAATTGCAGATCCTCAAGATGGTCTGAGTGCTTCTTGGAGTGGACTATCAAGTCGTCCAAGTAGGCGAGGGTAAGGTGTGCCAAGTCATCAAATATATAATTCATGGCCCTTTTGGGTGGCCCCAGCGTGTTTGAGGCCAAATGTTCCCTTATATGCGAATGTTCCCCAGGGGGTGGTGAATGTAGTTTTGTACCAGTCTGTATGGTGGATTTGGATTTGATTGTACCCAGAGAATCCATCCATAAAGGATAGAGCCTCGTGTCCTGTGCAAGCATCGATGACTTGGTCGATGAATGGAGTGACGTAATTGTCTTTAGGAAAATATTTGTTCAAATCTTGAAAATCGGTGCAAACGCGTATCGTGCCCTATTTTTTCATGATGGGAATAGGGTTGGAAACCCAATATGTATAGGCGATGGGGTAGATAAACTCGACTTTGTGAAGCTTGTTGATTTCTCGCTTTATTGCTTTTTCCTTAGAGGGGTGCAATTGACGTTGTTTCTGGTGTACTGGAGGTACGTCAGGCCAAGTGTCAATATGGTTCTCTACGATAGTAGGACTGAGCCCAGGCATTTTCGAGTAGTCCCACGTGAAGATATCTCTATACTCTTGTAACAATTTGGCGTAAGAGGCTATTTCTTCTGGAGAGCATGCTGCCCCCAGTGAGATTTCTTCGACCTTTGTTGGATTTTTGGATATGTTCACCTTTATGGTACGCAAAATATTCTACATATTTGCTTCCTTGAATGCATCGGGTGCTGGATGGGGTTTTTGAACCAATCGACCTTCCCTCATGGCAGGAAATCTTTTGATTCAATCATGTAGATCTCTTGTTCAGTTGTCTTGTTAGGACTAAATGTTTTCTTGGGGAGAAAAAGTGAATGGTGGTTCATTGCATCCCATGGGTAATCTAGCTCTGTCATAGCCTCAAGGATATCCTCATCCGAATGAAACAAGGACCCGAAGGGGGATTGTTCCTGTGTAGGGTTATGCTAAATGGGGGTAATCCACGTGGAGCTAGTTGACACGAGAAAGATTCCATCGTGGATGTGGTGGAACTAAACGCGGTCGACAGAGTGCAGATAGATTGGGTCTACACTATCATAGGGAAAACTACTCTCGTAGTTGCAGCTGACTTGACACCTATGGTAGATGCGCAAATAGCTCAATTCATGGTTCTGATGCATGATGAAATGAATCGTACATGATGTGTCGTATCATCGACGTTTGGTGGGGGATGAATCGCCCTAGTTGGTCGTCTTCCAGTTGGCCACAATGGGATGGATCTATCTATCACATCCTCTTGAGTAGTTGAATTGTTCATGGACTATGAGTCTATGCCATCTTCTTGGGAGAGGTGGACTATGGTTGATCACATACAGGCTAGAGCTGTGAAGAATCACGATATGTAGTGACAGCAACGTACCAGGTGGTTGTCACCACATATCTGACATGAATATGGGACATCCATTTCAGTGCGATATACTATATGGACTGGGTGTCATCATTGGAACATTTCCAAAGTTGGGAAGTCAATGATGAAATGATCGAGTTCATCACAAAGTACGCACCTTTCGATTGGGGGAGGGGGTCTGGCGGGGATCCTTTCAAGTGATTTTCATTTTTCTTGTAGGTACAGGATGATACGAGGTTCATCGCCAACAAAATATATGGAGGGATCCTCTTGATATGATCACTCAATGGTGTGTAAGGCATCCCTATACTATGGTATCTCTAGGAAATGGTGGGTATAATGCCCATAGTTGCTGCAGAAAGCACATGCGTGATTGGTACACAGTGCTTTGCCTTTACCTTTGGTGGTAGGTTCCTTTTTACGGGAATGCGGTGTCACAATGTCTGTTTCGAAGCTAAGGAGTGGTTTAATTCATCCAGCTCCAGACACATATGGGCAGGGTGACCTATTACATCACATATGGTGTAGACTGGTGATTCATGTTGAATGATGGGGGTCACCATATTCTTTCCTCTCTTCTTGGTTTTCCTAGTTATGATCACCAGTTTTGCAATGGGAACTTCCTTTGCAGGGGTGGTCTCAACTGTTTCTTGGATGGGTGGGGGATCCTCAGGATTGAGGTGCTTCAACCTTATGGTAGTAACATGGGTGGCTCCTATTCCAGAAGGGGGAACTAGGTACAAAACTGGGAATGCCAACGATATGTTAGGTAACACCAGTTTTGCTAAAACCTGCTGGGAGACAAAGCTAGCTGGGGGGTAGAGGAAAGGGGTTTGGGAGGCGGCGTAGGCTAGGGAGGCTGCCATGGCCAATGCCTTGGTATCAGCGCTGCTTGTGTCTATGTCCTGAATAGCTGCGATGCTCGATGTAGACATCACGCACACCAGAGCCCCTGTGACATCTGGTGATGACTTAGGGATAATGGGAGGATCTCCTAGGAATGACCCTAGAATGGACGATGGTTTGAATTAGCTGGGGCCATATTCTTGGTACCGTGAAAGCGCATCTGTGGATATACATACATAGGGTAGGTTTACATCAATGTTTGTTAGGAGATGCTTCCTGTTGTGTGTCAATTGGTCTACAATAATGATGCGGTCCTCGTGGGTGAACATCATAATGTGGAAGACGAAGGAGACTATGGCAGACATGGCATACATATAACTCTTCCCAAGGAGTATATTGTAATTGAAGTGAGCACCCAAGACTTCGATGTCTATGTGGACCGTCTTTCAAGCTAAACAGACTGGGACATTTTGGTAGAGGCTGACGAGAGTCGAGGGACGACCGTCGTATGCTCGAAGCATGATGACTAAGGGTTTTAGTTCAGGAGAACCTAACTTCTGCCAAACATTTTTGGACATGATGCATGTGGATGCACCCTCAACTATGACACATCAGTGGATAGTGATATTATGCACCGATACTTGTATCTGGAAGGCAATCATGGAAGGAAGCCGAGGGGTTGCTTTTTCTAATTCAAAATCCATTAGGCATGTATCGTTAGGATCGATAGCACCTAAAAAGGAAAGTAGGTCTTTTCGTTGTTTCGGGCATCACTGCAGTACTTCCAAAGCTGACATAGCAGTGGGAGATTGTGATAAATTGTCAATGATACTATAATTATGGGCCACTTTGGAGTAGTTTCCTACTCACCTATTAGGTCCCTTTTCCATCTTCAGCAATGGTTCTATCGGCATCTTTGAAATAGTCAAAGGTGCAGTCGGTGCACTGGTACTTCCCCCTGATGTATTGGTGTCTAGTGCGGTGTCGTAGTTTTGATTCCGTGTTTGGAAAAACATCTCTTCTCTAGTCATGTATATTTCATAGCTTCTTTTCCCAGAATCATCTGTATTTTGTTGGTGAGTGCTCACCGTCCCTTGGTTGGGGAAAGGTTATTGCATCACAGCTGGTTGTTGGGAAGATCCTCCTTGTCCTTGGTTACTCTGTATGTTCTTCAACTTGGGGATATCGGGACAGTGGTGAGTATAGTGACCGTACTCACCACATATCTAACAGTAATGGTTAGTTCGAAGAGGTGGCCTTTTTCTCTGCCATTGGGCACTGCTTAGCTCCTAGTTTTGATTCCGGTTGGAGTTACATCCAACCTGGGATCGCGGTGGGCACTGTTGGTTGCTTCCCCCCTGTTCAGGGTTCCCTTTTTTCTTGTTTTTGTATTTTTTCTTCACCATGTTAGGAGGGTAGTTCTCCTGATTGTATTGGTGTGGATGGTTTTGGGACTACTGCAAAAAGTTCACCTGTGCATTGTTTTTCATAGGTGAGTCATGTGTTAGGGACTGAGCGTGATGTGGTCCTGGGTTTTCACCTGAATATTTCACGGGAGTTATTCCCACAGTGTTTCTTTTTGCGTACTAATTCCCCTGAGCCGAAGGGTAAGGTCCTCCCTAGTGATACCCTGATGTGCTATTGGTCAAATTTTGCTGAGGCATATGATGAATTTGAAGGCACATTCTGGGTAGAATTGTATGTGTAACCGGGGTTTTGACTACTGCTGCCTAGGTAACCTTGGGTCAATGACCCAATTAGCTCGTCTGCAGAGTTCGACACGCCTGGAAATTCTTGATAAGTTTTTAGGCGCGGGGTGTTAGGTAGGATGTTGTAAATGTATCTTGACTGCGTATAAATCAGCTCAAGCTTCTCGGCTTTGCTGATTGCATCCTCTTCGGATGTGGGATTCTGCTGCGCCACATCCTTTGAAATCTCTGCCATAAGAGTTTTCAAGAAAAAATCTAAGAGAAATTGGTCATCGAATTTAGCTTTACATAAACTGTGACCCTGCCTCCATTCATGGAGATGGTCTGAGATGTGGACAACAAGGGTTTTTCTAAAATGATTCAATAATTCCATTCCAGAATCATGGTGAATGGGTAACTGAAAATATGTTAGGAATGTAGTAGCGAGGGCACTAAAGGTTCCATGTGAAGCTAAGGGTTGCTCCACGTACCACTTCGCGGCTACTCCTGTAAGAGTGCATTAAAATAATCTAAATCGAATATTGTCGTCAATGATACTATTCGATGAGCACCACAGGTGAAACTTCATGACATGATTACCTAGGTATTTTTCTTGCTTTCCTTCGAACATTGGTATATCCAAAGGGAGCTTCATGGGTATGAGAGGCCATGTAGGATCGTGTGCGATGGGGTCATTTGTTAGCTTGGTTAAATCAGGCAGATTCAACAAAGCTAAGAAAGGTGACTGAGAGGTTGACGCCATTGCAATGTGTGAAGACACAAAGTTTTGGTTAAAACGAGGGTTAGTCTGCAACATACCCTGTTGTGTATTCAGCTGGCTTCCCATATGGGACGCACTCCGCTGCCCCCTAGGGGTCGTGGGGGGAGTGGTGTGTGGTGTGGTGTTGGGAGAATGACTAGGGTTCCCAACCACGTCTGCCCCAAGAAAGGATGAACCAATAATGATGGCATTGTTCTGTTTTTGACGCATGAATGGGGAAAGACCTGGAACCCCTCCCAGTAATGGGGGGAGGTCCAAAAGACGTTTGGATCGATGAGGTTCCATTGGGACCTGTCAGGTGTCATCCAGGTTTGGTTTTGGAAAAATTTGAGAGGATAGAGTCTATGATCAAAGCAAACTTCTTGTCACATACATAAAACAAAGTGAAAAATAAAATAAATTTCCCTTTAAATTAATATATGTGATCAAGCAATCAAAAAAGTGTTTTTTGTTCGTTTTCTTATGATACTCAAAATACTGGAAGACCTGTGTGTCCTCAGAAACTCAAAAGTAACTGGGCCTTGAAAATGTTTCTTGCAAGTGCTGGCACAATGTCCCGTAAGAGCTGGCAACACCCCCAGTCAACTGAAGAGAATCCACCAAGGTGAGGGTAGAGGTTCTGGCACTTGCCTGCACCGTCACATATAGGGTACAGGTTTCCCTAGTTTTTTTCTACTAAGAACCACAGTCCCATGTAAGCATTCGAGTCTTGGGCTTCTTGGTATTCAGCTGACAGTACCAAGTATCAGTCGGGTCAGGTAGCCCCAACTGATACCACACGCACTGCGCCTAAGCCAAACCCCCTCTTAAACGGGTCTCTGTCGTGCTCAGGTTTTCTTTTTTGTGGGTTGATAGGTGGATTTGAAGATCCCTACATACAAAAATTCTATATTTCAATATGAATTATGATCAAGGCAGCTTATTGGATGCTACCCCCTTGATCCTAATTTAAGCTATAAATTCTTTTATGGCCCCTGTGGGGAGAATTTACTGATTTTGGTTAAGTTAGTTTTAGGTGTCTTTGCTTCACTTAGTGGGTGAGTTTGTGTGAGCACAAAGTGGACAAGCACATAGTTTGAATGTGTGGATATCAATGATACTTTACAAAATCCCCTATTTAAACTATGTTGTATTGTTCCTGGCTCAAATGGAAAACATGTGTGGATAATGGGCCACTTTCAATTTTTCCAAGTTAATCTATGTGACTAAATATAGGGAGATGGTGAATTATGAATCGGGAGAATTCATATGCTTACCTAGGATCACCGAAGGGTACAAATGTAGTAGAGATTACTTGCTCTTATATAAACAATTCAATCCTAGTCCCGAAATTCCTAGTGCAAAAATTGAACTAAACTAAAAACTTTTACACTAGAAAAAGAAAACTAGCTATGCATGCATGGTATTGGGCCACTTAATTTGGATAGTTATCCAGGTGTGTAAGTACCAAAATTTGCAAAACATAAATTTTTCGGAATGCAAGTTACTTTTTTCCCCTACTTCAACTATGTGTGAACTTTGCAACAATCAACTTGAAGTAAAACTGACACTAAGCCTACAAAAAGCAGTTAAAAGTGAGCTTTAACAAGCTAAGGGGTACCACAACCAATGCTGGAAAGTGTATTAGGGGTTGCCAAGCACCTTACAAGAAGGAAAAAATAGAAACTAGGGATAAATTTATCATTCTATAATTTGTGCACAAAAGGCTGAAACAAGTGCGCTTTATGTGCATGGGTCAGCTTTGAACGTGGGCCCTGCACATCTGTGAGGAAAAAACGCACGCAAATTCCTGCAAGTAAAAAATTTAGGAGCTTCTCTTTTTCATTCTGTCACTTGGGATGAACTCGAGACTGCAATAGAAATCAAGGGAAATTCAGCTCCACTTCACAGCATAGACAGAGTTCTCCTGCAAAAGAAGGCACAACCACATAAACTTGGTAATAAAATTTTAGTGGAGTCTCCAATCCTATTGTGGTGTGTTTGGTGTATGTATGTACGAAATCAAACCTGTTTAAGGGGTGTGGTTTACCCCATTAAACCATTGGTAACAGGAAGAAATAAGTGGAGTCAATAAGCATAATATATAGAAGAAAAAGCATGCAAATGTAAACTAAAAACTAAACTAGAACTAAAAATAAATAAACAGAAGCTCTGAACAAGTCAAATGACAACAATAATGAAAATAGTGGCTCTAGGCCCCTCTTATTGAGCGCTGGCAGTAAGAAGAGTGATACTTTACCCTCTTGCCAAAGGGCCCCTAGACAATGGTTCTAGGTCCCGATGTAAGGATGTTTTTATCCCAAGCTTTCCTCGGTGCAGTCTCCCTCTATCTCTACTATGTGGACTAAACTTGTTGGGTGGCCAAAAATTGATTCCCCTCTGTCTTCAGCTCTGGGTCACACACTGCTGGTATTGGTTGGGCAATTCTGGCCAGCATAACAATGTGATCACCCATTATTCATCTCATGGTGGCTTTATATAGGAGATTTCAAATCCTCCTTCCCTCTCTTGTTACATGGAGGGTGGTGACCCAAGAGAGGGGTATGATTCCTTTGTGTTCTCCGAATATTCCATTGTGTGCTTACATAGTGTGTAACAAGGCGTTGGTGGATATCCTTAGGCAGCTTCAAGTAAGGAGTGACTTTTCCTTTGCTTTATGTGGTCCCGAATAGTGATGTTTCACCACTTTCAGGAATGCGCGCATATCGGGCAAAAAGGCATGCAGAAGGTGCTCTTCTCGAAGGATAATGCGTGCAAATAACATTTAAGACTAGTTCAAATTTGATTTTCCTAAAACCTTTGAGATTTTTAAATACTTTCCAGATTTTGTAATGTCTTCCAGCCCTGTAAATCCTTTGGCTTGACATTAATTAATGTCATCTTCTTTTGTATGATTTTCCAGTGTTAACAATATGCAAGCCAACCCATAGTTCATATATAAACTTATACATATGAGGATGCTTAATCTCATCATATTAAGACTGGTCTTCATTTTATCATATGAGGATTCTTCTTCCATTTGACATACGGTGGCACATTTCGTGCAATTGCATCAGAGTTAAACAATAGACAGAGGTACTTGGACCTAATACCCCAATAGGAGCTCGGTAAGATATTTTCATTTCCAAATTTAAAATAACTCATTATTTAATCACCTCCTCATCTTACATTTTTTGAAGGAATAATAAAATCACTCCTATGTCTTCCAAATTCCATCTTCCTTGTGCATACTCTATTATAGTTCCAGAAGAATTTGAAGTCAACTTTGCAGTTACGAAAAGGTGTACCATTCACAACATGACGCGCTTCTAGAGACTTAGATCTAGCAAGAGAAGTCTTATGTTCTTAACAGTGGAAAGGCCATCATTATAACTATAATTTTTTTATTTTTTAGTATCTCTTCTCAAACTCCCATAGCAACCTTCCACAAGACCAAAAAACCAACTCTGAGTTTTATTCAATATAATTTTTTAAGGGGTCAAGTATTGGTCTATCAAGATGCCAAAATCCTATTAAAAAATAATTCCAATCATACGTCTATATTATAATTTAAAAGGAAGGCCAAAACTGTCTTGCAAGGTGCCAAATATACCTGTTCAAACCATCCAAGAAATCAAAAAATAAAATCAAAATAGAAAATACCAAATACACTTCTTGTCTTCCTTCTTTGATTGGCCTCTTGGTTCAAGACTTGTGAACATATTTCCTCAGATCAAAATCTTCTATGCCTTCATTAACCGAGTGGAAAAGTGAAAATGAAGAACCAAAACTTCTATTTATACTTATTCGACCTAATTCTATTATGTTGTGTCCTTGGGGAAAGCCGACCTATGTAGACTGACCTGAAACTTTCTGAATTGTTTTTAAGGGCGTTGAATAGGGTTAAGTAACCATGATTTTTCCCAGCAATTCAAGGTGTGAGGGCACAATAATTTCAATTGTATTTTCATGTATGTTTAAGGAGGAAAGCCATATTTACAGGATGAAATTTCTTATTACCATTTCCATTGAAGAGATCTTAACATTAATAATAATTTCAAGGGTATTTTATTGCATGTATGTTTATTGCCACTTTGATTGAAGAGACATTAGCATCAACATATGAGAAAGTTTTTTCATGAAAATTCAGTTTTTTTCATTGATACAAGGCTGGTTAGAGTGTTAGGTATATAATTTAAACCATTTCCATGATAGTTCAATTTATTCATTTATAGAGGACTAATTAGAGTGTTAGGGACAGACTGTAAACCATTTCCATGATAGTTCAGTTAATTGAAAATTCATTGATACAAGACTAGTTAGGCACATAGTGTTACCAATAAATAATTGATCCACATTTATACATTGAGTGTTAGGGACTTGAGTCATCAATGAAAACCATGATTACATATCAACACCATCAAGGTATTCCTTCTCTAGAACTTACTTATCCGGCAACTGAAGTGCTTCCTTTGAGAGAGTATTGGTTGTCCTATTAAGTTATCTGAACACATGAGAGACTATGATCATCTGAAACTTCCCAGAAAGCTCTTTCGGCTGAGAAGCTAAGGGATATAAGTAAGTATTCTGAATCTAAACCTATGAATTCATCCAATTAATTAACAGTGACGAGTCCCCAAATTCCTGTAGATGACCAATATCCTTGTCAAATCTTGATGTATTCATGCTAATCCAACTCACAGAAACCAAAATTTGGAACATGATCTACAAAGAAAACATCTTGTGTAAATTTCACTTCCATTATCTAAGGATTGTTTAGATGGAAATGAGTGTTTTATGTTGTGATGGAATAGAGATGGCATTGAAAGAGTTCATGGTATCTCCTGCTACTATAACATATTTGAGACATGGTATTAACGCTTGGATAGGGAACCATGAAGTAATTTTAAACCAACAACCGGAGGGATCTTTATAGTCGAGAATAGATTTTCATTCACTTCTACAAATATGGCATTGAGAGACCTGACCAGACATTTTTTTGAATCATCAACAACTCAAGAAAAATACCCAGGAGTTGGGATGTGCTTGCTAGAACAACTATGCCTTGAATATATTTGCATCTCATACAAAGGTTGTAGGTGCAATGGCCTCGATAAAACACTAGCTCATAATATCTAGGTGTTCATGGTGGAAGGCCATGGTGTGCATGGATATCTCTCTTCCCCTTAATTTGCATTGTTATCTGAAGAGGGATACATTTTATTCAATCTCAATGTTTTTATTTGTCTAGCTCAACATACAATCCCTCATTTATGATAGTAGCACCTTTGAATTTAAACTAGCAAATGTTTTTACAGCAATAAGGAAAGGAAATAGCATTTCCTTTTCTAGAGAAGTCAACAATTGAACACGAGTTTTATTATTTTCTTGATCAACAACTTATTTGTCTAAGGGATACCCAATATCTACTACCCATAAAATTCCAAGTTAATATCTAGGAGCAATACCATCTACAAAGTTACTAACACATATGTCCATGATGAAGTACTTACTAAATTATATTTTAGTCATCTTCCTCCTCATTTACCTATACATTTGACCTTTGTGTTTTGTAGGACATTTTGGAGTCCTAAATATTGTACATCATCTCCATAGTTTAACACTTTTCAACTATGCCAAGTGATCATTCTAGAAGATCAAGTATAATTGGTTTATTGAGTATATTGGATGAATTATTCACCACTCTTAAACAATGAATCATAGCCTAAAATCCACTTAGCTGAAGCACGAAAGAGTTTTGGATATTATCTTGAAATCAAGGATGATTTGTCTTATGTTCGTAGAAAATGATGAGGCCCTCTGTTATCACTCATCATCTTTGTACATATAAAAGTGTTTTTAAATTTATTTTTTTGTCTTCTATTACACATACAAGGATATTATTTCATCTTTTGCATGTCCACATGCATTTGTATCTTCCATTCCATGGGTTTATATCTTTCATCATGTTTTGTTTTTTTATGGATTCTTAACTGTTAGGAAGAATTAGATTAGTTTCTCCAAGACAATGGATGTACATAAGGTGTCTCTCAACCATGAGATGTAATTTATATATAAATGGAATCCCTTTAACTTTATAGTTGGGGAATTCTAAGGTCATTTTTCCTGGAGCAAGTCCTCTCCTTTTGTTTCTGGATCTCTTCTTGTACCCATCATGTTTCTTCCAACTAGGCCGTATGAAATAAGAAAACACTTGTTTTTTCTGAGCATATTTTGTGTTTCTATTCTTTCATACATGTTCTTTGTTTCAAATTTTCTCACCTTGTTGTATCTCTAGTCATATTAATTTTTTATTTTATAATATGAGAATTTTAAGCCAATAATGTTGGTGACTGGAGAAAAATTAAGAAGAGGAAATATCTCGATTTTAGAGATAATTTTCAATACACATAGAATGGTGCATGAAGTATGTGGAATGCGATTATGATCCAAATATCACTCTTGGAGAATATAAACTAAGCATTAGTTTAGAGCTCAAGTCCTTTTGAAAATGTCGTTGGATGAGGATAACACTAAATTTATAAACAAACAAGTATATTCTAGAAAGAGAAGTCTTATACTCCTAAAAGTGAAAAAGTCATCATTATAACTGCAATTTTCTTATTTTTTGTGAGTTTGGTATCTCTTCTCAAACTCTCCTAGTAACCTTCCATAGGGCCCAAAAACCAAGTCTGAGTTGTCTTCAATATAATTTTTCAAGGGGTTCAGTACTCGTTTATTAAGAGGCCAAAATCCTAGTAAAAAAGAATCCCAATAATAGGCATGTAATATACTTTCGAAGGAAGGCCAAAGATATCTTGAAAGGTGCCAAATATACCTGTTCAAATGATCCAAGAAATCACAGAAAATTTTCCCAATAGAAAATACCAAATACACTTCTCGTCTTCCTTCTTTGATTAGCCTCTTGGTTCACAAGTTGTGAACATCTTTCCTCAGATCAAACTCTTTTATACCTTCATTAATCAAGTGGATAAGTGAAAATGGAGAACCATGACTTATATTTATACTTATTCGACCTAATTCTGATCTGATGTATCCTTTCAGAGAGCCGACCTGTGTAGGTTGACCTGAAACTTTCTGATTTATTTTTAAGGGCATTCAACAGGGTTAAGTAACCATGATTTTTCCCAACAATTCAAGGTGTGAGGGAACAATAATTTCAAGCATATTTTCATGTATGTTTAAGGAGTAAATTCATATTTTAAGAATCAAAATTTTTATTACCATTTCCATTGAAGATATCTTAACATCAATAATAATTTCAAGGGTATTTTATTGCATGTATGTTTATTGCCACTTTCATTGAAGAGACCTTGGCATCAACATATGAGAAATTTTTTTCATGAGAGTTCGGGTTTTTCATGGATACAGGACTGGTTAGAGTGTTACCGATAGAGTGTATAACCATTTCCATGGCAGTTCAATTTATTCATTTATACAGGACTAGTTAGAGTGTAAGGGACAAATTGTAAACCATTTCCATGATAGTTCAACTAATTGAAAATTCATTGATACAAGACTGGTTGGTGACATAGTGTTACCAGTAAATAATTGATCCCAATTTATACATAGAGTGTTAGGGACTTGAGACATCATTGACAACCATGATGACATCTCCACACCATTAAGGTATTCCTTCTCTAGAACTTAATGCTCCTGCAACTGAAGTGATCCCTTCGAGAGAATATATGTTGTCCTATTAAGTTCTCTTAACCCATGAGAGATTTTGATCATTTGGAACTTCCTAGAGAGTTCTTTCAGTAGATAATCTAAGGCAGATAAGGAAGTATTCTGAATCTGAACATGTACATTCATCCAATTAATTTCTAGTGATGAGTCCCCGAGTTATTTTTAACTTTTTCCATGTTTTCCTTAGTCTGGAAATAGTGTGTTAGATAAATAAAGCACCAGCACATGACTACAAATTTGATTACGTTCTTGGAAACAAATTCCACATGTAGCAAAGTTTGTGTTTGTGTTTCAGTTTTATTGCTTTCAAGTTATCAAATTGTAGTGTTATCAAATGGCAATAGATACATGTGTTGACGATAATTATCACAATTGTAATATATTTAACAATAAAATTTTAAAACCATTGTTATGAGGATTGTGTTCATTTAGTTTCATCTATGTTATTTTTTCCTTGAGATAGATAGATGAAAAATACAAGTTCAAGGAAAAATCCACAAATAAAAATCATTATTTTCCAAATTGTCAATTAATTGTTTCTAGGATTCTCTTGAAACAAGAAGAGATATTCAATTTAAAGTGTGCTAATAGGATTCATTATGATTTAATTGAATAAGTATATTGTTTTTGAATTTTTCATTTGTTCTTGTAGAATGTGGTACTAACCTTGTTTCATGTGAAAGGGTTTTTATTCATGGATTATGAAAATGCTAGTAAGATGTAGGCCTTTTGTACCCCATGATAATTTTTGCAAGATACATGTCTTGTGTGAAAAAAAATAAGCATTCAATTATTACCTCCTAAACTAAAGCATTGATTCTTTTACTAGGTGCCAACAATGTATGTTAGGTTATTGCAAGCTTATGATGTGATTGATCCTAACTCTCAAAAGCTTGTTGCATAAACTACACATCAATTACGTCTTATGGTAAAGAAGCTCTCTTTCATGTCTAAGTTTTTTTGTCCTTTATTTCACACCCCTTGATCTGTAAATGAAAGTATTTATTTTTTTGTTCAAAGTATTCATTTCCATTAAATTAAGTGTGCAAAGTGTTTGAATAGTCTTGCAAGTGAAACAAAGTGTTTTTGATAACTGTTTATGAATATAGGTGTGAGGGAGTGTTGTTTTAATTTACTGTTTAACAAATTTAATATAAATAACACAGTAGAATAACTTCACCATAAACACACAGCAACATGATGAGGCAATTCACCCCACCTCAACTACATTTTTCGGGTCCAAGGCTCCCAATGGGCATGTCCTTGATATATTATGTTACACCATTTTTTTGGTCATCTAACCTATTATCATTAGATGAACCCAAGTACACCATGTAAGACCAATTTTACCCTAAGTAAAATTTCTTTCACCACATTTGTCTATATTGCATGGTCATATTTAACCCAAAACAAGGAAATCAATTAAATAAATAATTATTTATTTGATTATTTCCTAATAATAAGTTATTTAAATCATTATTTAAATAATATTCTTAGTTAAATTTGATTAAATCAAATATAAATAATTAAATAAACCATTATTTATTTAATTATATTCCCCTCATTTCCCTTAAATAATAAATAAATCATTTATTTATTTGTTATTTACAAATAAAGCAATTGACCCAAGTTAAAACCCTTTTCCCTCCAACAAATATAATAAAATATTCCTAAAGGGTGATTCTAGAATTTGATTAATAATATTTTATTCATGCACCGAGTTCTAGAACACCCCAATATTTTGTTATAAATAGAAGGGTTTTCCCCATTCATTAGTCACCTTCATTGCATTAGATCACTCTGGATCTACTCTTGGTCACCATTTTCCATTTTTGTTTTATGAACTCCCATTGAGTTCCATGTTTGTTTTTCTACACCAATAAAAGAGAGGAATTTTAGATCTGAAACACTGAGGACTTCCAAGAACCCATCCCACTGAGGAGAACCAGAAAACACCTTTCTTTTTTTCCTCTCAGGTGCCCCATTCTTTAATATAATACAAAATCATTATTTTAAACACTTTGTTCTTGTCTTGTCTATTGGATGCATGGAGCCATATTATATTTTATCTTCTTAATGTCTTTTTGTGCTTAGATCTGAATTTGTGCAGCAGAATTAAAGATATTTTGCAGCCATAATCGATGTTAGGGCTATTTGTTATGCGTAGCTAAAGTGATCTTTTACGGCGAAAGATTCATACTAACATATTATGATGCTCAAATTGGTAATACAGTGAGAAGAAGGCCTAAACAGACCAAAAAATTTGTGAAAATGAATTCAGAATGTAGAAAGAAGCTAAGAATGACTCTTATTTCACCTAAAATAGTGAAGTGTATTCCAATGCAACTCCCTTTCCCCTAAGGCCCTGATGGCTCTCTAAGCTTCTCTGAAGTAAAAATGGCTAAAGGACACCTCTGTTGGCTTTGAAACCTATTCCAATGGCTCTGGAATGCTCAGAATACCTGAAATAAATAAATAAAAAAATTCGTCCAAAAAGGTTCAGTAATGAAGAAGTTATGACCAAAACAGTATCTGCCTAATATATCCTAGAAAAACTTCACCAAAAATGGATTAACTGGAGTTAGGCTCGCCAATTTGGCCAACTCTACCCAGATTAGCGCGCTCCTCCAAATTTGTCAGAACTGTTATGGTTATAATAAATGTTAGGCGGTCAGGTCACATGGGACCACCGACTTGACCACCAAGATAACCATGCCCTTAACCGTTGCCATCAACCATTTAACGTGGCATTAAATTTTAACCCCAAAGGTTGGCACATGTAACAGTTTGCTTTAACTGTTTACTCTGCTGTGACCACCGGTGGTGGAGCCCCTAGTCTCCGCGCTGGGGCATATGGTGTGATATGTATAGGGGGATGGCCCTTAGGGGCTGGCCCCCTTTGGCTGCCAACCCAACTAACATCAAAATTTAAATATATGTCGCCGCCATATATAGTTAAGCAACAACTACGTAGTGTAACAGTAAGGCGTGGCGTTTGTGCACGAGAGGTCGAAGGTTCAATTCTGTTGGGCCATAACAAATTTTATATCACCACCATTTCTTCGACCAGGGGGCCACGTGGCGACCTCCGGGCCTACCATGTGGCAGCTCTTAATTGGTCACAAAAACAACAAAGTCAACCAATAAACCAATCCAAAGATGCCACTTTTTGAACCAAGATTCGTTGCAAATGGAATATTCCAAGGAATATTCCCAAAATATTCTGTGAAATATTCTTTTCTTAATATTTTTAAAATCAAAGTCAACCCTGGTCAAACTGAACTTTTGAAGGTCATTGAAAACTTCAAACCTGCATAACTTCCACATACATTGTCGGATTTGAGAGTCATTCATGCCACTAGAATCGTATCGACGAGGCCTATCCGGTCGCTCAGGTTCCAACCAATTTTAAGCAATTCCAATTTTGAGAATTTTTTCCACTTAGGACAGGATCACTTGATCACCCCTATATTAAAATGGAGATATCATCCCTTTGCTAGTTGAAGTACTTGTGTGGTGGCATAGTTATCATTAAAACAAAGAAATATTAAAACCCTAGAATTATATTCTTCAATTTATCAAACACTAGCTCTTTTAATCAAATATTAGATAAGACAACACCCATTAACACAATGTGTTATTGTTTTTACTTTTGCTTAATGTAATATCAAATGTTATACACTCTGTAGTAGTTATAAAATGATGTGTGTTGGCTTGAGGGGTCCGGACCCAGGTTCAGAGTTTATCGCGCAACCAAAAAACCCTCCAACTATTGGCCCTTTCGGCAATGACCTCCTTGCACAGATCAAAGTCTCAACCGAAGTAGTATGGTGGGGTGTTGGGACAAGGTTTCTACACCTTGAGGAAGAAATTGATATGGTGGCCCTAAAAAAGTTTATAGTAGAACTTCTTGCATATTGGAAACTGATGCACAAATATATAATACTTATCAGATCAGCGCTATCGCAACCACAGTAATGTAGATAACATATAAATCGTATCGCATATCAACCTTGTCAAAGATATATATATATATATATATATATATATATATATATATAACATAATTCATAATAACTTAGTCGGTCGATACATGTATTTAACCATCAACAGATACTCTTTCATAAAGGACATATGTACTTGCACAGATACAATCGATCATAGTGAAAGTAAAGTGATATCAAAGAAAATAACAGTAAACAAATAGCTTAGATATCAAACAAGTAAAAAAATTTCTTCACTTTGTATTCGATTTAGAATAGTTCAGTGCAGTCATATTTTCCCTTACAATTACCCTTCTACACACACAACGAGCGAAGTACGCACATAGCCAAGACTAGGTCTCCATGCACATAGCCAACACGATCCTTTCTACCCAACTCAGACTTACAAAAATGTATCACAAAAGCATAAAAACATACTTATATCCAAAACATCATATCTTTTACTAGACTCGATCTATCTATATTTATATTCATCCAGCGTGCATATATTGTGGTCTCAAACCATTGTTTGAGGCTCACATTTTATCCTTAACAACTCATATAAATAAAATAGGGACTTTGACATGCCCCAAAGCCCCTTTACCTTTCTGTGCAGCGCGCATATACAAAAATACATACAAAAAGTTACTCAAAAATCACCCCAGGGGACTCTGCTCCAACAGGCCCCCAACACAAACTTGTGAATCATCCCAAGTCATTGTGGGGATGCCTGCTTCATCTTTTATTTGAGTGTAGAGAAATAATTTTCAGTGGCAAGAGCACCTCAATGCTCTATGCAGCAGCTCCATGCACTTCATTAACCAATTTTTCTGTAGTTGGCCCTTCAGTGGTAAGTTCGATACTTCTCTAAGTCTGATGAAGGCTCTTTAGCGTGCCATCCAATGTTTGTGACAATTGCAGATCCTCCTTGGCCCATGATTGCATCCAATATTCCAACAATTTTTCCCTGTGGCACAGATCCTCGATTTCTGTCTGGATCACCCGGCCCTCCTCTAGGCGGGTGAGGTGCCGCAATCCTGATGTTAGGAAACTATTGCTCCTTGACACACAATTCACTACGTGATCCAGGTGGATATTGGTGGTCACCCGCATATTCCACTTGGGGCCCCACCATTGTCTCTTTCAGTTTTTTAGTTTCGGTACAACTTACTATTTTTAGCAGTTTTTCAAGTCCTGAACTTCCGTAGCCATTTTGAGGCCCTAAATGACATTTTTTGGGCATCGTTTGTCTAGAAAATATGATTATGTTCCAGAATCAATATTCATGGCGACATTTTTAGTCCTCGGATAGATATTTCTAATGATGTATCATGTGCGTCAAATGGAGATAGTATGTCGAAGTTACGTCCCCAGGAAGTTGAAACACCAATTTACCCAAACGGGGCCCATAGTTTCAGCGCTTCATCTCCTAGGGTTAAGTTTTTGGATTATTAGAGTTCTCCATTGTTTCTCCATAATAAATAGGCCCTCGAGCCTCATTGAAACATAGTTCAGAGGTCTGTCGCTGCCACATCTCTTCTCAGAGATTCGCTACCAGCACCCTAGCTATTTTATTTCCATTATGTTTGTAAGCATATTTTCGTTATTTGATATTAATGAAATGAAGCCTTATTTCCACTGCATCTCTATGTTTATGGTTATTTTTGTATTCTGTTGCGTTCTTGCATAAATCTAGATCACTGCACAGATGTTGTACCATTGGTTCATTCTGAACCAAAGTCAAGACACCCATGGCCTCATCCAATAACTGACTGCACTATGTAATTGCAACAACGGTGCTATCTGTGGCTTATTTGACCTTTGTAGCCCTCTGAGCTCTATCTTCTGGTGGGGTTTCTGGCTGCAACTTCAACCGTAGATCGAAAATCTAGTGTTTGAATTCCACCCGGGCAGTTTGAACTTTTGAACTCGAGGCCTTCAGTGTAGCAGCCAGCCCTTATAATTTCTCTGTTGGGGCAACTATGGCGGGGACCGCTAGTACATGACTATAGACTTGGTTGATTTTTTCTTCTATTGCAGCGCACTGAGCCTCTGCTACTTGGCATGTTTCTTCTGCACTCTGTTGCTTCTAATGGAGGTCTACTGCATGTTGATGTGCCTTAGTGATATCACGGTAGGCGCAGGCTTATCGAAAGTACAACTCATCCACGATCATGTTGTGGGCCATATGTAACTTACCTGCAGGTAACACAGCCAAATCAACATTTATTTCTGGGCATGCTCAAAGTTTTGCGTGCAATAGTGGGGATTCAACATGAATTTCTTGTTCAAGGATCTGAACCAAGAGGTCCTCTCATGTCGAAGGTAACACTGATGTGATGGATTTCTTGCAGGAAACAGACACGCTTGCCTACAACTGGCTCGCTTGTGCTATGCTCGCCTAAATCACTCTCGCTTCAACTTTCAGCTCATGGATGTCACTCTGTTACCCATCGAGCACAATGTATTGTGCTTCTAGGTCCATTCATATATGCTTCATTGTTGTCATGACTGTGTTTTCTATCTCTTTGAAGTCATCCTCAGTCAGTGTCAGTTCTTCTTCGCTAGTGGCCTTAAAGCCTTTTTGTTTCCTCCTTGAACCTCCAGCAGCCTGAGAACCACACTTTGTCCCCTTGGAAGTCTATAATTCCACTTTCTCCTCTGTCTCCTTAGGCCCAACACCATTCTTATCAGGTGCAATGTCAATCTCCAGGTCAATTTTCTTGCCAGTTATAGTTGGCGTGGGATCTGCTCCCATGGTCTTTTCAGTTGTTTGTGTACTAGTGCGAGGCTTGGCGGGTGTCTTTGGAATAGACATAGATGCACCTTCTGTGGTGTGCATCTCTAGCCAAGTTGGAGGTCCCTTTGTAGTGATGCATAGAAAATCATCCTAAGTGACAAGATACAACAATTCATACTAGATTCCCTCAACTGCGCCCTTCACGCAGGTGTGAATGTTATGGAATGTGGCCTTAAAATCCACAATTAACTTGTAATTTCCATACAAATTTTGAGATAGCATTGGTTTGGATTGAATCGCCTAAAATATTGAAGCATCGAACAAGACCCAAAATATTTTATTTTCCATGATGCGCGCAGGGACGAAGGAACTCCACAAAGTGGTGTACTACATGACTTTGCACATCTGCAGATCTATTTTAGGAAATTGTGTTTCCTCTAGGGTCTTCCATCTGATCAGGGTTATTAGTAGTAGGAGCCAAGAATAATAGAAATGCTTTCCCTCCTCTTATGCCTCGCACACATTCTCCAAAAACTCCTTGCACAAATATTTCGCCCAATTATAGATGAGCCCTTCTCACACTGTCCAGCAAGAGAAATCACTTGCGAAGGGACTTCCTTAGGCATACACTTCCGCATCATCTTGCAGGCCAAGATGAGCATCCCAAATTGGATGGATAGGTCATCAATTCTACTGACTACAAATCCTTTGTTGTGGCATGACACCTGGTAGGTCGCCTTGATTTTTTCTGTGACCTTCTTTTCCTGTGCCTATCCTCTAAAATCAAACATGGGATTTGTGCCTTGATCAATCATGTCAGTGATCCAATGGATCAGCGTGGCATCGATAGGTATGCACTCTCCCTACCATAAAGCTTTTTCATGCACTAGTGTGAGAAATTATCGTAGACATATATCATTTATTGGGCTATGCCTGAAATGTGGGACCTACTATAAATTCAAAAGACTTGTCTTGTGCAGGCCGAGAACCCAGCATTTCAGCTCCAAGCGCATGAGTCCCCCCTCATAAGGCACGTGGTCTAGATAGCACTTAGGTGCAAGATGTAGACATTTCTCAGCAACAACGATGTCCCAATCCTCCATATTTAGTTATGGCACTTTGGAAAACATATCACCTTCTAGTGGGAAATTCTCAGGAATCAAAGGCATGTTAATATATGCCCATACTTTTTCAAGATCCTTTGTGACCTTGAAGAATGCCTTGCATGGTGCGACATAGGTACGAAACCACGAGAATGGGGACACTTCGACCACATCCTCCTCCTCCATGACATTCTTAGGTAGCTCCTCCATGGGTCTCTTTTGGCGCTCAGTTGCAGTGGAGCATGACTTCGAAGTCTTCTCTCTCAGGGATTTGTAGGTACCTAATGTCTAAACCTTATTGGTTTTCATAAGTGTAGGTGTCTCAATGATCGACGCAGTAGGATCTTCTTGAGGGTGTATAGCTATCATGATTTGACAGATAACGTAGCCTAGACCCCCTATGACGCAACTCCTCCTCAAATCCTCGATCCAGACCAGACATAGACAATAGGATCTTGTAAGAAGCAGAGATCTCAAGGCAGGAAATTCACACAGAAATCAAAGGGAACTAATGCGACCCCTTAGGTCATATTTATAGTTTTTGTGCATCTTCAATGGTCCCTTATGCACTAATGTGTCTCCATAAATCATAAAAATGGCTCCAAATATGGTAAAATCCCCTCATTAAATGCAACCTAGACACTTCCTTCAATGGTAATAAAACTCTCTTTTCTAGTTTTATTGTTCCAACAACTATATTTTGGCACCTTTATGACCCAGTCAACCTCCTCATGCAACTACCGTGCATGTGTCGCACCTGTCTGCGCATCCACCATCCCTTCTGTGTAGATCTAAAGCTCCGACCATATAGTCATTTGGTGTGCCTAGGGAGAGGGTCATCCTTGTATGGTTTCAATCTGATTCCATTGACATATCTAAGAAAATATTTGCCAATCAACGTGGCCAGGCGCATTGTGTTGGTGCAAAAGGGTGACTTATAAAAATCAATGCCTACATTAATCATAAACCAAGGATTCATCTCTTTGTTTCAAGAGTTTTGGCACTGTGTGCGCAAAGTGAAATCAGAAGCTATCTAGGAATAAATGATGTTAACTCGTTGTAATAACTACTTTTCTAATTATCAAAGTTCAATCAAAAGAAAACCTTAAATAAATTACAAACCATGAATCTTAATCTATCTTCAATTAATTTGTAGAGAACCTGAATCTAACTTATGAATTGCAAGAATCACATTCAAATAATTACTACTTAACAATTATATACTGAAAAAGAGAGATTACAGAAATGAAAAACAATCTATTATTCATGATTTTAACTAAAACTAACAATAACTGATCACTTAACATTCCCAATAACATTACTCAAAAGAAAAAATAATCAATTTCAATGCTTGAACTAATCTGATAAATTAATTAAAGAATAACACGCAAGCATAAAAGTAACATCGGCTAAAATTTATTGCAACAGTAAAGGAAAATATAAAGATCAATACTAACAGTAGTTGAATTAATTTTAATTCTATGAGATAACATAAATGAATAATTGCGAAAAGGAAAAGAAACACATATGACACAAGAGAAGCAATAGACCTCCTAGTGGCTAGGCCCAGAGTCTCCAGAATTCATTGCCAAAAGATACTCAGAATGATATTACAAAGGAAACAGTGTCTTTTTCATTAAATTCAATAATAACGATACAACATCACCACAATGTAATGACTCTGTCTCAATAATAATATCAAAATATAAATTACAGCTTCTGGGTTAAAATTCTCATTCTGTTTTACCTATAGGCTTTATATAATCTAAAGGAGAACAAACGGATGAGATTGAATCCTCGGGACCAGGAGATCCTGAGGATTTCGCAACTGTCACTCAAATTTCCTTATAAAATAAACTCGATCCTCCTATCCTTCCACTAGCCCATATAAGCAAGACATGGTCTTCTTTTCCTTTCTTGGCTGATGTTGTCCCATCATTTGAACATCAGTTTTTCCATTCGGATTTCTGCACACAAAAATAAATTGAAAGTTACTTTTCATGCCAGAATCACATAATTTATGGATAATTGGTCTTTTCCATTTTTCACAATATTTTCTTCTATATTTATTCCAAAAATGAAGATAATTACATGAAATTCAATGATAAATCAAGCTAATATGAAGATAAAAAATACATTTTCCATGGCCCAACATACTCCCATGCTTACCTTTTTGCATGTCCTCGTGCAATAAGATGGATGAGGTGTAGTCCTGTCAAAGAATAAGCAGGATAAACTTCCTCCTTTTACAGCCTAAAACCATTTTTCTGTTTGATTATTTCAAAGACCTAGTTCATATGGCATTATGGAAAATCATAGTCATGGTAATATCCTTCAGGGGGATACCATATAATATGACACAAGTAACGACATCCTATCCATGTAGGGCCCGTGCATAGGATTATATTGTTGTACATGTTTAGGCAGGCAACAATAGCTTTAAATATTTTGTAACCAAATGGCTCCCAATTCTTGATATTATTAGTGGAAGCCTTCCATCTTTGTTTTGATTCCAACAAATATTCTTCCCTACTGTCCTGGAATTACTCCCTTCCTACTTGTACAATATCTTTATTCATTGGTCCTAATTTAGCCACAAATCCCTCTTGTTTCATGAATCTTCTATGTTGAGTGAAAATATGCAAGGGTTTTTTGGGTTCTCCTCTTACCCATAGATCCAAACCATACTCCCTCTTTTGGAAAATATTGTAGGCCTAAGCCCAATTAAGTTGGTTTTCAGCAAAAAGAGAGGAAAGCTTGGAATTGAATATCTCCAATAAAAGGACTAGTATTGGCATCACTTTCATCCTCCAAGAAAAAATTGTGCAAATATAGTTCACAAGAAGGCATGTTACCTTCTCATTTTGCTCCTAACATCATTGGATGAGCTTTGAATTGGTTTTAAATTCAACTACCTTTCCAGCCCTAACAACTTTAATCTTCAACAATAGATAGTTAGTGGCAAGTGATCGGCAAGATAAAGCATCTGAGTAAAGAGAACAGATGGTTTCATTCTTTTTCTTAGTCTTCTGAAGCTCGGTTTTCACTCTCTTCACTTTCTCCTACTCACCTCTAAGACTAGAGAAAGTTTCATCTTCTATTGCAGTGAGTGTATCAAATTTATTTCTCAAATCCTAGTGTATTTGTAAGGGCACCACTTATTTCTTGTACTGAGCCAACACCTGATGAGTTTGTGTCAATTCATTTTGTAGTTTCAGAATAACAACCTCTATTACCAGAGGAGTATAGAGAGTTGTTTCATTTGTCTGTGTCTCAATGTCATGTGTTGGTACTGAATCAGTTTTCACAACAGTTTCATCTGTTTCTTGGGAAATACAGAGATTGGTTTGGACATTCTCCTCAAAATATGTTTGAACAACAACATCTATGGAATCCACAAGAGAGCTCGTTTGGGTCTCTATTGAATAAACACAAGGTTGTTCAGTTTGAGTGTCAATATCCTCTATAGGACATGGTTCTATTTGGGTTCCCATAACCTCAGTGGAGAATTTCTCTGTTTGAGTTTCAATAGTTTCCATTTCTACTTTTGAATTCCAAGTCTTGTCTTCTTCCTTTAACCATTCCCTTAATTGTTTCACCGTTTTCTTCAATTTTATGTACTTCTCACTCAGCCTCGTCAATCTGGATTTGTCTAATTTCTTCTCCTTCATGAAATTTTCAGTTGGAGAGGTGCAATGTCTCTTTCAGGCTCAGGAGGAGATGTACCAATATCAAGGTCATGCTCTAGTGGGATAGTATCACTTTCATGCACAAGAGGGGGTAACAACATCAATATCATGTTCTAATAGGACAATATAATTTTCAGGGACAAGAGGGGTTGTACAAACATCAAGATCATATTCTAATGGGAAAGTATCTCCCAAATTATTCTCGAGTTTAGAAGCTTCCTTTGTATGGGTTTATACCTCAGGGTATTCATTTTCAGAGGGAATTGGTTCCTTCAAGTCCTACAAATATCCCATCTCTTCGGTGGATGGTAAAATTTTAGTATGGTAAGAACTGCTAGCAAAGGCAGTCTGATCAATATATTGTCCTTCAGGGTTTCTAGATTTGTCCCTCTCTTCATGGAGTGTACCCAAATGTTCCATTCCTCGAGCCATTTCTTCCTCATATTCATGAAAAGAATCATTGGGCGGGCTTTGAAGTGGTTTATGAGATGGCCATGCCTCATCTGTCAGAATTGGGGCATGTTGTCGTGAGCTTATCCACACAGAGTGTCTTTGTTTTACTAGGCCAGAGACCAAGGAAGGAGTCTTAATTTTTCTTTCTCTTCTTGTAATTGTCACTCCTGTTCCCTGATCTTCATTATCTGTGTTATCATTGTTCCTACCATTTATCCTTGTCTGTGTATCTATATTTTCTTCTGGTGGGGCAGGGTTTACAAAGTTGTCCCATATCAAATGTTGTTGGGCTAAGTCATGGATGATAATTAACTTGATCAAGCCATGGTGGCTACTAATAGTACATGGATATTTAAAATTCCTAACCCTTCTATCAATATCATGAAATAAAGAATTCAAAAAGAATTACAATTTAACCATAATTTTCTATTTGAGTATGGCTAGAAATTTAAGTTGTCAAGGTTTTAACACGTCTTGACATCCATCATAAGTGATGTACCTCTACATAGTGGTTTTCAATTCTCTCCATGGTTCCCTGAAAGATGCAGGGTTAATTCCCTTGCCTTTGCAAACCAATTGTTCATCTGGGTCCTAGAATAATGTGACTACATCATGCAAAAAAATGTTCTTATCAGTCCACTTAGTGCCTTCTACTGGAAGTCTGAAAACCTCAGCTAGGATTGCTTTAGATACTGCTATATTTATGCCTCTTACAATTGTGTGTATGCCCTGTAGATTTTGTAGGAACTCCAATGCTATTTCAATGTGGAATCCTCGTAATTCGGTCAAATATTGAAGCGATCCAACGCGTTCAAGAATTGTGTGATTCTGGTCTATTAATTGGAGTATTGTGGGTTCACTGCGAATAGATTTTCCACCCATGATTGTTGTGTTTTAGAAGAAAAATTCACACTCCTTCATGCACTTCTTACAGTTTTATCAGTTTGGAACAACACCACTAAACTGCATACAATTCTTTGAAGTTTGTTATTTTTTTATGTAAAATCCATAATATTATTTGTCTCATCGGCATGTTTCAGAAAATTTTAGTAATTATATTGCATGTTGTCCATTATGCCTACCTTCCCCCCTCCAATTATAAATGGGCGTCCATGACCATAGAGCACGGGAAAAGAGGAAAGGACGTTGGGAATTCAAAAATATAGTAGAAAATGGTCAGAGCAACGTACATACGGTAAGAAACGGTCAGAGTCGTGCAAATTTCTAAAAATGGTTAGGAAATGACCGAAAAATGGAGTAAAACAGAGAAATAACCATTATGAGAAATATTTTCCTTTTAATGGAAAGATATAATGAAATCGTGACAGGTGATAGATGATGACGACTGCTGATATCAATTGATCAGAAATTATTGATATAATTCATATAAAATTATAATCTACCATGTATATCGGTTAATATAGATATGAATGCTATTCAAATGATTAATTCTTCTTTGGAGATGAATCAACAGGAGATAATGCGATATACAATAATTGGAAATACAACATAAGACTCCAATACCATAAGCAGAGCCACTACTGCCAGCAGACATCCATAGCCTTGATAGGGTTGATTTTTAACCCTAAAAATTAGCCATAATCCTTTATTTAGGACTTAAATTATTTGTTTATTTCTATAAAAATATCACTATGCTAGTATGGTGACTAGATTATCATAGTGCCATTCACCAGGGTATAACAAAGTGATCAGGCTGACTCGTGATGAGACCTCCTATCCTTCTGACAGTTTAACTATCTGGAAGGCCATTGCCCTAGTGTGGTGGCCATAATGGGAATGTCACTTCTTACATCCTTATGATCATGATAGGTTGGCTCTTGATGAGACTCCCTATCCTCTCGAAGAAAATTTTCATTACATTTTCATATACACATTATAAATGCAGGGAGGCTCATTAAGTCCTTAAGAGTTAGGGATGGTGTGAGAAGTAAAATAATGCCAATAAAAGTTATTCCCTTACCCCACATCTTCATACCAAAGGGAATTATCAATTGAAACTGTGAAAAATAAGCCAGAAAAGTATTGATATAATGAATCATTTTATTATATGTCTGAAAAGAAGATATTTAGCAAGTCATTATATGGGTGAACCATGTCAGTTTCTGGAACAAATATACCCATCAAAGGTTTAAAAATCATAATGTTGTTAATATCACTAACTTTCCTCTATATTGGGTACAAATTTCCAATCCAAGAAGATGATAATCATAGTAAGGCATGTGAGAGAAAATATGGCAAAAAAAAGGTGTCAATCAAACCAAAAAAATAATAGTTGTTCATTTTTATGAACAATAGTTGTTCAATTGATTGAACAATAGTTGTTCAAACTATTGAACAAAAATTATTAAACACACAAAAAGAAATCATGGTTGTTCATTTTTCTGAAAAGTAGTTTTTCAATTGATTGAACAGCTAAAAAACACCAAAAAAAAGAAAAGAAATCGTCGCTGTTTGTTTTTCTAAACAACAGTTGTTCAATAGATTGAACAACAACAAAAAACACACCAAAAAAAAGAAACCGCAGTTGTTCATTTTTCTGAACAACAGTTGTTCAATTGATTGAACAATATATTCTTGTGATGCAAAGCAGTAAACAAAAGAAAGGTGTACTATTATATGTGATTGTTTCAAAAGAAAATAATTCTATGCATTTACACAGTGATGCTTAAAAACAGAAAATTGCAGCCAAATATTAAAAATATATACATTATTTACAGGCGAAGAGAAGAAAATTTTCACAAAATTAAAGCTGTCGGGTCATTACTCCCCACAACTAATATTTTCATAGTGGGATCATCACGTACATGTTGGAAAAAAGACCCTTTGGTGAGTGGTTTATGATAAATACGTACCAGATGTCCATTCACCCGAAAAGAAGATCCAAACCCATCAATGGTGGTCAGAGTTAGAGTGTTGTTATTGTGTAATTTCATATGGGCCAAGACATTTTGTTTGTAATTTACCCGGAAATTCTTGGAACCTGGAATCATAGAGGATTTCCCAGTCTCCTTCCTGAAACGTATTCTTTTTTATAAGAATATTGTTCCATTTAGCCCTTTCTTGTTGAATAATTATGATGTGTTGCAGAGAAAGTAGTCGAGCCTCATCCAATTCATTTATTTGTTGACGTTGTTTAGTTTGAGCCTCCATGAGATCGAGTCCCACTTCCCAGGTTGTTCTGATAGTATTTATTTAAAATTCGATAAGACTTAATAGGTTCTTTTCCAAATACAAGTTGGTACGAGGAATATCTAGTAGTATTTTGCCAAGTTGTGCAATAAGCCCACAAGGCCTCTGGAAGTTTAGTAGCCCAGTCTCGACGATGTGTCGAAATTGTCTTGGTCAAAATTGCCTCAATGACTTTGTTAGTACTTTCAACCTGCCCGTTCACCTTTGGGTGATACGGAGAAGTGACTCGATGTGTGATATGGTGATTTCGTAGAGTGGCTGTAATCTTATGTCCTACAAAATGTACCCCTCCATCTATTATCACTTCCCAAGGTAAGCCATACCGCACAAATAATTAAAAAGAAAATTAATTATAGCTTCTTCTGTAGCTCTTGGAAAAGCTACTGTTTTTACCCACTTCGTTACATAGTCTGTAGAAACCAATATGTAAGCCTTCTGGTTTGATGGAAGATTGAATGCACCAAAAAAATCTAGAACCCACCATTCAAAAGGTTCCATTACCAATTGTGGTTGTAATAGAATTACATTAGATTGACTAGGAAGGCCAATCCTTTGGCAACTATCACAGTCCTGGACAAACTTCTTGGCATATTTAATAATAATGGGCCAGTAATATTCCATCTGAAGTATTTAATGCCCATTTCTACGATCTGCGAAGTGTCTACCACATAGCTCATCATGGTAGGCCTTAAGGATGTTGTAGATTTTATCTTCTTGAATGCATCTGCGTATGTGCATATCAGCTCCTATGTGATAGAGGTATCCACCGATCCAAGAAAATCAAGTGTTGCATTGGATAATCAACTTCATTTCCTTTGATGTTAAGTGCCTGGGAAATTTTCCTACCGCCAGATAATTTTCAACATGTGTGTACCATGGCGCTTTAAATGATACAACAAACAGATGTTCATCTGGGAACTGATAATCCATAGCCCGCGGATCATTTATCTTAGGAACCCATGACAGAAAATCTGCAACCGGGTTTTCCTTTCTTGGACTTTCTTTAATGGTAATATTAAACGCCTACAAAAGGAACAACCAACGGGTAACTCATCCATTAGTGATTGGATTATTGGCTAAATATAGAATGGTGAAGTGATCAATGCACAAAAAAAATTGATAGCTTGTTATATAATGTCTAAATTTATTTATGGCATAAATGTCAGCTAAGAATAGTTTTTTTGTTACTTTATAATTGAGCTCAACAGAAGTAAGATTTTTTTTGATATAGTAAATAGTGTAAGTATTTTTTTCCTCTTCTTGCCTGAGGATAGCGCCTATTGTTGTATCCGATGCATCTGAAGAGATATTAAAAGGCAGCTCCCAATTGGGTTCGTGCAATACTGGAGCAGTCGAGACTAGTTTCTTCAAATCTGTAAAAGCAATGTCACATTTATCAAACTATCTGAATTCAAAATTTCCTATAAAATCATACAAAGATGCAGCAATCAGTGAAAAAATATCTATGAATCTACGATAGTACCCTGCATATCTAAGGAAAATACGTGGCCGTGTCTGAGTGCAAGGTGTAGGTAGTAAAAGAATTACCTCTATTTTCGCTGGGTCTACTTGTATTCTAACTGCGGAGATGTAGTGTCCTAGGATTACACCCTCTGTCATCATCATGTGACACTTTTCATTTCTTAAACACAATCTAGTAGCGATGCATCATTCCAAAACTTTCTCTAAGGTCTGTAGTGCTTGGTCGAAATCATCCCCATATGGGGTGAAGTCATCCATGTAGACTTCAAGTCCCTCATTTATCATATCAGAAAAAATATTGAGTATGGCCCTATAAAATATAGATGGGGCATTGAATAAGCCAAAAGGTAACATTCTGTAAGAAAATGTACCCCATGGGCAGGTAAAGGTAGTTTTATCTTGGTCTTCAGGGGAAATTTGGATCCGATTATGGCCACTGAAGTCATTAAGAAAAGAAAAAAATATCTTTCCTACCAATGTATCGAGGACTTGATCAATAAATTTAAGAGGGAAGTGGTATTTTTGCGTGGCTTTGTTCAATTCCCTATAAGCCACACAAATTCACCACTTACCATCATTTTTTGGAACAACCACCAGTGGAGAGACTCACTTACTATCTGAAATATGATAAATACAATTCATGTCCAGCAAATTCTGTAATTCTTCTTTTACAATGTCCTTGAGGTGCAGATTTAATCTTTGTTGAGGTTGTCGGATAGGGTGGGCATCCGTTTCGGTGTAGATGTGTTGTGTACACAATTGGGGATCTATGTCTTTCATGTCTAGGTAATCCCAATCAAAATCCCCTTTATATTTTTGTAGAATCTGAATGAGATTTTGTTGTTGGTCATTGTCCATATTGTCATTGATGTTCAAAATCTTGTTTGTTTCAACCTCAACAAGCCTGTTATTATGAACAACAGTTGTAGGTATGTGCTATTCATCGACATATTTCAAAGGGTCTTCCTCGGCTTCATTGTCAAGAATTTATTTCAACATTTGACACTTCACATTTTTCTTAGTAGTTGATTGATTTATAAAATTATTAATTACATCATCTTCAGTTTGATTCTTGAACTCAAGTGCTTCTGTTACTGTAAGAGGTGAACGAATGTTTTCTTCCAGGTATGTAGGTGGACGTTTATGAGTTTTCGGGGTGGGAAGACTTGGCATAGTAGGGGGATATAAAACAAGGTTTTTACAACGTTTGCCTTTGTGATGGTCATGCTACCAATACGATATCCTATGTAAGCATTAGATGTTTCTAACCAAGGTCATCCCAAAATTAAAGGGTGTCCATCTAATTAGCTTCTTGGGTCAATAACTAGAAAATCAACTGGGTACTCCCATGAGTCAACATAAACTATGATATCTTGTAAGGTTTCTTCACGTTTAATGACTAAACAATCAGCAAGTTTGAGTAAGGTGATGGTTGGTTTTAGGGTTGTGATACCAATTGTTTCGCAGTTTTTTGTCGTGACAATGTTAATTGTTGCACCTAAATCAACTAATGTCTTCGGAAAAGAGCGACCATATATTTGAACTGTGACTATGGGACTCCCTGGATCTTCGTATTTTACTACATTTCCCTGCCTAAAAGGAGATAAGACAAGGACCTGATGATATGGACAGTTGGTGAAGCTTTTTTTTTCCTCACAGGATTTTTCACACACAATTATTTAATCATTTTAGGGTAAATGGGAATGTCTTCGAGAGCGTAGCGGTGAGGAATTTTAATAAAATAAATAAATTAAGTTCCCCTGAGAGATCAAATTTTGGATAAACAACTGATTTAGGTATTATTAATCTTTCAGGGAATGGAGGAGAAGTGATGATAATTTTTTTTGGCTCTTGTTGCTCGACTATGTCTTGTCCCTGTTTTATTTCTGTATGAATCGCAGTTGAGGATTTCATTATGACAAGGCTTCTATCTCATCTTCTTGTTTATTTTTATTTTCCTCATGGGTGATGATGCATCCCAAAATTAGCCTAATTTCAATGCATTACATTGGTTTTATTTCAGGATCTGAATTTTCAACAATTTGTATCATCTAAACCAGTCTGTTGTTATGATTTGGATTTGGTTGGGCCAGTAGTTATGGGCGCATAAGAGGTTGAGGATTTTTCTGCAACGGATATGGAGCTGGTAAAGTCAACTGAGGTTAATGATCCCATCCCCATAGGTGGATTAGTTATTCCTAGGGGTCGTTTCCATTTTGAAGACCAATTTGGACTTTGTGACATGGAGGCAGCCCACTGGGATGGGTACGGATTGTTTTGGAAAAAAAGAGTATAATTTGGACAACCAACGTTTGGAAAAGGTTGGTTTGGCTAGGGTGACATAGGAAATGACTGAGATTTCCAAGTGGAGAAATATTATTGGCCTTACCATGCTGTTCCAAAATTCTGTTACTAATTAAATGATGGAGAAGAAAACAACAGAGAAGGATCTTGTGGCATACATGTGGGTCGGGCTTGCCACTATCGACGTTGGCCCATCAAGTATATTGGTTCTATATCTTCTTATACTTCTTAAAAAACTGCCTTTTATCCCGGAAGTGATGGACACTACTCAATGGCATGGTCCTTAGTGTAGATGGTGCAAGTCTAGAACATGTACAGCGGCCATTCCCTCTGACTATGTTTCTTTCGACATCGCGGGCAGAAAATAGCTAAATTCTATTCTTCTATAGCTTGTTTTTTTTTAGCTTGCAGGATGTCCAATTATGTTGTGAGGGTGCCCAAGATATCGGTTTTGAAATATTCTAGGAGATTACTGATTTTCGTCCAAGTTACATTGCTGCCAACAACTTGGTTATTTCTAGTGGTAGTATCTCGTCTAGTTGGTCTGACGCGCGTACTACCTCAAGAGCGCCTGATACACAGATTAATAATGTCATCATAATTTTCCTGATAAATACCTCCATTAAGGGAATCTTGAGGTCTAAAATGTGCCTCATAAGGAAATTATAAAATAATAGTGGAAATAATAAAATAATATTTGATTACATCATCAAATTTTAGAGGGAAAAAAGAAGAAACTGTATTTTCAACTCATTTTTTCAACTTATCTCCCTATGAGTTTACTCAAATTTCGAGTGGAAACACCTGTTGGATGCATAATTTGATTCCTCATCCAAGGAGTACCCATGTTGCATACTTTCAATGGACCCTGCTACACGAAAAATGAGAAATACATGAAAAAATGTGATTGCAATCACGTTTTTTCATGTATTTCTCTTTTTTCGTGTAGCAAGGTCCATCGAAAGTATGCAACATGGGTACTTCTTGGATGAGGAATAAAATTTTGCATCCAATGAGTACTCCTGCTCTAAATTTGAGTAAAAACTTACGGAGATAACTTGAAAATACAAGTTGAAAGTGTAGTTTTATTATTTTATTATTTTTTAATATTTTTACCTTTTCACTCCAAAAATGGTGAATTATCCCCCATGGTTGACATCATCATCTTGAATCCTATTGGTTCTTATAAATTTTATTTTGTTTGTAAATTTTTCTTAGGAGGCCCATTTTAGACCTCAAAATTCCCCTAATGCCTTCCCCATTAGATTTAATGTTTCTATCCATTCATCCTTCATTCCTTTTCTCATAGTTACTTTTAAAATATTTGTAGATAATGAAACATAAGGAGACCATTGTAAATTATATTGAAATCATTCAACATATTCTTCTAAAGTTTCATCATCTTTTTGCAGTCATGTTAAAGATTTCGTCTTTCAAGTCTCTAGTTCTACAATAATTTTGGTATTTAGTGAGAAAATATGTTTTCATTTGATCCCAAGTGTTAATAGTTCCCCCACCAAGCCCCATAAACAATCTCAAGGCTACTCCCTTTAATGTAGAAGGGAAAAATTTGAGCTTTAGGGTTTCAATGGTATATTCATACCCCGTACATTAAACGTTAAATTCAAACAGGAAAGCATCAGGATCTTCTGATGTTAAACCATGGAAAGTAGGGATGCTCTGCAAAGGAATGGCTTTCATAGGATCATTAGCAACTGGGTTGATGATGGGATATTCCAACATTGATTTTTGTCCCCGGAGTTGATTTTGCGCCATCTGATCAAAGATGTGACAATAACCTTCAGGAATCTCCTGGTTTGGATATCAAACATCCTTTCTTCAACCGAGATCTTAGGAGATTTACGTTTTGGTGAATTTAGATTTTCTCCTATAGCACCACTAGTTTCTCCCTCTCCTTCTCACAGATTGCATGAATTTCCCTCTTCTGAAGGGTCAAAATTAAAATTTTTTGTATCCTGAAAGCTCTGTTCAGACCCATTGGTTTTTCTATGAATCTTGGTGTGGGCTGCAGATGATGAGGCTTCCTCTTAAAGGATTACAATAATTTTTTTTCCATATGTGATCCTAGTTCCTACTGACGCCTGAGATTATGCTTTTCTTATGATTTCTTCTATAAAGGTTGATCTTCCAAGGGTCATGAACCCCTTGGGTTTGGTGGATTTGGGAGGTGGATTTAGATCTATTTCTACTTTTTCCATCCTAGTAATTCATAAAAAACCATCTATTTCTATCTACTCTATGTGCATATGCTAGAAAGCGGGCTCTGAGCAAGTGTTTTACTTGTGGGTACGGAGGTTCTTACCTCTCATTTTCAATATCTAAATCCTTCACAGCAATAAAATCCAATTCAAAAAGGAAATCAATCGTTAACACTCTCCCCAGCAACGACGCCAAAATGTTGGTGCAAAAATGTGACTTTTAAAAATCTTTCCTAATGCCTACATTAATCATCAACCAAGGATTCGTCTCTTTGTTTCAAGAGTGTTGGAACTATGTGTGAAAAGTGAAATCAGAAGCTATCTAGGAATAAATGATGCTAACTCATTGTAATAACTACTTTTCTAATTCTCGAAGTTCAATCAACAGAAAACCTTAAAGAAATTACAAACCATGAATCTTAATCTATCTTCAATTAATTTGTAGATAACTTGAATCTAACTTATGAATTGCAAGAATAACACTCAAAGAATTATTTCTTAACAATTATCTACTGAAAAAGAGAGATTAAAAAAATGAACAACAATCTATTATTCATGCTTTTAAATAAAACAAACAATAACTGATCACTAAATATTTTCAATAACATTACTCAAAAGAAACAACAATAAATCAAAATGCTTGAACTAATCTGATAAATTCATTAAAGAATAACACACAGGCATAAAAGTAACATTAGCTAAAATGTATCTCAACATGAAAGGAAAATAATAAAGATCAATACGAACAACAATTGAATTAACTGTAATTCTACGAGATAGAAGAAATGAATAATTGTGAAAAGGAAAAGAAGCACATATGACACAAAAGAAACATTAGATATCCTAGTGACCAGGCCCAGAGTCTCCAGAAGTCACTGCCGAAAGATACTCAAAACGCGATTATGAAGGAAACATTATCTTTTTCATTAAATTCAATAATAACGATACAACATCACCACAATATAATTACTTTGTCTCAATAATACTGTCAAAATATAAATTACAACTTCCAGGTCAAAAGTCTTGTTCTATTTCACCTATCTTATTTATATAAACTAAAGGGAAAAAAACGGATGAGAGTGAATCCTCACGATGAGGAGATCCTGAGGATTTCCTAACTGTCAATTAGATTTCCTTATAAAAGAAACTCGATCCTCCTAGTCTTTTGCTGGCCCGTATAAGAAAAACATGGTCTTCTTTTCCTTTCTTGGTAGCTGTTGTCCCATCATTTTAAAATAAGTTGTTCCATTCGTATTTGTGCACAAAAAAAGAAAGCGAAAGTTAGTTTTCATGCTTGAATCACACAATTTGTGGATAATTGGTCTTTTCCGTTTTTCACAATCTTTCCCTCTAGATTTATTCCAAAAATGAAGATAAGTACCTAAAATTCAATGATAAATCAAGCTAATATGAAGATAAAACATACATTTTCCATGGCCCAACCACTGCACATTCATCCGTGATCTACTTAACAATATATGTCCCTAGCCAATGCATCTTGAACTTCCATGGGTGGCACACAAACTTGTTGTCATACAACAAGACCAAATAATCTTCCTTAAATACCTTTTGTCTGATGTGTGTGTCATGCCAGGACTTTTCGCACACCTTCTGAACTTGTTGATGGAAATTTGCAGTAAAGCAATCTTCTTCAAGTGCGAACAATTGTGACAATATTTCCTCCATAATATCTACTTCTGCCATATTTATTAATGTTGTGATGCTCAGACTAGAAACAATGTGCTCCATCGGCAACACAACTTCTTGCCCATACACCATCCTAAACGGTGTCCTGCTAGTCAACTTTTTACATATGGTTTGATAGGCCCAGAGAATTGCGGGTACATGCTCATCCCAATCATTTCGGTTAGCATTGTAAATATTGGTAAGCGTAGTCTCCAATATATTATTGAAAGCTTCCACCACACCATTCGCCTATGGGTGATAGGGTGTGATATTCTGATGATGAATGCAGAATTTTCCTATCAATGCTTTAATGGTCTCATTCACAAATTGTGTACCTTGATCACTTATGAGAATCTTAGGGCATCTAAAGCGAGTCACAATATTTTCAAAGATGAAGTGTGCAGTTGTATCCATAGTACAATCCTTCACTATCTTAGGTTCAACCCATCTGGTTACATAGTCAGTCACAGTGATTCTATAATGTGCACCACTCTTCTTGCCTCAAGGGTAAATCGGTCCAAAAAATGTAGCAACCCACTTCTCAAATTTTTGCAGTGCCATTTGTGGATGAAGGGGCATCTCATCTCTACGCGATGGCTTCCTGGTCCTCTGGCATACATCGCATGCGCAACAATGCGCATAGGCATCATTGTGAAATGTGGGCCACCATAACCTGGCTTGCAAAATATTTTTCACAGTTTCCTTCACTACATAGTAACCTCTTGAAACCCCTCCATGAGCTTTATCTAGGATGTCACACCTTTCAAACTCCAACACATATCTTCACAGAACTTTGTCTACATCCATATTGTACAACTGGCCAGCAATAATAATAACATCTGTTGCATGCACCACAAGATATTTCTTATATTGCACTGTATATTCCTTAGGCATGCATCTAGTAGTCAGGAATTTAATAATATCAGGGAAATCATTGCCAACTATTTTAATCGCAAGCAATTGTGCATCTGGTATTCCATCTTCCAAACTAGTAGGTTCTTCGCCAGTCTCAATGCGAGACAAATGGTTTGGCCTAGCATTCAATCTCCCTTGTTTTACAATTATTTCAAAATCATACTCCTATAATAGTAATAACCACCTGCAGATCCCCCCACCCCCCCCTCCCCCCCCCAACACAGGCTTATTGAACAAGTACTTCAAACTAGAGTGATGAGTAAACATCTTGAAGTATTCTCCTACCAAATAGTGGCAGAATTTCTGCAGTGCATACAACATCGCTAATCCTTATCTTTATATGGTTGAATAATTATGTACGGTTCTTTATAGCTTCCAACTAGCATAGGAAATGGGGCGATCAATCTCTCTAGCTCCTGGTTGTGCTAAGATAGCTCCAAGCACAATGTAGGATGCATCAACATGTACATGAAACACCTTTTACCAATTTGGAAAGATCAATATGAGCATAGTGACCATATTTTTCTTCAATAATTTAGATCCCTTCTGAAATTCCTCATCCCAACAGAATGTCACACCCTTTTTGAGAAATTTCTTGTAATATCCCTTTTTTAGGAACATCTACAGATTGGGAATAATATGATTTATTACCAATGTGGATCTATATCCATGTACCTCATACAGGTTTAAAAACATGTAAAATTCAGTAAAATATGCAGCAGCAACTTTATACAACGTTTTATAAGGCAAAAGCTGGGGAAAAGTGAGGATTTAGGCCCTAAAACGAGTGTATTCAGAGATATGCGTGAAAATAATGTGGGAAAGTGGTTTTATATGATATATAGGGTTATGAGGGACTCCCATGTCAAATTTTAGCAAAAAAAAATAAGTTTTTCTAAGTTAAACAATTCCTCCTTTCCTAACTAGGCTAGAAAACCCTGATTTCCCAAGACTAGAATTATGCAGAAATTTACTGAAGCATGTGAGCGTGATATTCTGAAGGGTGTGACTAAAATAAGGTCTGAATATTGAAAAATAATATCATGGGCATAACTCATACACTTTACAGAAGAATAATGAAAGAATACAGAAGAAATCCTCAAGAAAGAGGTGCTACAACCATGTAAAAAGACTGCATAATGGTGACAGCGTTATTTTTAGGGCTGAAGCAGTATTTTATTGATTCTTAAGATCTATATCAGATATTTACATAAAAATATAGATCTAATGCAGATCCATGTACAAGAAAATCTTATCTATACATTCCCCTTGGGGATTTGCTCAAAACATGAAGCACCGGAAGTAGATCTAAGATCTAAAACTTCAGATCTGCAGAATGATTCAAAAATTTTGAATAATAAAATTACATAGCAGATCATATCTAAAACATAACATAGATTGGTTGGAAAATCTATGGATCACCATAGTGAAAGAAGAATCCCAACACCGGAGATCTCTCCTCCAAAATGCAAGCAAAGCACCCTGCAGTTGTAGATCTACAAATAACATTGTCTTAGGGAGAGAGACAATGTTGTAGATTCTGAAGATGAATTGGCCTAATTCCAAGATGTGGATTTGAAGTATAATCATCAAATGAACTCTTCCAGGAGGTTAAAAGACACACTCACTGAGAAGAGCCATTGTTATCATCTAGATCTAAGAATATCTAGTATTCCACTTGTTGCAGCTCACAACACAGCTCAACCCTCAACATGAGCAGCACTGTAAGGTAAGGTGAAGCTTGGCCCAAGCCTAATAGTGGACAAGTTTATCACAATTATCCTCCAAGAGCTACTCAAGGAAGGAGGTGGGATTCCTGAACAAGAAATCCCAACAAGGGATGTCTAAGTAGACATACCTTCATAAATAATCTTCAACAACCCTTTCCTTGTTGCTTTCTTCCTCCTTTTATAATATTGGAGTCTTGGAAAAACCCTAAACCACTTCATTAGTTTAGCTCCTTTCACATTTAGAAGCTCCTTCTAGAACTACGATGTCCCTCAAGGAGGTTCAATACATCTAGACTGTGTTGTTGATTTGGTCAAACAGGATCCACTCTTTTGATTTAGACCCTTTCACACCTACAAGACTTTATTTACATAGCTCAGGTATGTCTCTGTTCACATAGGCATTGATTTATTCTTGATTTTCAGGAGTTTTACATGTCCTCCTTTACAATTTATTCATCAATACATGAAATGCAAAATAAACAAGGAAAAATTAATATTCCTGTTAGCTGCAGCTAATTTAGGAATATTACATTTCTCCATTGGCATAGCTATCAGCACATAAACGTGAATCAACTTTTGATAATACCTAGTGTGCCCCAATATTGAGCACAATTTCTTGACATTCATGGGTACCTCTAGATTAACAATCACTATGATATTCATAGGATCTACCATCAACCCTTGCTGGAAGAAAATGTGACCCAACAATATCCTAAAAGGAACACAGAATATGCATTTCTTCAATTTTAGTGAGATTTTATACTTTCTACAGGTATCCAGCGTTAAGCGCAGATTCAAGACATGATTTTTCAATAGCCCAAAAAGAGTCCAATCATCAAAGTATACTTCCAGGAACTTATGAATATACTCGTTGAATGAAACTACAACTATGAGAGAGAAGATGGCAAGCGTATTCTTCAAGCCAAAGGGAATCACTCTATACTAGAGATATCCCCATTATGTTTCGAAGGTGGTCTTACTGCAATTTTCTAGAGTAATCCTAATATGATGATACCCTGAGAACCCATCTGTAAATGAATAAGATTCTTTTCCTCCGATGTTATCCAGGATCTCATCAAAAAATGGTATTGGGAATGTATCATGCACACAGGAATCAGTCAACTTGTGTATGTCCACACAAATCCTTCTTTCACCATTTGTCTTCTTATCTTGCATGACCATGGGACTCACCCAATCAGACTCTTCCACTAGTTCTATAATGCCTACAGCAACCATCTTATCCAACTCTTCCATCACCTTTTGTTTATATTTCAAATTCAATTTTTACGCCGACTAATTCACCAGGAAAGCATCATGTTTTAGAGTGATATTCATGACTCCAAGCTCTCCAATTATTCCTTTCAACTCTGAGAACTTTGTATGAAATAATTCATGATACTCTATCAGCAGCTCAACAACCTTTCCCACTGTGTCATCATCCCAGTAATCTCCAATCTTCGCCAACTTGGGTTGCTCTACAGATCGAATATTTACCTGTCAAATATTTAGATGTTTTGTGACATCTAGTGAAGTGATTGAGGGCCCAACAATTGCGCGATGTCCCTCAGATTCTAGAATTATGATATTCCTTGGATATTCTTCCTTTTCCTCAACTATCATATTTCTACAAATAAAGATATCCTTCTTCTGCGCATCCCAAGCTGGAGAAGCGCGCCCTACCATTTCTTTTGTTGTGTTAAATATAACTTCTTGAATATTATGCAGTGCCTTACCAATCTTGCCAAGCCCACTCTCAAAGTTGAAGGTTAAAATTAAACTCTCCGTTAGCGCATACCATTCAATAGTACCTCGACCCAACTTTGTATCTAGATACCAATCAGTAGGCACCATCCCCAACATATGAATGAACATGTGGGCCCATTTGGGTCTAGGTGTTACACCCCACACCTCACTCCATTTAGCCAAATGTCTACACAGATCATCCTTTCCAAAGTAGAATTCTTCCATCCTGATAGTTGGAAGTTCAAAGCGTAATCTCACCATTCGTGCGCATTCATCCCAGTTTCCCATGTTTTATTTATGAGTCTCCCACCATCGTGATGGAGTAGCGCACAGTGTGAGATCCATGGCATGAAATCTATGTCCTTCTGGGATAGTTCTTTAATTTTCTCCCAAAAACATCTTTACATAAGTTAAACCATCATAATGTGGTAATTTGTGTACCTCTGATGTTATGCATCGAAGAGATCTAGTCACTCGATTGTAGCGCAACACATATACTTCATGTAACCAGGTTCTACCAGTTCTCCAATTCTTAGTTGAAATATGAGAAGCAAGAGCTATATTTTTCACAATTAAACCATAAATCAGTCATTCGGTTGATCCGATATTCATCGCGCAAAGTCAGCTTATATATATGGTTAATATCATCATCAACACATACAAACTCCATGTATCTTTAACCTTCTGCGTGATCTAGGGAGATTATGAATCTGGTTCCATTGTTTTTAAATTCCATTCTTGTCGTTTTGAGATTTATGATACCATCTGTTGTCGTTCCTAGAGACAGCCTTGAGTTGTGAAAGATCAGTGCCTAGGACATCTTTAATATAGCAAGGAGCGTATGGTATAAGAGGGGTAGTTATCAACAAAAGTCTCTCATGCTATCTCCTGAAAACAAGGAATATTAATTTGAATGGAACCAAAACCTTCAGAAACTTGACACAGGGAGAGCAACACTGCAGAGGCAGGGTGAAAAACTCCAATATAAAAGCATCAGACAATTCAAAGGCAGCTTACTGTAAAGAGGGCTGGTTCAGAAATACCTCACATAAATAAATTATCAGAAGGTGTTTGCTGTGTATGAAATATTAAGAGAATACTAGCTGTCATTGAGATGATATACAGATACACAATATCACCATGTAATGGGCTTACCAATTTAAGAATCTATACATGACAATAGCATTTTAAAAATAACCTCCCAAAGAAACTAATATAGCAGAAATATGGTTGAAGTGAAAAGTGAAACAGTATATCATGCCTGAGCCATATTTAAAGCGCTTGACTAATTCGAGTATGGGTATCATCTAGAATAAATCCATACCAAAAACAAATGAGCCACTCGCATTCCAGAAACATGATACAAGAAAGGCGAATGAAACGAAATGAACAATTAAATTAGCACATATAAGAGAAATTTACACACTGTGAGACACCAAAGACCAGAATCCTCTTTAAAGACGGAACTCCTCCTCACTAAAACCCAATGGGCTCTGTACATTCACATAAGAGTTTTTACAAAATTCTTACAAAAATTCTCTCACCACATAATTTTCTGATAAAATCTGGAACCTTCAATAATCTTCTCTTCGGGAGTTTTATAGAAGAAAATGAAAACCTAGTAAAGGAAATGGATGACGAAAATTTGATTTTCCTCAATAAGACAGGATGGCGAAAATGTGCACGCCCATACTGCTTGATGACTCTGTAGTGTTGTATGTACTTTGTGGCCTACTTTCTGAAATAAATACACTGGGTGGAAGTCTCTTCAGGAACACGGTAGAGAAATAAAAACCACATGGGCAGTATGTCCTTCCCTGGAAAGAAAATTCTGCTGAAATGAAACCCTGAGGGTATTTTTTTCTGTGCATAGACCTTCTGAGTGATCTGCGGGGTCTTTGATTTGGTACTCTTCCTTCAAATGGTTAGGTTAAGGCTCCAAAATCTTCAATTACATGCCTTTAACTTTCTACCTTTCACTAATACTCTTTGTCTGCAATATTAATGTCTCCAATCGTGAAATCTGCACTTTGAATGACTTTGGGGGGTTTTGACAGAGTTTAACCCTGCTTCTTTAATGTAGGTCATGTCGTAACAGCTTCCCAGGCCTTTCTCCATAATTATAGCCTCTGAAAAATGGTCCTTTCCGGTGTTCTCTGCTACTGTAATTGAGACTGTGAATCATGGCGGTTTACCGCCGCTCGTACCCTGCAAAACACACAAAATCGTCAAGAAAAAAATGCATGGGAAGGTGGATGCAGCGGGGATAGTGAGGATGACAGCATAGCATGGTGAAATGGTGGAACGGTGTAGGTAAAGGGCGGAAAAATGCTCTGGTGAAGGTTGGCGGAATGCAGAAAGTTAAATGCAAAACCTTAGAAATCGGCCCTAGAATAGAATATATATGAGGGATGGAAGAAAATGTGACAAAACTCATGGATTGATGACGTGGCGGGACCGGTCAACGGTGGGCGTGTGAATATATCTTGACTGTTTGATCTCAGGAGGAGATCGACGGATTGGCGGGCCAGGGGTATGGATACCTTAGGTTAATTTCTGCGCATCTTTGGGGTGCGATGACCGTTGGATGGAGAGCCCCAAATCGGACGGTTAATATGCATATCGCATCGGGTCAAATGCCGAATGATAACGCGCGATGGGGGGGCGGTTTTGAAATAGTGATGGAGCCACGTGTCATGCGATGAGTGGAATCGCTCCGAAATGGAAAATACCGCCCGCCCTCCAAAGGCGGTGCGATGGATACCACCGGTTTTTTAACAGTGCTTTCGGGCACGGGGACCACAAGGGCATGTGAGCTGCGGACCGTTGATTTTCAGGTCGATCGGACGGTGGAAAGGCGATCGGAGTGGTAAACGGGCTGGGCCACGGGCACGACGCTAATCTATGAAGGTCGTCTGATCTGCACAGATCGATGGATAACACTGCGCCCGATATCCCCCTGCGATAAGCGCTCTCCGGGCTAGCACTTGGTCTAACGCCCAGGTCACGTAGAGGAAAAGACTGAGGGGGCTAGGGCCGAAAGGTGCTAGGCCTTAAATTTGTTAAAATGTGTGATTTCAGCCCTTTTTATGCAATTTTGAGTTTAGAGGAGGGGAACGATAGGCGGAAAAAGGATTTTTTAGGCCAAACGAAGGGGGTTTAAAGGGGATTGCTTGTCAGAATTTAATAGAATGCTGACATGATCAACATTGGCTCCACTAGGGGATGGCACGTTCATCCCTGGGCATGTCGAGAACTTCGCAGATCACTGCTTAATCTTCTATGCGAATGCTACTCTTCAGCACTTCTACTTTTCTTTTCATAATTCACCACGACACCCACATTATTCAAACAAGGATGAAAACAGGAAACTAATGTATAGTATGATACACTAGGCTATCTATGCTTGAACCAGAACTAGAAGTAGGGTTTAAGGAACTGGCCATTTACAGGGGTGTCAAGCAAGTCTCCCTGTAAATTCTCCAACCTGAAAGTGTTGTTACCCCCTTGTTCTATGATCTTAAAAGGGCCAAAACAGAGTGGGTCGAATTTACCATATTTTCCCTTTTCAGCTCTTTGGATATCCCATCTGAGCACTAAATCACCAATCTGCAAATTGCTGTCCTTGGCATGCTGATCAAAAAGGTAATTCATCTTCTCTTGATATTCAGTCAACCTTTGACTGGGCCTGGTTCTGTGTTTCCTCTAACTCCACCAGCTGATTTATTCTCCTGGTCACATCATCGGGCTCTTCTTGACTTTCTTGCATGAATCGGGCTACTGGTAAGGCTAACTATATAGGGAATACTACTGCCCTCCCATATACTAATTCATATGGGGATTTCCCAGTTGCTCTCTTTCTGGTAATTCTATTGGCCCACAGAGTGAATTTCAACTGGGAATCCCAATTTTTCCGGTTTTCGTTGATAGCCTTCTTCAGTGCCCTCACCAGGGTTTTATTTGAAGACTCTACCAATCCATTTCCTTATGGGTAATAGGTTGTAGAGTGACTTAATGTGATGTTATACTACTGGCAGAAGCTCAAAAACTTTGTAGATTTGAAGGCCTGGGCATTATCAGTTACTATTCTGGTAGGGCAACCAAACCTGGATATGATGTTTTCTTCCATGAAATTTATTATCACAGCATCTGTTGCGTTCCTCGCAAGTATGGCTTCCTCCCACTTTGTGAAATAATCTGTAGCAGTTAAAATCCACCTATGCTGACCACTCAACGGAGGATGTATTTCACCAATAAAGTCAATTCCCCATTGCCGGAATGGTTCATCCACGTGAACGGGAATTGTGGGCAGGGGTGCCAACTTCTGTCTTTCAGCAAATATTTGAAATTTTTCGTAAGATCTAACTCGGGTAAAAACATCTCCAAAGAGCTTGGGCCAATACAAACTAGCCTTCAGGATTTTGTGAACAGTGGCCCTCCAGCTATAATGACCCCCACAGATTCCTTCATGAAATTCGGCTATTATATTTTCTACCTCATCCTCTGTGAGACACAAGAGTAGGATGCCTGAGGGATCTCGCCAGTACAGCTGGCCATTGGCGACTATGTACTTCTATGATTTCAACCTTAGCGTTCTGTATTTAGCTTTATCACAGCTTAGAGGGCAGTTGAGTGTGAGGAGATATTCTACTATCTCTTTGTACCACTGACTGGTGAGGTACTTTATATGTGTTTCCGGAGTAGTTATCTCTACTCCCTGTCGCTCTTCTTTCTCCTTAGATTCCTCACTTGCTATTATGGACATATTTATACCCAGGGCCTGATAATTTGATTCGGAAAATATTTTGGCTAGCCCTTGTCCTTTGATCAGTTTGGTAGGGCGGATGTATAGTCATATTCTTGTATTTTGGCAATCCACTTCCCCCTTTTTCCTTCACTATCCCCTTAGATAAGAATATGTTTTATAGCTGTTGTAGGCACAAATGCAATGATATGGGACTGCAAGACGTACATGCGGAATGCTTTAAGGGATTTCACTAGGGCGTATGCTTTCTTTTCTAATATGTTATATTTCAGTTCTGCATCACGGAGCACCTGACTGAAGAAGGCAATGGGCTGCTCATACCCTTCTTCATTTTTCTGCAATAAAACTCCTACCACTGTATGAGGTGATGCAAATGAAAAGATCATGAAAGGTTTGGCATAATCTGGTCCAGCTAGCACTGGGGCTTCTACAAAAGCATTTTTGATTCTGGTAAAGGCCTCTCGTGATTCATGGGAGCACTTAACCTCATTATTTTTCTTCAGCATGTCAGTTATATGTCTAACTATTTCATCATAGTTAGGAATAAACCTTCTCAGAAAATTAATGCGCCCTAGGAACACCTGCACCTCCTTCTTATTTCTGGGAATATAAATGCCATTTATAACCTCTACCCTCTTAGGATCTATCTTTACCCCATCTTTAGTCATAATATGTCCCAAAATTTTTCCTTCTTCTAATGCAAATAAAGACTTTTGTGGATTGAGAGAAAGACCATACCTTCTACATTTCTCAAAATTTCTACGCAAATGCTCAATGTGCTCAGTATCATCCTTTGAAAATACAGTGATATCATCGAGGTATACTACCAAAAACTTATCTTGCTCCCCAACAAAATCAATGTCCATGGCCCTTTGAAAAGTGGCCCCTGCATTAATCAACCTGAAAGGCCTCCTGGCATACATAAATGTACCCCATGGTGTGGTGAAAGCAGTCTTCTTTTGATCTTCTGGAAGTACATCCACCTAATTATAACTAGGTAATCCATCCATCATTGACATCCTAGAAGCTCCAACCACCTTCTGCAGGATGTGAGCCATCTTAGGCAGTGGATAATTATCTTTTAAAGATGCTCGATTTAAATTTCGGAAATCAACGCATAGCCTTATTTCTCCATTCTTTTTTTGAACAGGGACTAGGTTTTCCACCCATTCAGAGTACCTCAATGGCACAATTATTTTGGCCTTTAACAGCTTCTTAATTACTTTCTCAATGGAGGGAAGCAGCAGGGGATTTATCTATCGGAGCTTCTGCTTGTGAGGTTTTGCATCTCCCTTTAGTGGAATCTTATGCTGCATTATACTGATGTCAAAAGTTTTTAGGTCCTAATAAGACCATGCAAACACATCTTTGTAAGACTGAAATAATTTCTGGTATAAATTTTTATATTCTTCTGGGACCTTCTTGGATAGTTTTACAATTTTGGGGTCAGCATCAGTACCAAGATTCAGGTCTTCTACCTGATTTTCTTCTATGACTCAGTTTGGCTGCAGTGGGACATAATTCTTGTCAAACAATATTTATAGAGGCACCAGCCCTATAGGTATAATGTTTCCCTTCAATTGCAACACCTTATTACCTGCCATTTTCTCCTCCCAATTTCTTTCTGAAGTGTCTTCAGCCTCTTCTTCTTCACAAGCATCAATCTCCATATTGGAGAATTCCCCTACTGTTTCCAGGAATCTCTTCACCTATTCTTCATCCTCAAATACCTGCCAGTGCTTGATGTTATCTGGGATTTATGGTCGATAACATACCTCAATTTCATACCTTAAGAGAGGGTTTTGAGGTGGACAGAATGTACTAGCAGCCACATCAAGGGAATCAGCCATCCTATTTTGTTCCCAGGGCATGAACTGGATATTAAATGCCAAGAAAAAATTCTCTACCATGTCCCAAACTTCATTCCTATAAGCCCTCAGCCGAGGGTGTTTGGTTTGACACTGATTCCTGACTTGTCTAACCACCAGTTCTGAATCTCCCATAACTTTTAAACTTTTTATATTCATGCTCCTGGTTGTCTGCAACCCTAACAGAAGTGCTTCATATTCAGCCACATTATTAGTGGCTTCATATTCTAGCTTGAAAGACAATGGTACCCATTTTCCTGTAGGAGAAATCAATAGTATTCCAGCTCCATTACCTTCTCTTGAATTTTCTCCGTCAAAGTGAAGTGTCCAAATTCCTACTTCATGGCTCTCTGAGGGCTGCTCAGTCTTGATCTGGCAGAAGGATGGTTCATGAGAATAATCTCGATCTTCTTCCAGCATCAAGCATGAGAAATATCCTTCTTTACTGTAGACTAGTGAATTAACATAGTTGTCAGCCTTAGTAACCATCTTGAAAAATCTAGTTTCCCTGTACAACCTCCTCTCCTGGCCACCAAAAACTGGGATAGTGGCATATGTTAAGTCCAACTTGATTGACCCACCAATTTTTGTCCCCCAGGACCTTGACAGTAACATGCCAAAGTGAGCTGGGATGTCAACCACCACGATGTCCATTACCACACTTTTTGCTGGGATTTGGGCCAAATTGACCACCAAATCCTTGATCATCCCCAAGCATTTAACTCTTTTGGAATCAAATGAATAGAGGTCCTTGTATGGACGGGTGATTTTTAATCCTATTTCTTCCATGAATGACAGAGGTATTAGATTATGGGAAGCTCCAAAATCTAACATACAGTTATGTAATAGCAGGTCATGAATCACTAGAGACACATAGAAAGGAGGAGTAGAAACATCGAATTCCTCAACATGTGGGCCAAATACAACCATGGGTCTTTCTTCTTGAAGGTTGAGACTATCTGGGATGAGAGGTGCTTTTGGAGGGAGCATGAAAGAGGTGACTTGGGATTGATATGCAGGTTGCTTCAACAGTTCAGTCAAGGGAACTGAGATTTTGACCTTCTCAAGTTCTTTTTGCAGACTGAAAGTAGGAGAGGACTTCTCTATTACAACCTCTTTTGATTCTTTATTTTTAGCTGAGGGTTTGACTTCTTTTGACACAGACTTGGCATTAGGGGGAATGACTACTTTTGAAGAGGAATGAATTTGATCATTAGACTGCAAAGGTTTGTTTAGAGGCCCCTTACCTTTGTCTGTGACTTTCTACATTGTTGATTCCTTCTGAGCAGGTGCTTTCTTCTGAGGTAGCTCTTCTTCTTGATCTTGAGTACGAGTCCTCTTCCTAGAATATCTGAGATCATATCTTCTATTGAACTGTGCTTGCATGAAATCAAAAAATTGCTTAAAATAGTGATCAATTTCTGAGTCTTCTGTGTCTCTATCTTTTTCTTCTCCTTGCAATGAGCACTTGGTTCCATCACTTCCTTGTAAGGGGCATTCTTCTTCATCACTATTTGAGAAAGCAAGATTTTCATCCTCTAGCTCATAGGCAGTGTCTTCAGTAGGACCATCCACTGGACCTTCCAAGTACAATGGGTGTGGTACCTGATCTTGTTGTTCTTTTAGTTCCCTTTGCAATATTTGTAAGGGTGGTTTCCTATACTGAGGATTGTAACCCCTGTTTGGAGCATTCTAGAAATTCTTGGAGGATGAATTCTTGGCCTCCAATTCAAGCTTGACCAGCTTACCAGAAAGGTTCTTAATCATTTTTTTCATTTCTTCAATTATGTCATTAGCTGAGTCTCTGTCTTGGTTAGAGGTAGATACCTCCTCTTTGCCCCTTCTTCTAGTATCTTGTTCATATTTTCCCTTTGGTTTACCAGTGGAGGAAAAATTTGCCTCCAACTCTAGTGCATCTGTCTGAGCATCATCCAGAGTGGTAGGATTTCTTTCTCTCAAAGAGAAACTAAATTCTGAGTCAAAGGCTGCTACGGAAACCACTTTAGCAGCAGTTTGATGAGGTTTCATATCAGCAGGAAGACTCAAATACAATTTATTAAATCTCTTGATAAATTCTGACACCCCTTCATTATGTCTTTTCTTGAGTGTGTTAAACTTAGTAAGACAATGTCCATGATTTTTCTTCTCTCCCCATTTCCTAAGAAAAGTATCTTCCATTATTTCCCAAGTGGTAACAAAACGGTCTCCCAATGTCTTAAACCATTTTCAGGCTTCACCATCAAGAGATTGGACAAACAAACTCAAGACTACATCTAAGTGTTCCACATTAAAGTTCTCTGCAAAAGAGCAGAAGACCTCAAGATTTTTTTGAGCATCAATCTCATTTTCCCCGTTGAATCGGGGTAAGATCTTCAGATAATCCTATGGCATATCGTTCAACACTTGAGGTAATGCCAGGGGAGCATATTTATTTAACAAGAAGCCTGGGAAACTGGCCATTGGAGGAGGTGGAGGTAGTGCAATAGTTTGATGTGCAAAAGCAGGAGGAGGAGGTGGAAGTGGAGTATGAATAACAATAGGAATGTACTGGATAGCAGCTTGAGGTGTTGAGGGGAACAACGGTCTGTTAATAGCAGATACTTCGGTGACTTATTTGACCTCTTCAACCTCAGGAGTAGGGTGAAAATTATCTTTAAATCGGACACCTCCTCGGGGTGGACTATCTGAATAGTAATCAGTATCTCCCACAGTGGAGTCGGGACCTAGCACTTGGGATACTTGAGAAGAAGAGGATGGAAAGTTTTATACAGACAATTCAGGGATTTCAGCATGGACTGATTGTCTTTCCCTGCAATTCCTCCTATGTACGATCTTATTTGGGTCAGACACTGAGGGCGTCTTAGGCTATGACGTATCTGACCTCAGGTGTGGCTTACGAGGAGCCAAGACTGCAAATGAATTTATCTAATAAACGAATGTGGAGTCGCCAAGGTGAGGGATCTACAAATCTCAAATCTCCATGCTCACCTATTTGGAGAGTGAATTAGGTTTTTTCGAGGCCTAGGGATTTAAATTTTCTCAACTTCATTCCTTGGCAACGTCGCCAAAAATATGTTGTCGTTCCTAGAGATAGCCTTGAGTTGTGAAATACCAGTGCTTAGGACATCTTTAATATAGCAAGGAGCGTATGGTATAACAGGGGGAGTTATCAACAAAAGGATCTCATGCTATCTCCTGAAAACAAGGAATATTAATTTGAATGGAACCAAAACCTTTAGAAACTTGACACAGGGAGAGCAACACTGCATAGGCAGGGTGCAAAACTCCAATATAAAAGCATCAGACAATTCAGAGGCAGCTTACTGTAAAGAAGGCCAGTTCAGAAATACCTCACAGAAATAAATTATCAAAAGGTTTTTGCTATGTATGAAATATTAAGAGAATACTAGCTGTCATTGAGATGATATCCAGATACACAATATCACCATGTAATGGGCTTACCAATTTAAGAATCCATACATGACAATAGCGTTTTAAAAATAACCTCCCAAAGAAACTGATATAGCAGAAATATGGTTGAAGTGAAAAGTGAAACAATATATCATGCCTGAGCCATATTTAAAGCTCTTGACTAATTCAAGCATGGGTATCAACTAGGATAAATCCATACCAAAAACCAACGAGCCACTCGCATTCCCGAAACATGATACAAGAAAGGTGGATGAAACAAAATGAACAATTAAATTAGCACATATAAGAGAAAGTTACACACTGTGAGACACCAAAGACCAGAATCCTCTTTAAAGATGGAACTCCTCCTCACTGAAACCCAACAGGCTCTGTACATTCATATAAGAGTTTTTACAAAATGCTTACAAAAATTCTCTCACCACATAATTTTCTGATAAAATCTGGAACCTTCAATAATCTGCTCTTCGGGAGTTTTACAGAAGAAAACGAAAACCTAGTAAAGGAAATGGATGATGAACATTTAATTTTCCTCATTAAGACAGGATGGCGAAAACGTGCACGCCCATACTGCTTGATGACTCTGTAGTGCTGTATGTACTCTGTGGCCTGCTTTCTGAAATAAATGCACTGGGTGGAAGTCTCTTGAGGAACACGGTAGAGAAATAAAAACCACATGGGCAGTCTTCCCTGGAAAGAAAATTTTGCTGAAATGAAACCCTGACGGTATTGTTTTCTGTGGATATACCTTCTAAGTGATCTGCAGGGTCTTCGATTTGGTACTCTGCCTTCAAATGGTTAGTTTAAGGCTCCAAAATATTCAATTACACGCCTTTAACTTTCTACCTTTCACTGATACTCTTTGTCTGCAATATTAATGTCTCCGATCATGAAATCTGCGCTTTGAATGACTCTAGGGGGTTTTGACAGAGTTTAACCCTGCTTCTTTAATGTAGGTCATGTCGTAATAGCTTCCCAGGCCTTTATCCATAATTCTAGCCTCTGAAAAATGGTCCTTTCCGATGTTCTCTGCTATTGTAATTGAGACTGTGAATGATGGCGGTTTACCGCTGCTCGTACCCTGCAAAACACACAAAATCGTCAAGAAAACAATGCATGGGAAGGTGGATGCAGCGGGGATAGCAAGGATGACAGCCTAGCATGGTGAAATGGTGGAACAGTGCAGGTAAGTGGTAGAAAAATGCTCTGGTGAAGGTTGGCGGAATGCACAAAGTTAAATGCAAAACCTTAGAAATTGGCCCTAGAATGGAATATATATGAGGGATGGAAGAAAATGTGACAAAACTCATGAACTGATGACGTGGCGGGACCAGTCAACGGCGGGCGTGCGAATAGATCTTGACCATTCGATCTCAGGAGGATATCGATGGCTGAGGACGCGTCGGAAGGCGACAGATTGGCGGGCCAAGGGTACAGATACCTTAGGTTAATTTCCGCGCATCTTCGGGGTGCGATGACTGTTGGATGGAGAGCCCCAGATCAGATGGTTAATATGCATATCGCGCTAGGTCAAATGCCGAACGATAACGCATGATGGGGGGGCCGTTTTGAAATAGTGATGGAACCACGTGTCATGCGATGAGTGGAATCGCTCCGAAATGGAAAATATCGCCTGCCCTCCAAAGGCAGTGCAATGAATACCAAGGGTTTTTTAACAGTGCTTTCAGGCGCGGGGACCACAAGGGCGGGTGAGCTACGGACTATTGATTTGCGGGTCGATCATACAGTGGACAAGCGATCGGAGTGGTAAACGGGTTGGGCCACGGGCACGACGTTGATCTATGAAGGTCGTCCGATCTGCACAGATCGATGAATAATACTACGCCCGATATCCCCCTGCGATAAGCGCTCTCCAGGCTAGCGCTTGATCTAGTGCCCAGGTCACGTAGAGGAAAAGACTGAGGGGGCTAGGGCCGAAATGTGATAAGCCTTAAATGTGTTAAAATGTGTGATTTTGGCCCTTTTTATGCAATTTTGAGTTTAGAGGAGGGGAATGATAGGCGGAAAAAGGATTGTTTAGGCCAAACGAAGGGGGTTTGAAGGGGATTGCTTGTCAGAATTTAACAGAATTCTGACATGATCAACACCATCCATATCAATAGCCCAATCTAATCCCAATATCGTAGGATAAGGATCAATATCATCCACAATTTGTATAACTTCGAAATATGCAAGTACCTTAACACCTTCAATATTGAACATGACTTGCTCCAGTATTCCTAATGGAATGATTTTGTGTTGGTTTGTCATGCGCAACTGTAATATTCCTAAATTAGCCCAAGCTAATAGGAATATTCAATTTTTCCTTGTTTTACTTTTCTTTTCATGTTTATGAATAAATGACTAATGGAGGACATGTAAAACTCCTTAGATAAAAGAATAAATACATGCCCAATGTGAAAAAGGATAAATCTGGGCCATTGTAATAAAATCCACTTGTGTGTGAAACAATATTGAGACAATTGACTGGGTCAATAGGACCAAATCTCAGTTCTGTCTAGATTCATTGAACCATCTAGAGGCACAACATAGTTCTAGAAGGAGGACCTCATTTGAAAGGGGTTAAGTGATTCAAGGTGGTTTAGGGTTTTGCACATCCTCATCTTATAAAAGGAAGGAGAAGGCTCAACAAAAGGGTTGTTGAATGTATTATGATTTTGGAGAATTATGTCTGCTTAGACAAATTCTATTTCTCTGGGCTTTTTAGCAATAGACTAGTGAGGATCTCCTACTTAGGGGTTCTCCATCCTTCCATTGAGTAGCTCTTGGAGGGCTTTGTGCTTCTTTCCCACTATCTAGCATATGGCCAAGCTCCATCTCTCTTTGGCAACGTAAATCTAGTGAGGGTTTCATTTTCTAAGTGAGTTACAACAAGTGGAGACTAGATCTACTCATATCTAGCTTGTATTGGTGCCTCTTCTCAGTGAGTGTGTCATTTAACCTCCTAGAAGAGTGCATCTGCTGCTTGAGCTTCAGTTTCAGATCTTGGAATCAGGAAAAAGTGTATATTATCATCAAATACATAGTTTCTCTCCCTGATCTGCGTTAATTTTGTGGATCAGTGTTTCATAGGTTTTGGCATTGTTTTGGAGACAAGATCTCTAGTGTAAAAGAGCTCTCCTTGCACTATGGTGATCCATGGATTGGCCAACCAATCCATGTATGTTTCAGATCTAATTCATTTACTGAAGTATATGCTTCATATTTTCTAAATAATTCTTCAGATCTTCTGTAGAAAAACTCATATCTACTCCTGTGCTTTCATGTATCGCTGAAATCCCCAAGGGGAGTGTAATAAACAGCCTCTTTGGCTTCCAGATCTGTAATAGATCTGCATTTTCATGCATATATCTGTTATAGATCTAATATATAATATATCAATGCTTCATTCTTCAAAAAAATATTCTATCTAACTTTCTTGGCAATTTCCAGTGTTGCAGCACCTCAATCTTGAGGGTTTATTCATGTAAAATCTTTGTTTTTATGTTGTAAATGCATAATTCTTTCCCCAACTCTAATTCATGATGTTTTAAACATATTTCATCTATTCCGTTCAGAAATTTATGCTTCTTTAGCTTCAGAAAATTCTGCATACATTAAGTCATGGGAAATCAGGGTTTTTAAGCCTAGTCGAGAATGGAGGAATTGTTTAATATAGCTAGGATCATTTTTTTGACCTGAAATTTGACATGGGAGTCCTACACGACCTAAGCTAAAATAACCTACCACCATTTTCCTTATTTGTACGAATACGTCTATATACACTCATTTTAGGGAAAAAATCACTCATTTTCCCCACCCTTTTGAGTCCAAAAGTGAAGTAAAGGTTGCTGCTGATCATATTATTGAATTATATGCACTATAAAATCTTTTATCAGTCATAGGTCTACATATCCAACTCTGGAATACCTTAGGGTATTCTCATTGTTGTAGAAAATTCCAGATTTGAGATATTACAATGGTATCAAAGCATGGTCTCTGGCTCAGCTTGTCAGATCTAGCTATCAGAAGAAGAAAGAGAAGAATCAGAGATCATAATTATGGAGAGGATGATTTTCTTCTCATCTATTTTCAGATATAAGAAGAGCCTCTCCAAAGAGGTTAGACAGACTAATGATCCGGATTTTATGCAGGAACGCAACAGAATACAGAAATAACCATGAACATAGAGATGCAGCAGAAATAATTCTTCATTTCATTAATATCCAATAACAGAAATATGCTTACAGGCATGATGGAAATAAAATAGCTAAGGTGCTGGTAGCGAATCTCTGAGGAGAGATGTGATGGCTACAGACCTCTGAACTCAGTTACAATGAGGCTAGAGGGCCTATTTATTGTTGAGAAATAATGTAGAATCTGAAACGTCCAAAAACCTAACCGTAGGAGATGAGGCGCCAAAACTGTGGGCGCCCGTTTGCGTAAATTGGTGGTTCAACTTCCTGGGGGCGTAACTTTGGCATCCGATCTCTGTTTGACGCAATCAATAGCTCGTTAGAAAGATCTATCCAAGGAGTACAACTTTTGAATGAGAAACATCGGTCCATGGACCCATGTTGCTCTTCGTTTTCCAAAAAAATGTCGTTTAGGGCCTCAAAACGGCTCCGGAAGTTCAGGACCCGAAAAAATGCTTAAAATAGTAAGTTTTGTTGCAACTTGAAAACTGAAAGAACTGATGGTGGGGGTTCAAATGGAATAGGTGGGTGGCCACCAATATCCATCTGGATCATGAAGGGCCCAAAATGGCTCCGGGACTGGAGGACCCGAAAACCTGCTAAAAATAGTAAGTTGTGCTAAATGTGAAAAGATGCAACAGTTGATGGTGCTGGTCCAAATGGAATAGGTGGGTGGCCACCGATATCCACCTGGATCAACTAAGGAGGAAGAAGACAATGAAACTCTAAGAGGGTTTCAAGAAGAAGGAAGTCGCAGTGAGACCTATAGAAGGTTTCAAGAAGGAGAGGAAGACCCATGCACTTCCTACCCTCACAAAGAAGAGGGATTCGACATAGAAAACAAAAGCATGACTCCACCACTTGGAAGAATGACGGAAGAGGAGATCTCCCTACTTCTTTTCCAAACTATGAGAGGTATTGAAGAAGACCTCAAGGAGTTTGAATGGGAGGAGACTTGTACCAGTGCTAGCACAACCTTGGAGGAGCAGCCTTCATGTTCAATGGAGGAGGACAACACAGTTGAGGAAGAAGCTTTTGCTTCTACATCTCACCAAGGTGTCATTAAAAATCCATCTATTGTCATTTCAGCACATTGTATGGAGAGATCTACATCTTTGCATGCTGCTGATTTAGAGCAATAGAATTGCACTAAACTGTCCAAAAGCAGTAAGGAAAAGGAGAGGAACCATTCCTCATTGGAGCATTCACATGAAAGCTTCAATCATGAAGCAATATAGGATGGAATGATGGATGGTATACATCTTGAAGTGGAAACCTTTTCTCCTTTCTAGATGAACCTTTCTCAATGAGCACACCCCTGCTCAAAGAGAAACATCTACTTGCATCAAATCCAAGGCCCCTTTGGTTTTGGAAGGCCATGCCTGAGGAGAAGACCTCATGGGAAGAATTCATTGGAGTTGCACTTCAACATGTCAGGGAGTGCAAAGTTCTTCAACAGTTTGAGGAGGATCTTCCCTTCTCACACTTGGATCTTCATAGATTCAAGGAGGAGCACATAGATTATGAAGGACACCTTCGGATGGATAACATCTCTCATGTTTGTGTTGGACACTTCTTGAGCCATACACATCATGATGGGAGTTTTTTTCCTACCACCTATTTGAATCCTTATGGGATCAAATTGATCCTTGAGAAGATTGCATTTAAAAATCCCATGAAGTGCAAGAATCTGATTTGGGATGATGGTAGCCCTCATGGGAGGAATAACAAGATGAAGGATGGAAGGATACATCCACAATTGGTTGAGTGGATGTGGATGGGGAGCAAGAAGTTGGAGAGCTACTTGCATATTTATGATCCCGGGCAGCAGGAGGCTTGGCTACACTGGTTGCTCTTGAAAGAGTTTGGTCATCATCCTCTTTCTAAGAGTGTGTGGCAGGATACTTGCATCTTTGAGCAGCAGAGAGTATGGATGCATGGTGTTGATATGATCTTCATGTCATTCATTATGTTTCAATCACATGAATTTTATGATGGAAGTATGGGGAGGCAGCAAAATCTTTTGTTGCTTTGCATGTTCTTGAGAGAGTAAGGGAAGATTTTCTCTCATAGTTTTCATGATGTTGTAGGAGTAGAAGATGGCACTATCATAGAGCAAAGGGGTTACTCCTTGGCCTTAGATGTTTAATAAGGACTTTCTTCATGGGAAGGACTTCTCATATGTAGCAACATTACAGGAGATGCCTTTCACATTCTGCATGTCAAAGATTGGAGCTATGTGTTGATGGGAGTCTATTTGCATAGGCCAACAACGTTGTCACTTTGGAGCTGGGATTTATTGATGGAGTATTCCCAGGACCACTTCTCATTCGATGCACTTGGTGAGAAAAGAGGAGGTGAAGAAGATGAAGTGGTAGATCGAGACATCTATTACTGTGGTGTGCTTTCCTTGACTTGGGCTTCCAAGCATGAGGAGAAGGACTTTCATGCAGCACTTGGTTCATCCCCCTTCATGGGAGTGTGCCAAATTATTATTGAGGATTCATTCATGGATCCATGTATCTTCTTGCTTCCAACATATGGTGAGAGCTTTTTCTTGCATCCTCTTACCATCTTTTGGCAGTGCATTGCTCCACAAGAGGGCAAGCTATTCATTGAGCTCCATGATCTAAATTGGGCCAAATTATATGATGGAGACAACCATCTCTTATGTGGCCTTGGGAAAAGATTTTTTTCTTACATGTATGTTCATTTGATTCATATGATTAACCATGTAACATGAAACAATTTTCCATGTATTCTTCTGAAGCAGTAGTTTCTAAAACTGCGCTCTGAAGACTTGGGGAACTGTTGGTACCTTCCAGCACTTTATGAAACCATCAGTGACTCCCCTGTTGTGATGCCAATCATGATCCCAATTTCTAGTGTTTTTTTTATCTTGATGGGAGACATGATGTTGAGAGAGGCACATGGTTTGAATGTGTCCTTTTGGGAAGTAGGTTCCCACATTTTCTGCAGTACATGTTCTAATGGGAACATGGGAAGAGTTGTGGCCACTATAACCAAACACTTGTTTCTCTTGGAGGTGAGCCATGTGTGTGATGGGATACCTTATGATGATACTCTTTTATCCATCACATATGAAACATTTTGGGCTAACTAGTTTTACAGCGTTGGAGGGAGGATCTTTGCAGATCTAATCTTCATGATGCCACTCGAGGGAAATATCCTTGTAGCCCAAGATCAGTTTGCACTCTACACTTATCTTAAGTGGAGAGGAGAATAGCATGGGGTAGGCTGTATTGTCTACCATGTGCAGATTTTCAGCCCACCTATTTTGCGGGAGCTCAAGGTGGAGGAACATTTTCAGGAGTTGCCATGTCGGGAGGTGACTCATTTTGTGTGGATGATTGCTTGGGGATGGAGGATCCACATGGGAATGTTGTTTCCCAATACATTTCAAATCCCATGCCTCAAGGGAACCTCTAGGCAGCACCTTATTTCCTTCTTGAGTACTATACTTATTCATGATGATAGCTATTCAGCTAAATTGCATGCTTGGGAGAGGAAATATGGAGATTCATTGTTGACACGACATCTCATTATTTGGAGGAGATCATCATATGTGGATGCTACAGTAGGGGGAGGAGACATCCTTCAGTTCTGTCCTTGCAGTTGCTTGAGGACAAGAAACATTTGGGAGGGGAGGACTGTAATATTCTTAAATTAGCCCAAGCTAATAGGAATATTCAATTTTTCCTTGTTTTACTTTTCTTTTCATGTTTATGAATAAATGACTAATGGAGGAAATGTAAAACTCCCTACATCAAAGAATAAATACATGCCCAATGTGAAAAAGGATAAATCTGGGCCATTGTAATAAAATCCACTTGTGTGTGAAACAATATTGAGACAATTGACTGGGTCAACAGGACCAAATCTCAGTTATGTCTAGATTCATTGAACCATCTAGAGGCACAACGCAGTTCTAGAAGGAGGACCTCATTTGAAAGGGGTTAAGTGATTCAAGGTGGTTTAGGGTTTTACACATCTTCATCTTATAAAAGGAAGGAGAAGGCTCAAGAGAAGGGTTGTTGAATGTATTATGATTTTGGAGAATTATGTCTGCTTAGACAAATTCTATTCTCTAGGGTTTTTAGCAAGAGACTAGTGAGGATCTGCTGCTTAAGGGTTCTCCATCCTTCCATTGAGTAGCTCTTGGAGGGATTTGTGCTTCTTTCCCACTATCCAGCATATGGCCAAGCTCCATATCTCTTTGGCAGCATAAATCCAGTGAGGGTTTCATTGTCTAAGTGAGCTGCAGCAAGTGGAGACTAGATATGCTCAGATCTAGCTTGTGTTGGTGCCTCTTATTAGTAGTGTGTCATTTAACCTCTTGCAAGAGTGCACCTGCTGCTTGAGCTTCAGTTTCAGATCTTGGCATCAGGCCAAAGTGTATATTATCATCAACTGCATAGTTTCTCTCCCTGATCTTCGTTAATTTTGTGGATCAGTGTTTCAGAGATTTTGGCATTGTTTTGGAGACAAGATCTCTAGTGTAAAGGAGCTCTCCTTGCACTGTGGTGATCCATGGATTGGCCAACCAATCCATGTATGTTTCAGATCTGATTCATTTACTAAAGTATATGATTCATATTTTTTGAATCATTCTGCAGATCTGCTGCAGAAAAACTCAGATCTTCTCCTGTGCTTTCATGTATTTCTAAAATCCCCAAGGGGAGTGTAATAAACAGCCTCTTTTGCTTTTATATCTATAATAGATCTGAATTTTAATGCATATATCTGTTCTAGATCTAATATATAATATAGCAGTGCTTTAGTCTTTAGAAAATTATGTTGTCTAACTTTCTTGGCAATTTTCAGTGTTGCAGCACCTTAATCTTGAGGGTTTATTCATGTAAAATCTCTCTTTTTATCTTGTAAATTCATATGTATTTCCCTAGCTCTAATTTCATGATTTTCTAAGCATATTTCATCTAATCCCTTCAGAAATTTATGTTTCTTTAGCTTCAGAAACTTCTGCATACATTATGTCATGGGAAATTAGGGTTTTTAAGCCTAGTTGGGAATGGAGGAACTGTTTAATATAGCTAGGATCATTTTTTTGACCTTAAATTTGACATGGGAGTCATATATGACCTAAGATAAAATAAAATATCACCATTTTTCTTTATATTTATGCATATTTTTGTATACACTCATTTTAGGGAAAATATCACCCATTTTCCCCACCCTTTTGAGTCCAAAAGTGAATTAAAGGCTATTTTTTATCGTATTATTGAAGGATATGCACTATAACATCTGTCATAAGTCATAGTTCTACATCTCTAACTCTGGAATACCTTAGGGTATTCTCATTGTTGTAGAAAATTCCAGATTTGGGATATTACAGCAACTGAATGGTAGACCATTCCAGCTTAGGTTCCCCCACGTGATACCAAGTTTTCTTAGGTAATAAATTTTCATCAAAACCCATATATAGAATAACCTAATATATCTCATAAGCACCAACGGTCATACGCATCTCTCACCCAGTTTTTTTCTTATACTTATAAACTTTTTTGACAACTTTTTGTTCTATCGGAGGTTGTTCCTTTTTTGTGCAATTATCTGTAAATGCCTGAAGGTTCTCCACTAACATTTTTTTTCATAGTAACTTAATGCGAGCTTGTAAAAATGGCTTTATTCCATCATCTACTCATGCCTCCTTCATTGGTCTACCTGATGTCGATTCTCTACAAACCCCTTTCATGCTTCAACAAAAGTCTCTTTTGCGCACTTCAAATCAATCCATCCTTGTTCTCAGGTGCCTTAAAAATTCAAATTTCATTATCTTGCTTCCCTACCTTATCCTCATTAGTGTCCGCACCACTCCTAGTGATCACATTCATGCTAGGATATTCCTCGCGTGTTTCTACTCTGACCATTGGAAGATTCTACATCAAAGTATGTGTCTTTTTCTCCTGCATATTAGCAATTAAAACATGAAAATATTCTATTACATGGTAAAACTATCTACAGTGCCTGCATGATTGTCGCGCCAGATTTGGATAGTCACACACATAGTGACCAGCATCTCCACAACTATAGAAAATGACCTACCCCCTTCATCGACTAGCTGATCCCCCTCCTCTTCCTCTTCAACTATTCTTAAATCCACCGTGCCCTGATGGGGATGCTCATGAGGTAGATTCAGCCTGCATTCTATATATTTCATCTTTTTTCATCATCAATTCAAAACTTTGACTGTGTCTCTCATCATGTCCTAGTGATGAACAAAATATATAGAACAATTGCTTCAGCTCTAGCATATATTTTTCGATCCTTGGACAGACATCAGTCGCATGAAAACTTGTGACCTGAGAAATCACGCACCATACTGGAGGTATCTTTCTTGGCCCTGTCACACTCTTTAGTGGCCTAGGTCCTCCAACATTCAGATAACCATTGAAAAATAGACATTGATCCTTATGATGCCCAACAGCTTTACATCGTATGCACTAGAATTCTTTGCACACCTCCTTGCCCTTATCTTTGCATAGATTCTAAATATCAGATGCATTGTTTCTAGCTAACTCTAAATCTGCTGAGTTCCAAGCACAATAAGTATTGGCACAACTTCTAATTTAATTGCAATCTCTATAACCTCAACCTATGTGGCAATCTTCTGTTGACCCAATGCTTGGCGCAAATGTAATATTCCTACTTAGCCTAAGCTAAGAGGAATATACATTTTTGTTTTACTTTCTGTTGCATGAATAAATGAATAAAGGAGGACATGTAAAACTCCTGAAAATACTGAATAAATCAATGCCCATGTGAACAAGGATAAATCATGGCCATGTAAATAAATCACTTGTAGGTGTGAAAGGGTTTTGAGCTGTGAGACTGGGACAACCTTGACCAAATCTACAGCGCTGTCTAGATTCAATGTACCTCATAAAGGGACAGCACAGTTCTAGAAGGAGGCCCCTCTGTGAAAGGAGCTAACTCATCAAGGTGGTTTAGGGTTTGTGAAGGCTCTCATCTTATAAAAGGAAGGGAAAGGCAGCAAGATAATTTTGTTTATTGATTATATTTCTGAGTATCTTATATGTTGAGACAAACACTATTTGCTGCTGTTTAGTGGAGAATTGTGCTTCTTAGCACTTGGAGTTCCTATGCAAGGATTTCACCTCTTCCATTGAGGATTCTTGGAGGAGAATTTTCTGATTTGATCCACTATCAGGCTTTGGGCTAAGCTCTACTTCCAACTGCAACGCAGATCCAGTGAGGGTTTGCTTGTTTTTGTAGGCTACAGCAAGTGGAACTATAGATCTGCAGAGATCTAGCTTGTATTGGAGCCTCTTCTCATGGAGTGTGTCTTTTAACCTCCTAGAAGAGTGCATCCACTGATTGAGCTTCATTTTTGTATCTTGGCATCAGGCCATCATTTTTATTCAAGCTACAACGCAGTTTTCATTGAGGAACTGCATTATTTTCATTAGAGGTTCTGTAGGGTGTTTTGATCCCATTTTTTATGAGAGATCTTTGGTGTTGGGCTTTGCCTTTCACTTTGGTGATCCATGGATTAGCTTTTTGATCCATGTTCTATTTAGATCTGATCTATTTTAATGTAAAGTCATCTTTAGAAAATTTCTGAAGCATTTTGCAGATCTGCAAATTAAAACTCAGATCTACTCTTTGTAATGCATGATTTGGTCAAAACCCCAAGGGGGTCTTATAAATAAGACTATATAGTTTCCAGATCTGAAATGGATCTGATGTTTTGTCTAGAGATCTTCCCTAGATCTGAGTTGTAATATTCATCTGCTACAACTCCTCAAAATAACATTGTTAAGCCATTTTTCAGTTTATATATGTGTTGCAGCCTTCTTTTCTGAAGATTTCTTGCTCTATTGTCTCCTGTATTCTACTGTATATTGAAAGAGCTTCATTGTAATGCTGATTTGCTGTTGTATACTCATAATTTAATCATATTTTATGGCCTCTTTCTCATACTTTCCAAGACTACGTTATTTCTGAAGCAGTTTTTTGTGTGTAACTGCAGCCCCTCTTGTAGGGTGTTTTTCAGCTAGACTAGGTGGTGGGAGATCTGTTTACCACACCTAGTTTGATTTGTTTTTTCTCCCCTTTTGGATATAGACTCCATATATACTGATATAAGGTATCCAAGGGCTTTAAACTCATTTCTGGGCATCAATATCCCAGGAGTGTGTTATTTCAGCAGAATTGTTGTGCTATTCCAGATTTGGAATATTACAGTGGTATCGAAGCTCCTTTCTTGGCACACCCTGTGCTTTCCTTGGAGTACCACAGCCATGTTGAATTCATAATAGGATGAACCTCTTACTGAGAGGGAGAAGAGGTATCAGAATATAATTCACAAGAATTTTAATTACACTACTGATGAGAAAGACAAGGGTAAAGCCCCTAAAACTGCAGATGACAAAGAAGGAGAAGAGTTTGCAAGAACTCTTTTGGTGGCCATGAAATATCTTGCCAAAGAGATCAAAGAGATCAGGATGGACAGAATGAGGGAATACCCTAGGATATTTCATCCGGGCGAAAGCTCTGATATGTCTCATCACTGGATTAGTCAACCAATGAACCAGCCACAAGCCCCACAAGCTCCACAACGTCCACTATGCCTACCTTCTTGGCTGTGGAGAATGAAGGACCACAAGAGAAATATTCCCTTGAATACTACTTTGTGGAATATGAATCTCAGAATCAGAGGTTCATATACCACTTGAGTTTCCAAGAGTTTTTTCACCTCAAGGATAGAAGAAGACCAAGGAAGCAGTATAGAGATGGTGGGTTCTTTCATAATCAGGATAGACACCACTCTATGGGTAGATTCCTTTTGCCCAAGTTTGATGGGTCATCCTCCAGTTCTGCCAAAGCATGGGTAGAAAATATGGATATTTACTTTCAGTTGAACAAAGTCCCTGAGATTGAAGCCATCAAGATTGCAGCTCTGCACTTTGAAGGTGAAGCACACAATTGGTGGTTCCATGGGTTGTCTACATTGGGACATATCAATGTGACTACCTATGATGAGTTTACTAGATGACTGGTAGAGAGTTTTGACAGGAAGGATCCAGAAGCACACTTCATCAGCCTTGCAAAGTTAAAGTAATTAGGGAATGTAAAAAATTATATCTCTGAGTTTTTGAGATTATCTGTCATGGCTCCTGATCTGTCTGCAGCAAGGAGGGTGTACATGTTTATTGATGGCCTGGAGGAACCTTTGCATGGGTTGGTTAAATCTACCAAACCCATCACCTTGCATGATGCCATTAAGAGGGCAAGAGACCTTCAATATGCCTTGCCAAAAGTAAAGGCAACTTTCCAGAGCAAGGCCCCTTACCTTTCTAAAGGAAAGGGGGATAAAGTTGCTCCTTCCAAGGAGAGCTCATTCAAGAAGCCTCTTGATATTGATCTTAGGAGGGAGTTGAGAAAGAAGAAACTGTGTTTCACTTGCCAAGAGTCATGGGCACTGGGACATAGATGTGTTGTTGGGAAAGCACACTACATAGAAGTCTTCTCAGATTTTGAGGAGGAAGATGGAGATGATGAACCTAGGAGGGGTCACAACGCTGATAATGATGAGGAAGATCCAACACCATTTGGGGATGGGGATGGAGCCTTTTCTCCAATAAGTGGGGCTCTTGCATATTTGAGAGGAGTACCTAAGTACTTGACCCTAAGAGTACAAGGTTAAATCATGAATCAGAGGGTATCTATGCTGATTAACAATGGGGCAACCCACAACTTTATTGATGCTCATCTTGTGCAAAGGAGAGCAATCCCCACTGATACTTTTGAGGGATTATCTGTTTTGGTCCCAAGAGATAGGACCATGCAATGTATTCAATATTTCCCCTCACTTTCTGTCATTATGGGATCCTACACTCTGGTGGATCACTTTTATGTAGTTGACATACCAGACACCAATATCATTCTAGATGTCCAATGGTTGATTACTTTGGGGAAGGTCACCACTAATTGGAAAGCTTTGTAGATGGATTTGGTGGACTTGACGAGTGGGAAACCACAAATGATTCAAGGCACGAACACTTATCCCTCACCTAGTACTTCCACACAAACAACATAGATGGATTTTCACAGTGGAAGCAGGGATCTCACAGTCCCTTCTGTTATGTTCATGAGGATGTTGCAAGGGACATTCCTATCCAGTGGCAAGCCACTTGGGATTCCACCAGATTTAGATATTGTGGGGGAGGCCTCACAAAGTGCTACTCCAAATCTAGATCTAGAAGGGATTGGAACAATGAGAGACCAAGTTACAGCATTGGAGGGCTTGGGACAGCTCAAGAATGAGGGGGATCTTCTTCCTGCATCACTATCACCCTCTCTCTTTCTTGAATCTGCGTTGTGGGAGGAGAAGAATGGGAGGTTTAGCCTTCCAACAAACAAATTTGGCATGAGAAATGTCAAAAATGAGATCAACAACATGAAAAACACTTCCTTGGATGTATCATCAGTGTTGTCATTGTTGAACAGTGTGGATCTGTATTGGAAATCTCAACTTCTTGTAGAGTATTCCAAAGATCTCCACACAGGTATGATACTAGATGACATGCAGCAAGAAGAGGGCTACTTAGTCCAAGGGGGAGTCATCTATTATCATGGTAAGGTCTTCTTGGCTAGAGCTTCCAAGCTCAAGCAGAAGATACTACAAGGGGCACATGAAGAACTCTTCCTCAGCCATATGCATTCAATGAAGGTCTATACCCTGATCATGAGGAGCTTTGATTGGGAAGGCATGAGAGAGGAATTACATCAGCACTTTCAAGAGTGCATTAGCTATGGAGGATTGGGGCAACCAATGGACTCTTTGCAAGATTCATTTTAGCCAGTTCTTCCTTTGCTTTAGAGGAAGGAGATGCTCATGCACAACTCCTTGTGTATGAAGGACTATGATGGTAAAGGGTCTGATCATGTTAAGAAAGATCTATTTTCTGATTTTTCACATTCTTTTACCATGTTTTTTTACGCTATGACTCCTAAATGGGGTGAGAGATCATGTGGATCTCATATTTTTTTGAGGGCCAATATAAATTCTGAACTTGGCCACTCCCTTGTTGTGCAAAAGGATATTCCTTTTCATGATAGGTGCTTCCCAAAGGCACCAAACATATCTGATATCCCCAGCTATGATGAGATAACTTATGCAACAAATGTGTGGGGGGAATTCCACTTGCCACCCCTTGATCTAATGCAGGTAGTAGGTGCACTGCGCTAGCATCACATGTGGGAATTTGACCCCCCTCTTCAAGGTCAAATTTCTATTTCCATATATGTAGTTTTGCTTCCGTACTTGGATGATATAGTTGTACTATTTTTGGGGTTGTATGGAGGGATTATGGACAGTTTGTATGTACCACATGGATTGGAACTTCTCCATGAGCCTCATGCTACATGTTTTAGAGAAAGCATTGCTCCATCCATGTTTATTTCCGTTGAATTTTTCACTCTTGGTGGGTTGTACTATGCACATCTTATGTTGACCTTGGAGGAACAATACCTGATGTATTGGCTTGATGAGCACTTGGCTTATGATGAGGACTAGATCATTAATGATACCATCAATGAAGGAGGGGAATTACTATAGCTCTCACCTTATCAGTTGCTTGAGGACAAGGAACATTTTGGAGGGGAGGATTGTAATATTCCTACTTAGCCTAAGCTAATAGGAATATACATTTTTGTTTTACTTTTTGTTGCATGAATAAATGAATAAAAGAGGACATGTAAAACTCCTGAAAAGACTGAATAAATCAATGCCCATGTGAACAAGGATAAATTAGGGCCATGTAAATAAATCACTTGCAGGTGTGAAAGGGATTTTAGCTGTGAGACTGGGTCAACCTTAACCAATCTACAGCGTTGTCTAAATTCAATGTACCTCATAAAGGGAAAACACAGTTCTAGAAGGAGGTCCCTCATGTGAAAGGAGCTAACTCTTCAAGGTGGTTTAGGGTTTGTGAAGGCTCTCATCTTATAAAAGGAAGGGGAAGGCAACAAGAGAAGGTTTTTGGTTGATTATATTTTTGATTATCTTGTCTATTAAGAAAAATATTATTCTATGTTGTTTAGTGGAGAATTGTGCTACTTAGCACTTAGAGTTCCTATGCAGGGATTTCACCTCTTCCATTGAGGATTCTTGGAGGAGCATTTTCTAATTTGATCCACTATCAGGCTTTGGGCCAAGCTCTACTTCCAACTGTAACACAGATCCAGTGAGGGTTTGCTTGCTTTTGTAGACTGCAACAAGTGGAACTCTAGATCTACAGAGATCTAGCTTGTATTGGAGCCTCTTCTCATGGAGTGTGTCTCTTAACCTCCTGGAAGAGTGCATACATTGATTGAGCTTTAGTTTTGTATCTTGGCATCAGGCCATCATTTTTAGTCAAGCTACAGTGAATTTTTCATTGAGGAATTGCGTTATTTTCATTATAGGTTCTGCAAGGTGTTTTGATCCCATTTTTTATGAGAGATCTCTAGTGCTAGGCTTTGCCTTTCACTTTGGTGATCCATGGATTAGCTTGATGATCCATGTTCTATTTAGATCTGATCTATTTTAATGTAAATTCATCTTCAAAAAATTTCTGAAGCATTTTGTAGATCTGCAACTTAAAACTCAGATCTACTCTTTGTAATTCATGATTTGGTCAAAACCCCAAGGGGATCTTGTAAATAAGACTATCTAGATTCTAGATCTGAAATGGATCTGATGTTTTGTCCACATATATTTCCTAGATCTAATTTGTAACATTCAGCTACTGAATCTCCTCAAAATAACGTTGTTAAGCCATTTTGCAGTTTATATATGTGTTGCAGCCTTCTTTTTTGAAGATTTCTTGCTCTATTGTCTCCTGTATTCTACTGTATATTGGAAGAGATTCATTGTAATTATGATTTGCTAATATATACTCATAATTTAATCATATTTGATGGCCTCTTTCTCATACTGTCGAAGACTGCGTTATTTCTAAAGAAGTTTGTTGTGCATAGCTGCAGCCCCTCTTGTAGGGTGTTTTTCAGCTAGACTAGGTGGTGGGAGATCTGTTTACCACACCTAGTTTGATTTGTTTTTTCTCCCCTTTTGTATATAGACTCCAGATCTGCTGATCTAAGGGATCCAAGGGCTATAAACTCATTTCTATGCATCAATCTCCTAGGAATGCGTTATTTCAGCAGGCTTGCTGTGCTATTCCAGATTTGGAATATTACAGCAAATGTGGGAGAAGTATAGAAATAAACCACTCTTTTTGTTTGGTATCATCGATAGTGAATCCAACATCTCTGCTAGTGCACTTTAGTATTTGATCTGCCTCCCACACAGATTCATTATGTCCTGGTTAATCTCTTTCAATTTTGTAACACACTGCACATATGACTTAGGCTTTTTGAATTGTTCTTTTAGGGCATCTTTTAACTCATCTAGAGTGGCATTAGGGTTTTCTTATACATATCTGATATACCAGTCCAATGCACAATCTTGGAAATTAGTGGCTAATTGTGTTCTCTTAATATCATCATTATTAAACTATTGTGCTCTCTGTTAGCCCCCTATGAATTTTTTGACAAGCAAACAGGGGCCTAAATGTTTTTGGAGCCTTTAGGGAATGCATCTCCTCCGAAACCACATCATCCTTGAAGCCTCCTTTTGCCTTTTCCCTTTAATAAATCCTCACTATTGTTCCCGGTTTAAAAGCCTCTCCGTTGTGAAGAAAATGCCCAAAGGCCTCCTTTTTTCCTTTTAGTTCATCCCCCTAAGCCTCTGTTTTCATCATCTGTTTCTCTCCCTTAATCCCTCATAAATCCTATAAATCACCCTAAATCCCCTTTAAGCCTTGCAAACACCCTTTTTTCGGTCTAATAATCCCTTTTCCTCTCTACCGTTACCCTTTTTTGGCCTTAAAATACACTAAACTTAGCCAAAAAACCCTTTTTTCTTTATAAGAGGCTTAGCCCCCTTTGGCCAGCCCCTCGACCACTTCCCCTCCATAAGCCCGAGCGCTAAGACCAAGTGCTAGTCCATAAGGCACTTATCACAATCGGAGAGATGATCGAGAGAACATTCCTATGTTGAAACGAAAAACTCCGATGCGATAGTGTTTTTGTTCTGTGAACCTCGAGCAAGATCTCGACCGTCGATCTTGTAGAAAATCCGACGGTCAGTGCTTATTTCACAGCGCGCCCCCCACTTCTGCATTCACTCCTCCGATTTTGTTTAAACCATCGATCTGTCTCTGGATCGGATGGCCATTGCAGCATCACTTCCATCACCAATTGAAACTTTCTATTGTGAAACCCTTCCAATACCCCGATTGGTTGATCCCCAATTGAATCTAAGCCATCCGCCCAGTCTGATCTTACGGCCCAGATTCTGTTTTACTCCCCCTGTCTCCTCTCTTCCATCACGCCCCCCCCCCCCCCCGATTAAATGAGAGTCGTCGATCCGTCTCTAGATCGGACAGTGACCGCTCAATCACACCATCGTAATCGCCCAATCTCGAATCGTAGGTCCTCTCAATTGACGTGCCCCGATTAGATTTGAGCCATCCGTCCCTTATGATCTAATAGTTCATATTTCTCCCACCCACTAACCATACCCTCTGCATGTGTTTCTCTCTCCAGATCTTATCCTTCCTTCTGCATAATCCAACGGTCCATAGTGAACCCGATGGCCCACTTCACCCGCGCACCTTCTCATTTCGCGCGTCATCCCCCATCGTCCTATCTTCCTTCTCCTGATCCGACGGCCCACAGAAATATCGTGTTCATTTTTTTTCAGGTGTTTAACAGTCAGAAGTTATGCGATATAAGCTATTTTCCAGGGCCACGTGTCGCTCGGCGACGTATATCGCGTGGTTTGGGGCTATTTTCCAAACCGCCTTGGAGCCGCACGATACTGATGGTTTTCCTCCCGAAACCATTTTTCCTCCTTTGTCCGCACAAACTCCATATTTTATCACAGTCGTCCATCTGAGGCAGATCAACGGTCTATATCGCATCTCGCGTTCCATTCATTTTGTTCATTACATGACCATCAAACTCCATCATACCATCTCCACCATCGATCTCCTCCCAAGATCTGACGGCCCATATCAAATCGCACTCCGCCCATGACCGGGTCCCACCATTTCAAGTCCATTTCACATGTTTTATCCGCATTTCCTTTGTATTTTGATTCAAAGGCTCGAATTATAATTTTTTACATTAAAACATTATATCATTTTTCCTGAACATTAAAATTAATGTTTTTTGTTGAGAGTCATATCCCCACCGTTTCACTACATTTTTCCACCATTTCCAGTGCATTCACAGCATCCAACACTGTTGCGCCACCATTCTTCTAGGCCTCCACAACATTTCTTCCACCACCCCCTGGATTGTTATAATTGGTTTATTTTATTGTGCAGGGCATTCAGAGTGATAAATTCAACTTGTGGTTTGTAATCACAGTCACAGTGATTCAAAACACAGAGAGGCTATTATAGCAGCGGCTCAGTGAAACAGCAGAGACGAATTAATAGGATTAAATCCTATTAATTAAATACTCAGCACCTAATCCCGTGATCAAAGGACTAAGGTGCAGTTTGAAGATTAAAAAGAGCACATGAAACAAGCCATATCTGCTCTCAGCGTCAGTAGTACATTTTCTCAGAACATTACGCCCTCTGACAGAAGTCTCCATGCCTCCCCGAGCTCCCAAGCACCATCTCACTAACAGGAAAATTCCAAAGACTATCAAGACAACAATAGTGGAGGTATGGAAGCCCAGAAGACCTTTAGTCACCTTACTTGCTTCAAAGGATAAAACAGAGAGCCTTACATCCAAAAAGAAATTCAAAGAAACATCAGAGGTCAAATCCAACCTAACAAGGACTCCAAACCAGACCACCAAGTACAGCGTAATGCTATTAGGCAGAGTGGGCATGAACACTTCCTCCACTTTGTCTTAATGTATCGATTTAATGTTGTCACCTACTCCTGCTATCCATTTTTCCTATAAAGAATCCCAGAGAACACTTTGGAAAGGGTTGGGTCGTGTTGTTGCTATTGTAGTTGTAGGGATTCATTTTTTACTATTAGAAACAGTTTTGGGAGAGAGTATCAGAGTAGTTGGTAATGTAGTAGGCTGGGAGGAGAAATTTTGGATTGTAATCAGCTATTGAGCTCGGTGTATGTGACTGGTTTTGCATCAATTAATCAAGAAATTTCACAGGATCTTGGTCTATTACTACGGGTGCTGTTATTCTTATTTCATTGTTATTTACATTTTCCATGTTGTTCATTGGTCTTTTGGTACGCATCAGAAATATAACATAGGATTTTCCCTCACATGGTACCCTATGTTTCTACTCTCCCTACCTTTGATGTTTTCTACTAATAGTGAAATTAAGAGTAAATTCATGTAATTTAACCAATGTAGCAGTTGTTATTCACTGCTAGCTGACGTGTGAATTCGAGGTTTGATGCTTAGTTGTTCTTGTTCAGGTTCAAGCTAGAGGATTTGGGATACCGAGGATTTAGAGTAAGCCCTGTCCACTAGGGTCCTTGTTCAACATATTGGCCTTTCCAAGATCTCATGAGCTGGTGTCAAAGCATTGAAGGTTAAAAGCCCTTCTATGATCTCACGCCTATTTCTATGTTTAAATCTCATGTGTTTTCCCTTTGAGAGTATGCCAAAGTAGATCTGGAGTTAGATGACCTCTGGTCTGATCTCAAGCTGCCCTTTTTTTTCACCTTTCCCCCTTAATGGTTCATTCCATCATCTATCTCAAAGATCCTTTAGTATATATGACTTGCCCTATGAAAGCCTTGGCTAAGTTATTTGCAAGTAATCTCATTTCATGACTCCATAGCCCAATGGATGGCACAGCCTTAACCCATCCTCTTTTGCTGAAATTTCCTACTGATCTGCTCCTTTCTTCCCATTACCTTCTCAGTCTATGATCTTATGACCAACCCGATAACCAACCCAATCATTTTAAACCTCCCTTTGTGCTTCATACCTAGCCTAACATCTCATTTTGAGCTTCAAAGATATATCATTCTTTGTTTTATTGGAGAGATCCCTCTCCGGGTCCAGGAGGGCTAGATCCTAGGGCCCCAAAGTGGTTATGATGTTGTCTCATATTTTGGTCTTGCCAATCTGGCCAAAACATGGGAACCCCAACATAATGGCGACTCCGCTGGGGAAAAAATCTGAGAGTCCTTAACTGCTAACATTGGTCTGTGTCCCATTGTAGTCCCCAACATAATGGTGACTCCACTAGGTAACAACTCAAACCAATGCCTTTAGATTAGCATTTCAATGCTGATGGTGGACATCATTCTGTTTCAAATATCCAAATTCACCCACCTGGCGACTCCACACCTTCTAATTCCCAAAATACCAAATGACTCCACTAGCATAAGACTCTAAACTGGTTGAGAAGATGCAGTGACCTTCTTTGTAGGAAAAATGGATCCAAACATGGACAGAGATGCAAAGCTTAATGCTTTGGGAGATCAATTAAATGGAATAGCAAACATGTTTGGTAAAGTGCTGGAAATGTATATGGCTAAGTTGAATGCAAATGATGATTATTCAGAGCAGTCCATGCATTTTCCCAAGCAAGGGCCAACTCCAGACCTGGACAATGAGCAAGACATGTATGATGATCTTGGTCTGTATTTTTCTCTTGCTTGGGAAAATTCTCAAGATGAGGCTCATGAAGATATCCCGCCTCAGGATCAATTCATACAAGAAGTAGAGGACTGCGGTTTTTCTGTCAGGGATGAAAAATAAAGTTCTCCGTTGATAGAAGAAGAGATGGACCGAATATCAGACATGCAGTCCACCCCTGAAATATTCTACAGAACTAATTTAGATCCATAAGGCTCCTCTGTGGATCAGGACGAAGAAAGACCTGCTGAAAATCCAACAGGTTTGATTGGTGACATTGCTTACGATTATGACTTTCCTAGTTATGATCTATTTGATGATGATTGTTTCCAAAGGGAAGCTAAGCTTGCAGGACCATCATCGATATACCCATGGGAGGAAAGACAGGGCCAATAAATCAAGAGAAAAATGAACCAAATTAGCCTATCTATGACACTGATGGGGAAAGTTATGAAATCATCAGTGATGAGTGTCATGAGATCGGAGGTCAACAGTCTTTCCTTTCAGAAGATGAGGAGGAAAAAAAAGAAGATATTCTTCAGCAGGATGAAAGTAAAGAGCCTTCCCTTGAAAAAGAGGAAGTAATTGAAAATACCCCTGCTCATGAATACATAGATCTTTTCACGGAGCTCGGCCCAGCAGAGTAGAACATACTGGAGCTCTGAGAGGACTCAGCTGCAATATACAGTGAGTCCTCCAGTTCAGAAGATGAAGGAGACACTCTACCCCAAGGGAGTCTTTTTCTCAATCCAGTGGCAGAAAAAGAAATCTTGGTTGAAGCCTGCTTGCTAAATACCCACAACCAGGTATCATTTCATGATTCTTATGTTTATTTCCTACAAAAATTTGAAGAAGGATCAAAGGTATTTTTAAACAGCATGTTGCAGACAGCAAGAAAAATTTTAAAGGTTGTTGTTGAGGAACCAAAAGAATGGGAGTGGCCCTGCCTATCCAGCCTGCTCAAGGAGATGAGCAAGAAAGACCAGTCATGGGATCACTTGATGGACTGGTTACATTGGAAGAGAATGTTTGTAAGCTAGAGTTGTAAATATTCTAGTTAGAGTAGACTAAGTAGGAAAAGCTCAATAAAGCTCAGTCCATGAGCACTTAGTTACTAGTTTTAAATTTCTGCAAATTTTTTAGTCCATGAGTAGTTTTGTCTTTATGCCATGGTTCACAGCAAGCCAAACAGTCTAACCCTGGCTTGACTGTTTCTCAATTTCTGTCTTAGAATGTAGAGAAGAAATCTGCTAGACAGTTTAATCCTAGCAGATGTAGTTTAGGTAGAGAAAATATGAGGCCAACAGTTTAATCTGGTCTCATGGAGTAATAAGGGTAGAAGTAGAATAGGTTTATTTTTCCTGTTTGTAAAAAAATTGATGATGTAAGGGTCTGCAAGTCCAAATGCACCCAGAAGAAAAAATGTTAGGACTATAGTATGGGTAGGCAGATGTTTGGGAGAGCATTTCTGCTGATATAATATCTTCATGATTTGTGGCAGCTGATCTAGGAAAGAAAATGGATGTGTCAAGTACCAGGCATCTGGCCTACGCCAAAGATCATTTTCTAAATTCTTGACTCCTTCAAGAAGAATCCATCCCCATGTGGAACCACTATTAGCCCCCTATGATTTTTTTGACAAGAAAACAGGGGGCTAAATGTTTTTGGAGCCTTCAAGGACTACATCTCCTCCGAAAACACATCATCCTTGAAGCCTCCTTGTGCCTTTTCCCTTTAATAAATCCTCACTATTGTTCCCGGTTTAAAAGCCTCTCCGTTGTGAAGAAAATGCCCAAAGGCCTCCTTTTTTCCTTTTAGTTCATCCCCCTAAGCCTCTGTTTTCATCATCTGTTTCTCTCCCTTAATACCTCATAAATCCTCTAAATCACCCTAACTCCTCTTTAAGCCTTGCAAACACCCTTTGTTCGGTCTAATAAGCCCTTTTCCTCTCTACCGTTACCCTTTTTTGGCCTTTAAATACACTAAACTTAGCCAAAAAACCCTTTTTTCTTTATAATAGGCTTAGCCCCCTTTGGCTAGCCCCTCGGCCACTTCCCTTCCATAAGCTCGAGCGTTAAGACCAAGCGCTAGTCCATAAGACACTTATCGCAATCGGAGAGATGATCGAGAGTGCATTCCTATGTTGAAATGAAAAACTTCGATGCAATAGTGTTTTTGTCTGTGAACCTCGAGCAAGATCGCGACCGTCGATCTTGTAGAAAATCTGACGGTCAGCGCTTATTTCACAGAGCGCCCCCCACTTCTGCATTCACTCCTCCGATTGTGTTTAAACCATCGATCTGTATCTGGATCGAACAGCCATCGCAGCGTCGCTTCCATCGCCAATCAGAACTTTCTATTGTGTCACCCTTCCAATACCTCGATTGGCCGATCCTCGATTGAATCTGAGTCATCCGCCCAGTCTAATCTTACGGCCCAGATTCCATTTTTCTCCACCCGTTGCCTCTCTTCCATCAACCCCCCTGATTACATGAGATCCATCGATCCGTCTCCAGATCAGACAGTGACCGCTCAATCGCACCATCGCAATCATCCAATCTCGAATCGTGGGTCCTCCCGATCGACATGCCCTGATTAGATCTGAGTCGCTCATCCCTTATGATCTAACGGCTCAAATTTCTCCCACCCACTAACCATACCCTCCGCCTGTGTTTCTCTCTTTGGATCTTAGCCGTCCGGCCACATAATCCAATGGTCCATAGTGAACCCGATGGCCCACTTCACCTGCGCACCTTCTCATTTCGGGTGCCATCTCCCACCGTCTGATCTTCCTTCTCGTGATCCAACGACCCATAGAAATATCACGTTCATTTTTTTTTTTTGGTGTTTAACAGTCAGAAGTTACGCGATATAAATTTTTTTCCAGGGCCACGGGTCGCACGGCGATGTATATCGCGTGATTTGGGGCTATTTTCCAAACTGCCTTGGAGCTGCACGATACCGGTGGTTTTCCTCCTTTGTCGCCACAAACTCCATATTTGATCACAGCCGTCCATCTGAGGTAGATCAACGGTCTATATCACATCTCGCGTTCCATTCATTTTGTTCATCGCGCAACCATGAAACTCCATTAGACCATCTCCACCATTGATCCCCTCCCGAGATCTGACGGCCCATATCAAATCACCCTCCGCCCATGACCGAGTCCCACCATTTCAAGTCCATTTCACATGTTTTATCCATATTTCCTTTGTATTTTGATTCAAAGGCCCGAATTATAATTTTTTACATTAAAAAATTATATCATTTCGCTTGAACATTAAAATTAATGTGTTTTGTTGAGAGTCATATCCCCATCTTTTCACTACATTTGTCCACTATTTCCAGTGCATTCACAGCATTCACCACTGTTGCACCACCATTCTTCCAGGCCTCCACAACATTTCTTCCACCACCCCCTGGATTGTTATAATTGGTTTATTTTATTGTGCAGGGCATTCAGAGTGATAAATTGACCTCGTGGTTTTTAATCACAGTCACAGTGATTCAAAACACAGAGAGGCTATTACAGCAGTGGCTCAGTGAAACAGCAGAGACGAATTAAGAGGATTAAAGCCTGTTAATTAAATATTTAGCACCTAATCCCGTGATAAAAGGACTAAGGCGCAGTTCGAAGATTAAAAAGAGCACATGAAACAAGCCATATCTTCTCTCAGAGTCAGCAGTAAATTTTCTCAGAATAGTACGCCCTCCGACAGAAGTCTCCATGCCTCCCCGAGCTCCCAAGGGCCATCTCACTAACAGGAAACTTCCAAATACTGTCAGGACAACAATAGTGGAGGTATGGAAGCCCAGAAGACCTTCAGTCACCTTACTTTCTTCAGAGGATAAAACAGAGAGCCTTACAGCCAGAAAGAACTTCAAAGAAACATCAGAGGTCAAATCTGACCTGAAAAAGACTCCAAACCAGACCACCAAGTACAGCGCAATGCTATTAAGCAGAGTGGGCATGAACGCCTCCTCCACTCTTTCTTAATGGATCGATTTAATGTTGTCACCTGCTCCTGCTATCCATTTTTCCTATAAAAAATCCCAGAGAACACTTTCGAAAGTGTTGGGTTGCGTTGTTGTTGTTGTAGTTGTAGGGATTCATTTTTTACTGTTAAAAACAGTTTTGGGAGAGAGTAGAAGAGTAGTTTGTAATGTAGTAGGCTGGGAGGAGAAAGTTTGGACTGTAATCAGCTATTGAGCTCTATGTATGTGACTGGTTTTGCATCAATTAATCAAGCAATTTCACAGGATCCTGGTCTATTACTACGGGTGATGTTATTCTTATTTCATTGTTATTTACATTTTCCATGTTGTTCATTGGTCTTCTGGTACACATCAAAAATATAACATAGGATTTTCCCTCGCATGGTACCCTATGTTTATGCTCTCCCTACCTTTGATGTTTTCTGCTAATAGTGAAACTAAGAGTAATTTCATGTAATTTAACTAGTGTAGTAGTTGTTATTCACTGCTAGCTGATGTGTGAATTCAGGGTTTGATGCTTAGTTGTTCTTGTTCGGGTTCAAGCTAGAGGATTTGGGATACTGGGGATTTAGTCTAAGCCCTGTCCACTGGGGTCCTTGTTCAAAAGATTGGCCTTTCCAAGATCTCATGAGCTGGTGTCAAAGCATTGAAGGTTAAAATCCCTTCTATGATCGCAGGCCTAGTTCTATGTTTAAATCTCATGTGTTTTCCCTTTGAGAGTATGTTGAACCAAATATGGAGTTATATTACCTCTGGTCTGATCTCAAGTTGCCCTTTGTTTTCACCTTTCCCCCTTAATGTTCCATTCCATCATCTATCTCAAATATCCTTTAGTATAGATGACTTGCCCTATGAAATCCTTGGCTAAGTTGTTTGCAAGTAATCTCCTTTCATGACTCCATAGCCCAATGGATGGCACAGCCTTAACCCATCCTCTTTTGCCGAAACTTCCTACTGCTCTACTCCTTTCTTCCCATTACCTTCTCAGTCTATGATCTTATGACCAACCCGATAACCAACCCAATCATTTTAAACCTCCCTTTTTGCTTCATACCTAGCCTAACATCTCATTTTGAGCTTCAAAGATATATCATTCTTTGTTTTACTGGAGAGATCCCTCTCCGGGTTCAGGAGGGCTAGATCCTAGGGGCTTTCAAAGTGGTTATGATGTTGTCTCATCTTTTGGTCTTGCCATCCGGGCTAAACATGGGAAAATCCCGTATGTTTCACCTACATAAAACCTCTTTTTCTGAGTTCTTGTAAATATACAAGTTTATGAAGTAAATATAAAAAAACATTTTTTTGTTTTTAATTATTTACTATACTCTAAGTTATTTATATTTTTATTTATTTACCATAACTCATGAATAAGCATGAAAAGAGGTTTTATTCTATTTACCATACATGTATTTTATTTATATTTTTATTATTTCTCATATCTAGTGTTAGTAAACGCTTTCATATTTTCATAAATTTATTTTTAGCCGACATTATTTAGATTTTATTTTTACTTTTTCAGTAATGACTAATATAATTGAAAAAATAGACTAATCTTAAATTCAACTAATATAACCTAAAATAGACTAATTTAAATTCAACTAATATAATTGAAAAATCCCAAATTTTTGTAGAAAGACTAATTTAAATTTAACTAATATAACAATCACTAATATAAATTCAACTAATAAAGACTAATTTAAATTCAACTAATATAACCATAGACTAATTTAAATTCAATTAATATAATTGAAAAAATCCCAACTTGTAGAAAGACTAATTACGCCTTAAGGCGTTCCTATTTGAAAATGACTCCCCTAGGCGCCATCGTGTTCTTTTGTTTGTGCCATTGGATCAAATGTTAGACGATTGAAATGTTTTAGACCATTAAATCCACTTCCTCCTTCATTTATGGTTCGGTAACTACCTAACTAACTTACCAAGCCCTCTTACTATGTATCTCCGTCATTGTAGGAAAAACTAGAATTTCATATAAGGATGTTCATCGTCGAACTAAAAATTTAGTCGGTGGTATCGTCGCGTCCGTTTGAGTCGTTCACATAGCCAACGTCTTTCTCGCTTCATCCACTTATATAAGTCGCTTTAGTTCCGCCTTTGCCTCGGCCTAACTTCGCTTTCTGTCTTTCTGCCCGCCGCCAGCTTTCTGGGCTCTTACTTTTTCCCATTTTTGCAGCGATATCAGTTTCAAGATGTATTCGATGTGAGTATATGCGCTTTCACTTTTGGCGATTATGTGAAAACATTGAGTTAAAGGCATTAATAGGACTCGTAAATTTTCAATTGCGCAGATCAAATATTGAGAAGAGATGGAATTGAATGTCCATTTTGGGTAGGCATCGGATCGCGTCACCGTAGGGATGTCTATCACAGTGAAAGATGACATAGCTCCTCAAGAAACCACACGTCGCATATACTTATTTCTGTTCGAATTTTTCTAGAATTTCAAAACAATTCCAACATCTAGCAGGAAATAAAAATTCCTCAACTAAACACAGAGAAAATCAATTTAAAATGTGGACGAGATGGCACAAACACAACTATTTCATTAAGTCAAAGGCTTGAGCTACAAAATGAAAGGTCTTCCTAGGCAGTTCAGATCACACTGGAAATTCCTCTCGTCGCTTCACACACACAACGCTTCAGATTTTCACTCTCTATCTCACTATTTTGTCTGCGGATTTTATGTTGTGTTGTATTTCAGGTGCACATCACTTTTTTCATTTCATTACAAGTGTGTGTATATATATATATATATATATATATATTAAATCATATATATAAACCTAAGTTTAAAAGTTAAAACATAAAGTGGCATATGAAGATAAACATGAGACATTTGAAAACCTTTAATCCTAAGGTCTTTAAACCTTATTAATACTTTATTGCGGATTTGAAAAATTTTAATGCAGCGGGTACCGGATTTATCGCATCCATTTGCCCCATTGCTCACTGACCCTTCAACCATGCGATCGTCTTTCTATTAGTTGATGGTGAACATGCGTATGTACGTACCCTCAAACTTTCAACATTCAACTGCATTTCATAAATGCTTAGCGCATCCATTTCTGGTTGGTGTGACGTCAGCTTCACTCTGTGCGATACGTGCTGGATTCGCTGAGCGTTGTTGACATGGGAAAGGTGGAGGCCACCACTATGACGTGGTTCTTTTCAAATACAAAACTAGACGCGGGAAGGACTATTGCAGTAATGGTAGGTGCTGGGTTTAAGTTGGCATTGCGTGTGAACCATGGTCTACATTGCAGAGAGGGAGTATGGCTATGACCTTTAACCAGAAATTTGAACTTGCAGGATTTAAACCTCAAAATTGAATGCGATATGGATTTTAACCAAAAAATACAAGAAATATTGCGCCTGCAATCCTGCATGAATTCATATCAACAATTTAAGTTTCAGTCCTCTCTGTTGCTTTGCAGTTTGAATTGAATTTCAACACATTGTTTGTACATTAACTCCCACGAGAAAGACTTTAGTAGAGGGCAGTTTTTGCCAGGCAAGGAGGGGTTTTTGTCTGGTTCAGCCCATCAAGCTAGGTTGGTTCCTACAAATCACTTCGTTTATATTTAGTTATGTGATTTTTGTTCCTCTTTATTGTTCACTTCGAGTGGTAACGAGAGTATATTTGGAATACCATCAACAATGCGCTTGTTATAAATTAATCGATAAAAATGGAAAAACATGAATGGTGGAAATCACATAATTTCTTTACTCATTGCCTTTACTAACATGAATGACAGTTACAATTACGATGCTCGTTCTCACTTTAGTCTAACACCCTGTTGGTTTTTTATTTTTTCAGAGTAGTTATTATAATTACTATACTCCTCGTATAAAATTCTGGATTAGCATAGTCCCAAACGGTATTTGAATCTCACAATTCCAATCTATACTTGAACAGGTGAAAAACAAATAGGGGCGTTTAAATGTCTCTTTGCCTTTGCAACTGCGATGATTTGGAATTTATGTTGAAACAGAGCAGCTACAAGCTCGAAGGCCATAGAGTATCAAGTATTAGTTGATTTATTATTGAAATGAGTCTCAAAGAAATAGACATACATAAATCGTGAAGTCTAGTGAAAGGATAGCAATGAAAGGATATGCTAGTCGATTTTGGCACAAAGTTTAAATACTTTGAACGATATCATTTATAACATAGAGTGCAATGTCGCAGTTTTATAAACTGATGTGAATACTGACTCAGTCTCGATGATAAAATGTAAATGTTTTATCGTAGTTTTATAACTTGATGTGAATATAGACCCCATTTTGATGATAAAAAGTGATTTTAGATACCGTTCACCATTATCTACACCAACTCGAATATTGGTTGCAAATCTTGAAAAATATAATTTGACCAACAAATTAGTAGTAAGTACAAACATATATTACACATTACCCTTTCTATTATGCTATAAAATATTTCCTTTCGCAATAAGTTCATAACCCACGTTTAAAAATTAAATTTTTAAATCTAATACAATAGTTCATAACAACTTTTAAAAATAACTTTTCAAATATAACGCTATAGTTAATAACCACTTCTAAAATAACTTTTTCAAATCAAACTTATCAATACCCCTCATTGAGGGATGGCCATGATTTCCAATGATAAGTATAACCACTGTAATTAAAAATTAAAACATACGTGATAAGGAGTGTGTTTCTTTTCCATGAATACCATTTCAGGATCTTTTTCAAAACGGTTTAACTTATATACATGATATAACGGGAATTTAATCAAATGTCTTTTTCCTTGAATTTTACCATTTCAAGATCTTTTCTCGAAGGGTGGAGCCTTATACATGATATAATGGACAAGTAATCAAATATCTTCCAAAGTCTCATTGCATATTGCTAGAGAGTTAGTCCTTTGTCCTTTGGAATTGTTTCTCGGTACTGCTCGGATCTTTTTTTAGCATTTTCTCTCGCGGTTGTTCCTTTTTCTAATGCCATTTCCTTTCCTATGCTACCGCTTTAATGTGTTTATTTTGCAACATGTAGTGCAATTGCTAGTTTAAATTAACTAATATAACTATCTCAACTACGTAAAAGATTGGATCGAAATTGCAACCATATGGATTGAAAAACTCTAACTTTCAAAAAGACTAATTTTAAATTCAACTAATATACTATTCCCACGCGTGTAAAGACTCACTCGAAATTCAATTAAAATGTAACTGGAAAAACCCAACTTGCAAAAAGATTTCATGGAAATTCAATTACAATATAAATAGAAAAATTAAACTCAACCAGTACAATTATCCCAACTATCCTAACTTGGGTGCAAAGACTCACTCAAATTCAATTAAAAAGCAATGGAGATCTAACTTGCAAAAGAGTGACTATGGGAAATTCAATTACAATGTAATAGAAAAAAATCGCAACTTGCACAAAAGATTCATGGAAATTCACTCACAATAGCATAACAGGAAAAATCCTAACCCGCAGTAAAGACACACTAATTGGAATTCACATTACAAAGTTAGCCTCGCATTGCATTACATATATTTGTCACTAAAGCAATTAATGACAACCACTAAGAACAATCAATGGAAGCTCCACGCAATGCCCATTAATTGAATTGCGTACAAACCACATGGAAGCTCCATCGCAATGCCCATTTACAAACGAATTGAATTTGTAGTCTTTGTATTAAAAGAAATTGCACCCAATTTGTAGTTTCAGGCAAAAACTACAACCACCAAATTACAAAGCCGGAAAATTTTTTCAAGAATTTTGAATGCCACATATTCTCAGAATAGGAATGGACAAAAATGAGAGAGGCTTCTTCTCTATAATCGGAAAAATTCACTTATAAACGTGTGAACATAAACAGATGCTAAGTGCTGCTCAGCGAAATGGGTCATTATGTCACATGTTACGAGGCCTTCAAATAACGAAATGAGCACACAATTATGGACATAATATATCGACCCGGCTAGATCAAATCGTCTAGGTCCACTTCTGAGGTCTACTTCGAGGGAGCGTAGGCCCGAGTGAGGCCCAACACCGTCGTACTGGAAACTAAGAGAAAATCCCATGATCGTCATCAATCTCTCGCCTTGCCTTTGATTGGGAATGTCGTACTTCACCTTCACTAGTGCTGTCACCGCTTTGGGATCGAGGATCTGGTCCTATCGACTGGATTCTACGTGACGTGCTCCTGGGCAAAGCCAGCCTCACGCCTCCTAAAATCCAAGTTTCGATTATATTACCATGGCATGCCTGCATGACCGACAATAATAAAATGACGGCAACGTGTATTAATAGTAAGTAAATAGAGTATAGATATACCGTATAATAATCTTACTTAAATATTTATATACATATATATCACCGGTTTATATATAAACAAATCGTAACTAATACTTTTCATTGATATATAAATCCTATATCGTCATCGATACCGCGACGACAATTGTTATTGTTTCAATGAAAACATATATCACGAAAAGGGAATTCGTCTCTTCCCAGATGTACATGGCCCATCTTTGGAGCCTCTTGGCAAGATTCGGATCCACACAACGCAAAGGATATCACAGCTTGTTTTAATGTTCTGATGAGGGTTCAACTCTCGAATAAATGGATCTACCACTCGTACCTTCGCCTCCCACCTACTGCCTTCATCTGCTCAAGTTCACTCGCAAATGCTTGAATTCAAAAAGATTCATTCCTCTTTCGTACCTTAAAGTTATGCCTTCGTTAATTTAAATGAAAGAATAGAAGAAATTGTTTAAATTCAAAATATTCATTCCTCTTTCGACCTTAAAGTAATGCCTTAAATGGAAGTACCGTAGAAATTTAGCAATGGATTGAAGAGAACTCTATATTCTAACCTCCCCAAACAGGGGTTCACATAATCAACAGGTTTCTTCCGAATAATATCATGGAATCTCTATGGATAAGTACACCAAAGTTGTAGACACGCTTTCTCATCTCGCAGAATCCCGTGGTTGCATTACCCAAAGGCAACGTAGCTAAATATATAAGGCAACGTTATAAAAACCATCAATCTAATAGCAAGGATCCCGAATACCCAATCATCCTATTGTCTTCGTCCCATGGATCAAGATGGTCTAACCGCATAATAAAAGTGTGCTGTAAGACGTATTAAATTTGGTTCTTCTCCTTCCCAAAGCTACCGTTTTGGTTACTGTACAATAAGCCCAAGAAATGCAAAAGCATTCGAGGCAAAAACTAAATCGCAAACACCATCAACGATCGCTAGCATTATGACTACTACCGTAGATCCCAATACTCATAATATGTGCTTTGGTGCAGAGAATCGTTTTTCAAAGCTTTTTCCCTTTATTATGCAAGTTTAGAGCTGCATAAATCTATGGACCGGAAAACTACTTCTATTTCATGAGCATTTTAGAGATAAATTTGGTTTTTGAATTATTATTCTTAGATGGGTTTCCAAATTTTTAATAGTGTACTATGTATTTCATGTAGATTTTGGATTTGATCCATCATAATAGACGGTGACTGAGAACCTCGGAATGCTACAAGGAGTCCGAGCCGATTCATCAAGCAGATGGTGATCCAGTGGATATCTGGCCTCCACCTATTCCATTTGACCCGCAAGATCAATTCTTTCAAATTTTTTCAGCTTTTAAAGATTTACAATGCATTTATTTATAAGCAGTTTTCGGTCCCGCATTGGACTTGTTTACTTTGGGGCATTAGTCAACTGTGGATATCGATGTCAACTCCATCGAGTCCATTTGAACCTCTAAATTTTCATCGCTATTTCATTGTAAGTTTCTAAAGACAACTTACTATTTTTAAGGCTTTTCTGTCTAAACTTCCGAGCCGTTTTAGGCCCCAAACGACGCTTTTGGGAACGATATAAAACATGGGTCCATGGACCATAAGCCGTTCAAAATTGTACCCTTGCGGTATCTTCTAACGAGCTATCGTGCGCGTCAAACGTAGATCGTGATGCCAAAGTTACGCCCCCCAGAAGTTGAACCACCGAATTTACCCAAACGAGGCTCCACGCTTGGCGCTTCATCTCTACTAGGTTTTTGGACCTTTGATTTTTGGCAGTGACAGCCAACAATAAATAGGCCTCGAGTCATTATAATACGTTCAGCTGAGCCATACATTTCTTCTCGCAGATAAGCGCTACCGCGTTCCTACGCGAGCCTGGATTATGTTTATATCAGAATATTGCCTGTAGCTGTAGCGCGACATTCTTTCTCTTTGTGGGATATGCCTGCCAGCATCTTTAGTTTCATTCTATTTTTATGCAGGTTCGTAATAGGCCTGCGAGCCTCAGCCGTAATATGCTTAGACTGCGTACGCTACTTCCTTCTCGCAGATACGCTACTGCCGCCTCACTATTTCCATTATGTTTGTAAGTATATTGTACGTCTTATTAATAAAATGAAGCATTATTTCACGCATCTTCGTATCTATGGTTATATTCCGTATTCTCGCGCGTTCTCGCACATGTAACCGGACTAAGGTATCGTAGGCCCCGGCCGCCTTCATGTCCCTACGCGCCGTGGTATAAGGAGTTCAACTCCTAACCCCGACGACCCCCATGGCGAAAGGAAAGAAAGACGAGAGCAGGAGATCCCGTCAAAATCTTGCCTCGAGGATGCCGAGAAACGCAGGAACGCGATGATGGACAATTTTTTTCCTGCATCTTAATGGTCGCTCAACGGCACATCTACATCCAACACCAAGTTCAAAGGAGTACCCCCCCATGGAGGAACTTAACCACGGAGACCATTGCTTCCTAAGGAGGGAGGAATGATCCAGTGGATATAGGTGGCCTCCACCTATTCCACTGGACCCGCGTGAGATCAATTTTTTTCTGCCAGGCTTTTCAAAGATGTACTACTATTTATAGTGTTTTTCGGTCTCCAGACACTGTGAGCCATTTTGGGGCATTATCAACTGTGGACATTGATGGCCACCCATCGAGTCCATTTGAACCCCACCATCGCTTATTTTGGGCTGTGTCAAAGACAACTTACTATTTGGTAGTTTTCGGGTCTTAACTCCTGAGCCGTTTTCGAGGCCCTAAACGACGCTTTTTGGGGGAAACGAGAGCAACAGGTCCATGGATCATGTTGCTCAGCTCTGCAAAATTGTACTTTCTACAGATCTTTCTAACGAGTCAGGCGCTGGGCCAAACCAGATCTGATGCCAAAAGTTACGCCCGGAAGTTGAACCACCACCTACTCCAAACGAGCCCATGCTTTGGCGCTTCATCTCCTACTGCTAGGTTTTGGACCTTTCTGACTTACATCGTTTCAACAATAACATGTCTTCGATTTCATTGTAATACGCTCGTGGTTAGAGCCGATACACTTCTTCTTAGATAAGCGCACTTTCGGCCCTAGCTCGCTTGTCTCCGACTATGCCTATTGTAACACGCTCGTGGGTCGGTAGTCACTACATCCTTCTCAGTGATACACTGGCCAAGACTTAGCTCATCTATTTCTATTATGTCTGTATTAGGTTCGCGAGTTCAATGTATCACGCTTAGAGTAGTTCTGCAGACGCTTTACATCTTTCTCGAGATACGCTACTAAATACTAGTTTATTTCCATACAGTGGTTTGTAAGTTTATCAGCTTATTCTTTATGAAATGAAGTATTATTTCCGCGTCAGATTGGGGGATTTCATGGTTATATCCGTATTTCGTTGGTGCCTGCATATAAAACTGATCTTGATGGGCAATGCTTGTGTGTGTATTGAATGTATTACGTTGTTTCATGTTTCATCTAATAAAGTTTAAGCCAAATGTTTCTATGCAAATCATGTGGTTAGCATTTCAGGCATCTCTGGCGGATAATGTTTGTGTCCTCTCATATTCATAAAACTTCTATCCAAAGAATTGTGCTAAAATTAGATTTGACTTCAGCACTGCTTAAAATGCATTGGACTGCAGTTCGTTATTTGTGTCCTCTCATATTCATAAAACTTTCATTCAAAGAATTAGCAAAATCAGATTTGACTTAGCATCTCGCGTAAAATGTAAAGGATGTTCGTTCTTATGTATCTCTGTTTCGTAGTTTGCTGGTAGTCATGGAGCCACAGAAGTAAGGATTAACTTATGCTAATAGTAAGTTATAGCCTTCGTTAAGATATTGGTGGAGACAAGTGTTAATCAATCACAACTAGTCGAAGTGAAATGAAAACTTTATTCACTAGTCTGGGTTGGGAGAGTCGTTTAGAGGGCTTGCAAAATGGGAAAAAATTGCCTGAGAAGAGTTTTTTTTTTTTGGGGAAACGCTAAGATATGCAATAGAGGAAAATTTTACATACGTTTATATGAGTGCACACTAATAAAATATTTTTAAAAAATAAAGGAAGCATAATATTATACAATTCTTTGAATAAATTAAATAAAACCAGAACCATACAAGAAAGCTACCTGTTTTATTATATCACAATCTCAGAATGTCATTATCAAGGCAAGTCAAATATTTACTCCTTCTTACGCCCTAAAGTTTTTATTTTCAACACAATGTCCTCGGATTTTTCTTGGATATGCAATCCGACCGTTTTGCTACCCTATCCGGATCCTCTCAATCTACCCCAAATCACCTTCCTCCTCGCCTTCCTAGCCGCGACCACAGCTATCAAGGTTTTCTGCCACCAAATACTTTTCGATCCCTCTCGATCTACCCCAAATCACCTTCCCTCCTCAAACCTTTCCTCAAGGTCAGTGTGAATCGTTGAACTATTCCAAACTTGTTTTCAAATAAATTTAAATATGATATCCTCTCAATCTACCCAAGTCACCTTTCTGAAGCTATCACTAGTTTTGATTCAAATTCATTGAGAGTGGGCTTCCATTCAGGGTCCTGGTTAGAAGAGTAAAGACCCTGCAGTGACGTCGCTGCCCCCCTCAGCGGAGGTAGTTAAAAGACTGACAGGTGATTCTTGCGGTGGTTACAATTCTAGTCAGGTTGATAAGGGCAGCTGCGTAGGGATTTGATCTCATTTTGTTCAGATAACTCACCAGCTACCGATTACCCCAGATGCAAAAAAAAAAAAAAAAAAAAAGGCTGCTTAAAAAGAATTCCCTAAATAATTAGTTTTTCTTTTCCGGCCTTGTCTTCGAATGCCATAGAATTTATTGATCATAAATCACCCTATCAACTAATAAAATTCATCAAGCCATAAATCGCCTCTATCAACTAATAAAATTCCATCGAGATAATCAAATGTGTTAACTTAGATCCACATCATTATTAGTTCACTGTCAAGTAGATATAACTATCTACGTCAATCAGATTCACACCAACACTTATCATTGGCTACCATGTGGAATCTACTAAAATATCTTATATTTATCGGTGTTTGCCTTATGACCCTTTTTACCTCTTTGTGGTTATATATTTGGAACTACTACTTGGTTAAAAAGAATACTTAGAACTATCACAAAATTGCAGTTCAAATTATTTTTCTAAAAAAACGATGTGGGCATGCCAATCACGAATGCTCGCATCAGCTGAAGTAGCAAGGATAGGAAATCTGTGGAATAAAACAAGACTCTGCTAAGGTAAGGGCATGTATGTAGTAGAGTGTTTTTCTTTTCAAATTCTTGAACCTATGAATACTTGGAATCATCGTTGAAATTGCAGAAATCTTAAATTATTTTTTCAAAAAATTAATATGGGGTATGCCAATCGCTTAGGAATGCTCGTGATTACTGGAAGTTAGTGTATTAGATAGCAATTCTCAGAAGAAAAATGTAGACTAAGTAAGTGAAAAGAAATCGTCAGAATGCTCGCATCATTGAAGTAGCAATACAGTATCAAGCCCAGAATGCTCGTATCATTGGAAGGACAATAGATATGAATGTGAATAAAAACAAGATTCTAGTATGACAAGGAATCCACAGAATGTTCGCATCATTGAAGTAGTAATAATAGCACCAGTGAATAAAACATGTAGTATGAAAAAAGGAATTGCTTAGGAATGTTTTCAGATTGTCATGGTACACAGTAATTCAAAGTGGCTCGCATCATTAAAGGGCACCTATCATTGGAAGCAGCAATAATAGGCATCTGTGTGGAATAAAAACAAGAGTTGTAGGCAGGAAAAGGGCATGTAGCATAGTCATCATTAAAGTAGCAATAATAGCACTGTGTGGCTCTCGCATCATTGAAAGTAGTAATAATAGCAATCTGTGTGAAAGAAAGAAAGAAAGAAAGAAAGAATTTTTTACTGTCCACGAGGCGGTGGCCATTTGTACATTGCTTTGTTCCACTTGTACGGGCCCTTTTTCAGGAAGTTTTACAATGAGCACTTCAGCCTTATCTGCTTTCAAACTCTTCGCCTCAATAGATTATCCTGTGAATTAGCTGCCAAAATGCCTTCATAGTTTTTCTCGGTGTCCTTGAAGGCCCTTACATTCTAGAATGAAATGTTTTTCTCATTTGCTCTTTTCCTAGAGGTGAGCAAAAAATACATAATTTTTCTTCCCACATTTCTTTCGCATTTTCCAGCCGCCCTCGTTTCTAACGTGAGTTGATGAGAATGTTTTTTGTCCTTAATTAAGCAATAAGAATTTTAGATTCTCAAGAAATATCGCCTATGTATGCCTTTGTTGATGGTTATGTGTGGGTTAAACTCTTCTATGTAGTACTTCTTCTTTCTCTCTAGCTCTTTTCCAAGTATGTTTATGAATTTATCCATAAAATAAAAGTTTTTATCTCTTTTACTGTTTAGAAATCATGAGTGCTCAAGCAAATACCCCATTTACTAAACCATTTGTTATTCCGCCGCATCCAAGTCTTCGTCTTTTTGCACAACTGGCCACTAAACACCACCTTTTAGCCATCTATCCTCTCCATTTGCTCAATTTTTCTGCATATCTTTATGACTCGCACCATAGCGATTGCTTCAATAGGACATGTTTCCTATACTTAAATGTAATAGCATATGAACCGCACTTTAATTTTGGAATTTGTTTTGTAATCAAACGTTTTCCTAATTTTCAATTTGTTTCCATCGCATCTTGGTTGTGGCCGCTAGGCCCATAGTTCACAACCGTAAATAATCACCGAATCACTAGAAGCCCAAAAAGAGTTAGGTGGCTTTCCGGCCCCACGCCGCTCTCACACTGTTTTGAAGAGCATAAAATGCTTTCCAACCCCCTAAAGTTATTTTCTACAACCATCCCAACTTAAATTCTTCAAGGAAGCTCTAATTCCGAGGTATTTCTGTAATCCAGAATTTTCCAAAAAGGCCGCCTCCAAAATAAAACTTATGTTGGTTGAGGCTAGGGAGAAAACCACTACTTTCGTTTTGCTAATATTGACTTGCATCCTAAACCCTTTGCATAAAAATGCTCAAGGGAATGTAAATGCCTTGCAAACCAAGAGCCGAATTAGCAATCAATATAAGGTCATCTCGCACAAAGAAGTCTGGAGCAACGAACTTGCCCAAATGGACAATTTCCGTCACCCCTTGCGAATTTAGCCACCTTTCAAGCTTGGTCAACATATAACCCAAAAAGGGTAGGAGACAATGGACAACCTTGCTCGAATTCCCGATATCGCTTCTAAAACTTTCAAATGCCAAATTTCAAGTTTTGATTTCACTTTCACTTCATACAACCTATGCACAAACCGCTTCTCAAATGCTTTAAACCCCAAGTTCCTTCCATTCGCCCCTAAAAGCTTATCCCAGAACCGTGTCGCGTTTCGAAATCAACAAAGCAACAAAACTTCTTCCTTATTTTCCCAACCTTTTTCAATGATGTGCCTTAAAGTTATACAATGATCAATCATGGAATGTTTAGGTCTAAAACTCCGCTTGCCCTTTAGCACGTTTATTTCTTTCTTCCGCCCACTCATAATTTTTCCAACATGTTTCCAAATAACTTTGTAAACAAGGGCTTTATCATTATGGTTCTATAATTGAAGGATTATTGACGTCACCACTCTTGAAAAGAGTGTATTGCCATATTAGTTGTCCAACTGGTGGGGGAACCCCGCTCGTAAGATGTCATGGAAAATTTTTGTGATGTGAGGTGAAAGCAAATTTTGCTCCCAATTTTGTATTACTCCGCTTGGAGTCTTATCTTGTTCTTGTTTTTCCTGGGCCGCCCCAACTTCTTGATACCCATCTCACTTCTTGCACCGTGAAGAGTTTTGGGGCCCTGTTGACCAAGGGAGGAGGTCAACCTGGGATCCTCGTCATAAAGTTGTCTGCATAGTCAAACCATTTAGAAGCTGTAATGTTGTTTTCAGCTTTTGCACTTTTTCATTGGAGCTCCTTCCAAAATAATTTGGGGTTATTTTTCCCGAGAAGACAGTTCTTCTCTCCTTGAAACCATAAAATCAGTTTTTTCTTTTTACTAACTGCTTGCAAGCTTTGAGCTTTGCGGTTATCCGTGTCCGATTCCTTCCACCTTCTCCTTGCCTTTTTGCATCCCTCACAAACCAAGCATTAACTGCAGCAATTCTTTCGACTCTCCTAATTTTCGTTTTGCACTCAAAGAAGTGCGCTTTGAATTAAATGTGTTAATCCGTGACTATGAAGGCCCCGAGGATGATTTCCCTCTCTCTTCGAAGAGCCTCTCTAGCATTATTTTGAAGGTATTACAATTGATTCAAAAGAATTCGCCTTGGGGGATTTTGTTGAACACATTGATTTTTCGACCCCAATTGCTTTTTTTTTCCTATTCAAGAGAAACTAAATAGATCGGCTTGTGATTTGATTTTAAGTCCCAAATTTTGATCTCCAATTCAACACTTCTCTCCTCTCCATTTTTTCACACAAACTATGCGAGTACTACATAATTCACATACTTTGCTCCATTGTAAGTATTGAAGTGAAATTACCTGACTTTTCCCCATTTAGCTTCAACCTATTTACAAATGACTAAATCGAAAGCCCTATTGATATATAAGCAGTTGTTCTCCAAAGATATTACAGCCTTTATCCTCCGAAATTCGTTTCCACCGTATTTACTTTCTCAGAAGCCGTATAGGGTCACTGCCTTTCTTACAACAAAGAATGCTAGCTTGTTCATCATGCCTAGCATTGAAATCCCCCACTATAAGGACTTCTACCTAGCCGAGAATATATTGCAATATCCGTTTTTAGTGGCCGAAAGGGATCTTTGTGGTCAAGCCCTCTACTTTGTAGATTTTTGAAATCTCATATAAAATAGCATGTCATAATTCTAATGAGATTCTCATTTTCCGATATTTTAAGCCAAACAAATTGTTTATTTGGGTCTTTTTCTAGGCCGAACGAAACCAGACTTTTCTCTTACTAATACCATATGATACTCCCCCCGTGCCCTTTGCTATTCCCTCGCCGCCTTGTTCCACACCGCAATCTTCCAATACTCCTTCAAACAAAGGTGTCTTACACCTTCATGCTCATGTGTTTCTATGAGGCAAATTATGTCTCTACCTTTCCGTAATAGGCCCTAACCTGTGTCCTCGCCCATGGGTAACCCTCAGCTTCAAATAAATCAATCTTATGAAACTCGCTGTAAGACTTGATTGCTATTTGTTTTGAGTACATGCAAGACTCACGCTGAGTCTTTTGTCCTCGCGTTCTGGTTTAAATGACCTTTTCTCTCTTCCTCATTTTTGCTAAAGAGTTTGTCAGCTTCTCTTTGTTATCATTTTGTTGCATTGTTTTGGAAGGAGGTCCAAATTGCGCAATCACCAGCTTTTGCCTTTATAGACCCATGCTCTTTTCCCCATCTCTCACGCTCTAACTTTTAGTCATTTCATCCCTCCTTCCTCTGTTGTCTTACATTAAATCTTCTTTCTATAAAACCGAGAACCCTTAAGAGTTGCTTCTTTCTGAATAATGACATTCTTTATCATGCAAGTTGGCCAAGATGACTTTTTATGGGCCCGGGCTCTCTCACCGTTGAGCTTACCTACTCTCCATGCTTGACATACTTGTCCTTGCCATTGGAGTTTGTCTTTCTTAAGAAGTTCTTGCAAGGTCAAGAAATACATTCATTTTTACCATACCTTTACCCCTTTAATAATTATGTTTGTTGCTCTATCCGCCTTCCTTGCTTTCTCTATCTTGCATGTTGTTAACTCGGATGTTTGTTTCTCCTTCCCTCTTAGCACTAAGCAACAACTTCCTTATTCTCCAAGTTTTGGAAAGTTTGTGGGATCTTCTTCCTCCTTCTGATGCTCATCATATTCATTTGAGCAACCGTTTCCCTATCCCGGGGTGGCCGCATTCATCACCTCTCGTGTTTTCCACCGCAAATTTCTTCATGTTTTGCACTCTCCGCTTGCGTAACATTGCCATTCGTTTTCCCTATTCGGAGAGCCTTCGCGTAATGACACTTGCTCCTCTCGTAACTTTGTTGCTTCTCGCTAAAGTTCGATTAGTCATATACATGGATTATAAGAATCTTTTCCAAATAGCTTTAGCTTCTACTACTTCAACCTTTTACATTTAAGAGTTCTTCACATAAAGGTCGATGACCAAGTGAGAGGTGTGGATGTAGGACTATATAAAGCATACTCATCACTAACTTTTCTTCCTTTGACTTGTTGCCACATGCTTATGAAGAAAACTTGTTTGAATGTTGTTTCTTGCGAACAATACTCTCCTTGAGACTTTTTCTTCTTTGTCCATTCCCATTTAGACGAGCGATTCTCCTTTTTAAATGCTCCGATATTGTTTGGCATTGACCCAAACCCACTTCCTGGGCCATGGATGAGGCAATTTCACCTTGCCCTATACTGTCGTGTTTCACGGGTTCTAAAGTTTTTTGTTCCATTCTCAAGGATGATATTAAGGGAAATCACCGCTCAAAATCGAGGAAAACTTGTCGCCCGTCCTTGTCAAGCCGCCCGCTATCCACCGAAAACTAGGGCCGCTCTCGCCTGTTGCTCGTCGACCGGCCCGTCCTCTATGCTCGCCCTTGCCGTCCGTCCTGCCTTCCGGCTCCTCTGTGAGGAATGACGAAGCCCATATTATTAAAACTGGCCAGATTGCATATTCTTTCCAAGTGCCCACTCCAGCCCCTAATGGCGGATTTTCATCACACAGTCGCTTTTATTACATTGAACCTCATTCCGCTCACTAACGCTCTCCTTAACGACATAAACTAACTGCTACCTGCAAAATTGCGTTTGAAGAGTTATGCTTTCAGAATTATTCAAGATATTTGACAAAACGAAACTCGTATTATCCTCCACGCCGGAAAATTCTCCTGCAGATTTCTTCTAGTTATGGTGCGTTATTTCTGTGTTTAGGCGTTGGTTAATATGTACATAGTATGAAAAGGGCATGTAGCATAGTGGTAGAGTGTTTTTTCTTCCTCTTTTAAGAGCTGGAAGCCCCCGGCTGAGAAATTGCACCTGGAAAGTATTCCACAGGTGTACAGAGTCCCCGGGAATAGAGGGAATAGACTGTGGAAATATGGGAAATTAACCTACATGTAACCATTGAACCAAGTGCCGGTGGCTAGCTTAGTGGTAGAGTTATGTAACTTGTCCTCAAAAATTTCAGAAAAATCATAATTTTTATTGATGTCGTGATTTATTTAGATTTCTAAATGCTTTGGAAAAGTGCCCTGAAAGAGACTATACAAGGCATTGAATTGATTGTTAGAGGTAGGAATCCACACCATGAGTTGAACCAGTGTTATTTCTGAAAGGCACAACTTAATCGAACAATCTGTTCGCTCAAGCTGGAATTAATAAAAAAGAGACTATATATGCATTGAATTGATTGTTAGAGGTAGGAATCCACACCATGAGTTGAACCAGTGCTTAGTTTGAAAAAGGCATGTAACTTAATCGTAGAACAATCTGTTCTGCTCAAGCTGGAATTAATAAAAAGTGTTTGATTTTTAAAGGGATTATATATGTATTGAATTATTTGAGGTAGCAATCTGCACCATGAGTTAAACCAGTGCTTGCATAGAAAGGCCAGGTAGCTTAGTCAGCCAAAGAGAAAGTACTCAGGGATGAAGCTTTAATTAATAAAAAAAGCTCTCTATTGATTGACCATTTTCCTAATTTATTTTATTTGCAGTGTTCTGGTTATTCCCTGCATTTCAAAGCACTGTATACCTCATTTGATGTTATATCATCTAGAGTCTCCCCAGTGGAGTTCTCAGGTTCATTTTCATAGAGAAGACGATTTGGAACATGCAAAGTTATCAATACCAACTGTGGACTTCCCAGGCCATGGAGGCCACTAATAAGTAGATAGGTTTAAAGAAAACATAAAACTTATTATAATTGACATATTGTGCTGGTTAGGATTTTAATCTGAATCCATTCATTGTAATGTCATCTTATCCATTAATTACATGTCTGTTTACTCACTCAGTGTTGCTGATGTCAATCAAATAAATTTATGCTTCCAGTGTATTTTATGAGTGTATGATTTTCTTACTTCTTCGTTGATTGTTGCAGCCAGGAGTGTTAATACCTGAAGCACTGGGACTGGGCACCAAGAAGCTGTTTTTTCCAGTCCATAGATTTATATGCTCTAACTGCATAATAAAATGGAAAACTTGAATAAACTTGATTCTTTCCTGCACCAAAGATAATGATTTCTTCGATTTGTTCATGCATCAAAGCTAATGATTTCTTTCCATTTGTAGGGCAGTATAACTCAGCAAAATGAAAAAACGTTTTTGAGGTACCAAAGATCACTGAAAACAGATTGCATGATAAGGATCAGTATTTACCAAAAAGTGCCCATTACCCCAGGCTGTGACATAGCTTTCCTCGGATCCAAGGAGCTTGGTCAACCGAAAATCTGAAACCTTGGCACTCCATTGTTTATCCAGAGAATGTTGCTAGATTTGATATGTCTATGAACAACCTGCTCCAACCTTCATGTAAATATGCTAACCTGCACACATCCATGATTCTAAATCATTAACAACAACATCTATCTGGAATGCTTGCATTATGGGCCTATGCATCAAGCAAGCTGATAAATCCATATGTTCACTAATTACCCTTTGGCAGTTCCAAGAATAATTTTCATCCGGATATCCAGATGTCGTAATTAAATAGCCCTACATCTCCAAGAAGCCACTGTTCCAGATTGACAAATGTGAAGCCACTATTCCAGTGTTGCCATTGTTAACGAACTCATACACCAGCATCTTGGTTATCAATCATCAAAACCCATAGGCTACATTATCAAATAATTTTAACAAGCAATGGATTCTCATGATTAATAGTATACCCAACAAATAGATAGATTCATCCAGATATGACAATACCTGCCTGCGCCCTCAGCACAATACCCAAGCAAACGAACAAGATTTTTGTGCCTGAAACCCTTGCAAGGTGTTCGAACAATGATGCTTGCACCCTTTGGCAAGCGTAACAGTATATCCACCATACATTACAGTAAATTTGCATGCAA
>CM076578.1:1793109458-1793266165 GCA_034641835.2 Pinus albicaulis | reverse complement strand
ATGGGAACCCAAACACTCTCTATACAACATCAGTCACAAACCAAAATTAATTATTATCTTCATTTCCAATACCTCTAAAAGTAGGTAGCCTCATAGATGCGGCCATATATGTGGCTGGGGTAGTTGGAGGAGGAGGTGGAGTGAACGACTTGTGAGATGAGTGTGGAATTGGAGTGGATGTGATCTGAATAATGGTCCAGGCTCCCTGATCGTTATGATCTGGTGAAACTTCTTCTCAGGAGACTTCCTCTTCTTCAGAGTGCGCAGATTCACTAGAGCTACTAGTTTTTGGCTCATCCACGCTATCAGCTCTACCCTTGAGAGGACTATAAACAAACCCTTCTTCTAGTTCTACGCAGTAAATTCTTCCACTGTGCATAGTTGGGCCTCTTTTGGACATTCACATAATATGTTCACATAGAGAGACTTGCTCACACCATAGCAGCTTCAGTGGTAACTTCAAAGAGCACGAGAAATTACCTCTAAGACCCTTGAAAAATATCCTTTCTGGTTTAGAGTATGACATAAACTGATCAATGGAAAATTCTGTCACAAATCCTCCCAAGACACGATCCATCTAATGATCTATTGCGTGGGTGATCGTATTGCTTGTCTTTTCTAATTGATGTATTAATTCAAGATTCCACTGAGTGACTGTGTCATCCTTCACACAGCTATTGAATTTAGTTAATTTATACAACCATTCGTGCAACTCAACTACAAAGGATGAAAATAATATCTCGTGAACTTTTGTATAGATGTACCTTTGAACCTAATTTTTTGGAGATAGCATAGAACTTCAATTCTTGGATCGCGAACTCAAGGATCTTTCTATCTAGCCAATCTCTCAATTCATTCTGCGTAGGATGCCACAACATTAAATCTCCCTCAAAATGATCATGGTCCTGGAAACGAAACCATTGGTTGGATTGAGGGGTCCTAACCTAGATTTGGAGTTGATCGCACAACCAAAAAACTCCATCTACTAGCCCTTTCAGCAATGACCTTCTTGCACAGATCAAAATCTCACCCGAAGCAATTTGGGGGGGTGCTAGAACTAGGTTTCCACACCCTAAGGAATAAATTCATGTGGTGGCTCTAAACCAGTTTATAATAGAACTTATTGTAGATTGGAAACTGATGCACACATATATAATGCTTATCATATCATCTCTATCGCAACCACAATAATGCATATACCAAATAAACCATATCTAAAATCAACCTTGTCATGGATATATATGTATAATAGAATGCATAATAACTTAAGTTGATTGATACATGTATTTAACCATCAATAGATACTCATGCATAAAGGACATATGTACTTCCGCAGACACAATCGATCATAGCAGAATTAAAGCGCTCTCAAATTAAATAACATTAAACAGATAGTTCATATATCAGACACGTAACACATTTTTTTCACCAAAACAATCTTTGTATTAGATTCATAACAATTCGGTACAGTCGGAATTTCCCTTACAATTACCCTTCCACACACATATCCAACGGAGTCCCCACACATCCAAGACTAAGTCTTCACCCACACAGCCAGCAGGAGCCTTTCTACCCAAACTAGATTTACAAAAATGTATCACAGAAGCATAAACACTTACTTATATCCAAAAAATCATATATTTTACTAGACTCGATCTATCTATATTTATATTCATCTAGCACACATATAATATGGTCTCAAACCATGGTTTGAGGCCCACAGTTTATCCTTAACAACCCATTTACATAAAAGAGTGACTTTGACACATCCCAAAGCCCCTTGACCTTTCTACGCAACATGCATACGCAAAAATACATACAAAAAGTTACTCAAAATTCACCCCAGGGGACCACACTCCAAAAATGTGCCATTTGAATGTTTGGTGTCACTTGTTAATATTTTTTGTCAATGTGTTGTTTGTGTGGTCAAATTTCAACCACTTAAGGATTGTGAACTTTCGAGACAACTTAGAATAAATTTAAATCTAAAGGCCAGACCACATTTGTTAATAGATATTTCCACACAGGTCCAACAATGCATCACAAGAGAACCATTTTGGGTATAAACACAGGTTCGTCTTGCATTTATGTAATCTATATCTTGTATCCTTAATCTTTCCTACTTAGAGGAGAGCTATTGGAGATATCACTTCTTGAATAAGGTAAGTTTTCATTCTTGAATCTTTCTCAATTTTTTGAACACTGTAAGCAAAAACAATTTCATCAATTACCATTACCATTTGGGAGCACCTTTGGAATTTATTCTTCACTACCTTTTATTACACCCAATAGATGGCATACAATAACTAGTGTAGTTTACACATTATAATGAAACTCTATTACACAATTATGCACAAGTTTGACCTTTCCTATAGCTATTTAAATTAGCACCATATTGTGAGTCTTGGTTCATCTAAAGACTATTGAAAGACGTTTAAAATGTTATTATGCTTTTATCAATAAAGACATAAGAGAATTTTATAGCACCCACATGGTATGAGAATAAAGTTATTGATTGATAATTTGCATTAATATTCCTTCTTCCCTAAGGAAAATATCACAGGAAAACCCAAGGTATGTTTTCCCAAATCATGGATGACATCCCTAGTAAACTTTTTGTAGACTAGTGAACCTCACCAAGGGGGATTTGCACTGGACTCTTACTAGCATGGAAATTTCCAAATGTCAAGAAATATTGGTATTAAATGGTTGATCTAACCCCTTGGGATAATTTCTATGGTACTTGATGACAAGTTAGAACATATCCTTAAAATGGTTACCTTCGTGATGTTATGGACCAACTTTCCTTTCTCCTTGTAAACTTGAATATATACATGTCCTAGAGAGGGAGCATTAGCATGCAATGGAATGCAAATGTACCTTCTCAAGCTCTAGGGATTATTTGTCAATTATCCTTGCCATTTGGGTATTTTAAGTGAGTTGGCATCCCTTTTATTGAAAAAATTTCCATGATCAACTAGTTTTCCATGCCTCTTATCCCACATAAAATAAATGTCTCGTTATTTGAATTACTTCAAATGAGACTAATTGTCAAAATTCTTCTTGATTTTTCCTAGAGTATTTTCAGTTTCTTCAAAATCCTTCCTCCTTTTCTCATCTAATTCAACTAGTTGTTTTATCCTTGGTTGTTCTGCCTCTTGATCTAAAGTGAAATGTTGCAGCAATTTGTATAGAGGAAATCTTCAAATTGATGGGCAGAGTCATCTTTATTTCGTAGACTAGCTAAAAATGATTTTTACTTGTAATTATTTTCTTAGTGTTGCAATCTGCCTAAAGGGAAAACTTAAGTTTTTTGTCCCAACATTCCTTATTTTCTCTGAGGGTATTTTCTAAAATATTAAACAAGTTCTTGTTGCTTCATTTGGCCAAGCTATTCCCTTGGGGATAATAATTTGTTGAGTGGGAGAATTTTCCATAATTCAAACAAAACCTCACCAATTCAATGGATATGAATGCTTTGGAATTTTTTGTAGTCATTTTAGTAGGAAATCCAAGTATTGTGATGATATTTTCTTTTTATGAATTAAAGTATAATTTTTTTGGTTGCCTTATTTGTATGGGATTCTTCAACCTACCCAAAGAAATAATCAGTGGCAGTGATGATCCATTTACACTCGTTACTTGAATTCTCATGGAATTTATCAATACATTACAACCCCCATTGTTAGAAAGGTGCTTCAACCAACATAGCTAAAAAAATAGGGTTGGCGCCTTCCATTTTATTGTAAATTGTTGAAAATACTAAAGTGATCTCACAAATGTATGCATTTCAGAAAATTTAGTGGGTGAATGGTAACATGCTCTCAAAAATTGTACAAAGTCATCTTTGCTAAATAGTGTCCACCATAGATCCGAATGTTCATTTCCGTATTTTTTTTGGTACTTCCAAAGGATACACACATCTAAGGATTATACCATATATATTTCTCCATCCTAATTCTATATGCATTAGGAAACATTTTACTACAGCTAAGCTCAACGATATTTGTCTGTCACTAGGCAAGTGACTAGGGCATGATAAATTCTGCACAAGAGAAAATATAAAAGCATATTTAGGACCTTATCAAGACTATTTTTGAATATACTCCCTCTCCTTAATTTCTTGAAAATCATGCTTGATTTCTTTATTCTTGTTCACCTCTTGATCTTTGTTGAATGTGGCTGAAATGGGTTAGGTAATTTCAACAATTTTGGTATGATCCTCTTGATGAAGTTGAATTTCCCAAGGAATGATTGAATTTCCATCTTATTGGGTGTCAAGGTTAGATGTTGAATATCTTCCACCCTTGTTGGATAACTCCTCACATCGTTTTTGGGTGCAATATGGCACAATATATTTACGTCATTCAGAAAAAATTTGTATTTCCTTAGATTAAGTGAGATCACACATTATCTACATTTTCTATAACACCTGCTTTACATGCCAGACATGTGCATTCTTATATTTAGAGAAAATTTCCAGGTTTCTTGATCGATGAAAGTAATCTTGTCAATGATGGCCTTCAATGCATAATCTATACCTCTTTCAAATGTAGAACCAATGTTCAACAAGTGCATGAAGGTTTTTTGTGGTGTAATGATTGTATGTTGAATTTATTGTTATATCAGAACTTGATCATATCCTCAAAATGAATCCAAGGTAGACATGATAGTTTTCCCATGAATTTTGTAGTAAATGGGCCTTGTTTTGTAGTGGGTAGTTGTGTTTGAGAGACAATTGATTCAATTTTCTGAAGTCAACACACACACACACACACACACACACACACACACACTTGATTTCACCATTCTTTTTCTTGGCCCCAAATTATTACCCATGATAAACATATTATTGGAATAGTGATCTTAGCCTCTAACTTCCTTTGTAGTTAAATTTATATAATTGGGGCTAGCTTCTAATTTCTAGGCCTATGTTTTTGTCTAAAAGGCTTAGCTCTCTCCTTCACTACAATAGCTTGTGGATGATGTCTTCACACACCTTTGATAGTTGAAGTACTTGTGGGAGGACATAGTTATCATTGAGTTGTCAAGAGTGCTTTTCTTTTATCCATGCAATTACATCTTTGGATAATTTTTCTCTATGTAGATTTGGAAGTCTTTGAATGCCCCTTGGATATTTTTTTAGCGTAATGGATATTAGTCAAACTTTGTGCTTACAATTTTAACATTTTTTTAGTGGTTACATTTCATGATCATTGTTATTGATCATTGTATTTTGATATCTTAAATTAATTAATAATGAGAAGCACCCCCAATTAGTTTTCTCAAGCATGTATATCATTATTCATAATTGCATCATACATACTCATTTATTTTAATTAGTATTTTAGAGGCATATTTTTATCCTGTCACAACATATTTAAATGAGTCACAAGGTGAGAAATCAACCTTTGGTGTAATTGCAGATCTTAGGTTTGATAATTATAGGTTATTTATAGGCTGTAAATGTCTTCAAAATTTCATTCTAATTGAGGATTCAACTGAACATATTGAGTATCTTATATGTAAAAAATTTTACCTCCTCCCACTTTTCATAATTTCCATAACCATTAGGTAGGTATATGTAGCTTTGATGTTATTTTTCCTTTTTAGTAAAATATTTGCTAATAATTTACAAATTTTAATAATTTATTAAAAGTTGTAGAGTTTAAAATTTATAAAGTTTCAAGGTACAAGTTTTGAAAGTCTAATTCTTTAAAGGTTTCTAGCTCAATGGAAGAGCACCTGCTTTACAAGCAAGAGGTTGGTTGTTCAATTTCATCGTGCCCTGATAGTCATATGGAATGGAGACGATCAGTTTTTAGTGATAGAGGCTCTTTTTACCATCACCAATGAGCTTATGGTGACATTTTTCGACCCTCACCAAAATATGAAATGTTGATGGTCGACCGTCACCAAAATATGAAATGGTGACTGTCAATGAATGCCACCATATATATGGATCAATAGTGATGGCCATGAAAGGTCCATCACATTAAATAATTGTTTCTCATATGAAATGGTGAAGATAACTATTTGTCATTATAATCATGGTTGGTGACAAACCTTGAATGTCACCACAACAACTATACTTTTGGTGATGCCTCCTTTGGTGATGGAGGCTAAGGTCCTTCACCATTGCCCATATGAAATGGTGACGTTCACTATCCATCATTATCAATAATTATTGGTGAGAAACCTTGAATGTCACCACAAAACCTATACTTTTGGTGGCGCCACCTTCAGTGACATTCTTTTTTTGGTGACGGAGGGTATTTTGACCATCACCAATGAGCTTATGGTGACATTTTTAGACCCTCACCAATGACCTTTTTTTATAGTGACTTGTTGTTTTCTTTCCACATGGGGGAGGAATACAGATTTATCATTCATCCAACCCTGCAATTCCCATTGTTTCTCTACACCAAGAGAACTTCTCTGTGCTCACAAACTTCACTAATGCATATGAAACATTTTTCAAAGTGTCCACCTTTACTAGCAACACCTTTTTATCCTCAACCATATCTCTCACAAAGTGATACTGGACATAAATCTGCTTTGTCTTTGAATGATAAGCATGGTTCTTACCAAAGAAAATTAAACTTTCACTATCAGATGCTATCCTTATATGTCACTTCACAAACCCCATACTTGAACACAATCTCTGCAACCAAATGACTTCCTTGCTTCCATGAGTGGCTACCATGTATTCTACCTCTGTAGTTGAAAGAGCCACTACATACTATCTTTTCATCATCCAACTGACATCAACTCCAAATAGGATAAACACATACCCACTTGTAGATCTTCTTTGACATATATCTCCACCCTAGTCTACATTAACAAATCCACGGACATCCAAAAATATGTCCAATCCTGATCTTCCCCAGTAGCACAACTATAATCACTAGTGCCACGCAAATACCTGAAAACCCACTTCATTGATGTCCAATGCTACTTCCCTGGTTTTGACATAAAACTACTCAATACTCCTACTACATGTGAAATGTCTAGTCTAGTACATACCATTTCATACATCGAGCTAACCACTTTACTTGCATATGGAACATGGGACATGTCCTCTTCTTCTTCTTGTGTCTTGGGACATTTTTTAGCAGATAAATTTACACCTACAAGAATAGTAACCTTCATCAGTTTACTATCATACATATTGAACCTTTGCAATATTGTCTCAACATACTTCTTGTGGTTTAATCAGAGCTTCCTCTTTTCTTGATCTCATTTAATTTCCATGCCCAAAATGTAGTTTGCAGAACCAAGATCCTTCATGTCGAAATTGGAGAAAAAATTAGGTCTTCAAATCCTAGATAATTTCTTTGTCATTTTCAGCCAACAACATATCATCCACATACAAGAAAAAATAAATACATAGTTACCAATTAATTTAAAATAGACAGAGTGATCTTCTTTACTTCTAGTGAAGACAAGTCCCCATATATATGTATCAAATTTCTGATACCACATCCTTGGTGACTATTTTAGCCCATATAGACACTTTTTTAACATGCATACTAGTTCTTTCTTACCCTTCACCACAAATCCCTCACATTTCTTCATCTATATCTCCTCCTCTAGATCCCCATGAAGAAATTTTGTCTTTGCATCCATCTCTTCTACCTCAAAATCAAATGTAGTGGAAACAGATACAAGTAATCTAATATAAGTTACCTTCGCAATAGGAGAAAAAGAATCACCAAAATCAATTCTCGCCACCTGGGAATAACCTTTTTCTACCAACTGTGTTAGGTCCCTATATTACTATTATAGTCCCTTATTGTTGTTAGTGTAACCCCCTTATTGTTATTTTTGTACCCTTGTAACCTCTATATTGTTATTATTGTAACCTTACATTATTTTTGTTAGGTTGGTTAGGATTACATTGTGGCCCCATGGACTCCTATATATAGAAAGGAGGTTTTTTCATTTGTATCATCCAAGAATTATTCATTTATGTAATTTATTGGAGGTATCCCCCTTGAATTGGTTTATTTCTAAGGCACTGATCTCTCTTTTCTTCTATTTTTTAGGTTGGTTTCATAACATTTAGTATCAGAGCTTTGGATTCTAGGGTTTCACTGCTCCAAACAGATCATCGTGGAATTTTCACTATAACTTTTTTCTATGAAGGTTCAGAAGCTAAGATAAAATTAAAGAGAAAAGCCACGATCCTAAGGAGCGTCGTGTAAAAATTTCAGATCTTGGTTCGCAATATTTTCGGAGATATGATCTGTGGAAGTTAGGGTTGTTTTAGGCTCCCGAATTTCACCTAAAATAGGTCATCATGGAATTTGTGCTATAACTTTTTTTCTATGAAGTTTCAGAAGCTGAAATTTTTACAAAGAAAAGCTGAAATCCTATGGAACATCCTGTAGAAATTTTAGATCTTGGTTCACAATATTTTCGGAGATATGATCTGTGGAAGTTAGGATTGTTTCAGGCTCCCAAATTTCATATCAAAGAGGTGACCATGGGAAAATCGTCATAACTCTCTCTCTGAGCATCGGATTGGAATTCTGTAAAAGTAGGCCACAAGTACACAGACTGTAGTTTCCTATGTAGTAATTTTAGAGCTGAAGGAGGAAACAATGACATGTGGAATGTCATACAATTTCGCTCTACTGAACCAGTCCATAATTGGGTCATTGTGGGAGATCGGACATAAATTTTCCTTGAAGAATCTGATTTAGGTCAGGCCCGTGGCATTCCAAAGAATATTCAGAGTGCTACTACAGGGCCAAATTTCAAATATTGAATATCCGAAATCGCAGATATATTTCAATTTCAATATCGAGCTGCTCAAAAGCAAGAAACATGTGTGTATTTTTTTTACAAATTGCATAAGTCTTGTTTGAAGAATCAATTTGAAATGATTTCAAGGGAATATTGTAGAATAAATATCAGTATTGGGTTCTAAAATTCCCCCTAAAAAGAATTCAACACCCATTAAGCCTTCAGAAGGCACTACTATGGCTCATGAAGATGAAGAAATGCAACATGACATATCAAAATTACAAGAGCAAGTGCACCAAATTCCACTCTCGCAAAGAGCAACAAAAAATGAAATGGGTGTTTTGAAGAAAAGTGTGGAAGCTAAGATGGATGGTTTGAAGAAAGGCATGGAAGCTATGATGGATGGTTTGAATAATGGTATGGAACAAAAAATGGAAGGTTTGTAGGAAGACATGGAAGGTTTGAAGGAAGGTTTGTCAAAGTTGATACAAGAAATGATTCCTAATGGAGAAAAGATAGTGGATGAAACTCATGATGAGAACAAAATAAATGTTAATCATGATTTCATAAAATTTAATGTTGGATTGAAGAACCACCATATTCTAAATATGGATATGAGGAATTTTGGTGACAAGGATCCTGTAACATGGATACTACATATGGAGCAATATTTTGATCTCAATAATGTGCAAAACACACAAAAGGTACGCATTGCAACTTTACATTTAGAACAAAATACATTTGTATGGTATCGATGGCTTTTCTCCCGTAAAAAAAAATTATCACTTGGTCAATTTTTACGAAGGAAATGATAGCACATTGTGAGGATACAAAGAGCAACACCTTCTTTAGCCAATTGATAAATCTCAACAAAAGGGTTTAGTGGTGGAGCACATTGAGGACTTCCAAAAATTGAATATAAAGGTAACTGATATTCCAGAGGAACATAGGATTGATGTCTTCATAGGTACTTTAAATGACAACATCCAACATGAATTTCACGTTTGGGAACCTGATTCATTAGAGAAGGCATTTGGGTTGGCAATAAAAATTGAATGTAAAATTATGGCGACAAGGTAGCCTACCACTCACATCTATAAAGATGGAAGTGTTGCTACTCCTAGACTTCCACAACCTACAAGGTTGACACCACAACAATTGGAAGAAAAAAGAGCAAAAGGGCTTTGCTACAGTTGTGATATAAAATAGACTAAAGGTCATAAGTGTGCTGAGAAGAAATTATTTTAAATAGATTGTGAATAGGGGGAAGAAAATGAATAAGAAACTTGAAAAGAAGAGGGAATAGACAGAATGGGAATAAACTAGCTGGGGTACTGGTAGCTTATCTCTGAGAATAGATGTTGCAGTTACAGGCCTCTCAACTCTGTTACAATGAGGCTTGAGGGCCTATTTATTATTTAGAAACAATGGAAAACCCTAAACATCCAAAACCCTAACCCTAGGAGATGAAGTGCCAAAACTATGGGCCCCGTTTGGGTAAATTGGTGTTTCAAACTCCCAGGGATGTAAATTTCGCATATGATCTCAATTTGACGTGCACCATACCTCGTTATAAAGATCTATCTAAGGAATAAAACTTTACGTGTGAGCAACATTGGTCCATAGATCCATGTTTCTCCCAGGTTTCCCAAAAAACGTCGTTTAGGGCCTCAAAACACCTCGGAAGTTCAAGAACTGAAAAACTGCTAAAAATAGTAAGTTTTTCCAAAACTAAAAAACTGAAAGAGAAAATGGTGGTGCCCCTAGTGGAATAGGAGGGTGGCCACCAATATCCACCTGGATCAATAGTAGGTCTTGGAAGGATCATGTTCAATATGTTGACATGGTACTCAAACTATTGGAGGAGAAATAATTATATGCAAAAACATCCAAATGTTTCTTTGGAGTACAAGAGGTGTAATATCTGGGTCATATTGTATCTCACGAGGGTTTTAAGGTAGAACCTAAAAAAATTAAAGCCATTAAGGAATGGAAATTTCCCACAACTATAAAGCAGTTGCGTGGATTTCTTGGGTTCACAGGGTATTATCGCAAGTTTGTTAAGAATTATGGGAGAATAGCAGCACCTCTAACAACATTATTGAAGAAAGATGCATTTTCATGGACTCCTGAAGCAACTAAGGCCTTTGAACATCTTAAAGAGGTAATTTTCCTAGCACTAGCCTTATCTATGCCAGACATTACAAAAACCTTTATTGTGGAATGTGATTCCTCGGGAAATGGAATTGGTGTTGTTTTAATGCAAGAAGGAAGACCCATTGCTTTTGAAAGTCACCCAATTAAAGGAAAGTATTTACAAAAGACTATTATGAGAAGGAAATGTTGGAAATACTACATGCACTAAAGAAATGGCGACCTTACCTAATGGGAAGACACTTCAAGGTAAAAACTGATCATGATAGTATTAAAAAAAAAATTGGAACAAAGACTATCTGCAAAAGAGCAACAAAAATGGGTCACAGAGATGTTGGGTTATGACTTTGAAATCATCTACAAAAAAGGGAAGCTAAATTTTGTTGCATATGCACTCTCAAGGAAGGATGAAGAGGTGGAAACATTTATTTGTTCCATTTCTATTATCCAACCAGATTGGATAACCGAAGAAAGGGATAAGTGGAGGAAGGACGAAGAAGTGTGGACACTCATTCAAAAGTTGGAGCAAGATCCTAGTACATTTGATACATTTAGTTGTAAAAAATATTCCTTATGGTACAAATATCGCTTATATATTTGCAAGAATTCACAACTAAAACAAAATATTATTTTGGAATTGCACACTTCTCCTTTAGGAGGACACTCGGGATTTTTAAAAACTTACCATAGGGTGAAGAAAAAAATTTTGTGGGATGGCCTTAAATCTGATCTTCAAAAGTTTGTGGCGGCATGTTTGGTTTTCCAGCAAAATAAAGTTGAGACAATTAAGACCCTGGGATTTCTACAAACTTTATCCATTCCAAATCAACATTGGGAGGAGATTTCAATGGATTTTATCACAGGTTTACCTAAGTCCAAAAGAAAGAGTGTCATCATGATGGTCGTTGATAGACTTACCAAGTATGCACACTTTTGTGCATTATCTCATCCATTTAAAGCAAGTACAGTTGCTACTACATTTATGAAAACAATTCAAAAGCTACATGGAAACCCGAAGATTATTGTAAGTGACAGAGATCCCATTTTTACAGGAAATTTTTTGACAGAATTATTTTCTTGTTTGGGTACTCAACCAGCTCATATCTCATCTTGTCATCCTCAATCCAATGGTCAAACTGAGATAGTGAATAAATTTTTGGAAGTATATCTTCGTTGTTTTGTATCTGATAAGCAAGCACAATGGGTAAAGTGGTTACCTCTAGTTGAATGGTGGTATAACACTTCCTTCCATACTGCAGCAACAATTACCCCATTTATGGCAATTTATGGATATCATCCACCATCCATCACATATTCTTTAGGTGAAAATTATAGGGTTCAAGCAGTGGAAGATCACATCGAGCATCAATAAGAAGTTCTCCAACCCTTAAAGGATAACCTAAATTTGGCACAAAATCAAATGAAACAACATGCAGATCAACATCGCAGTGAGAGAATTTTTTATGTAGGAGACTAGATATTGTTATAGCCACAACCATACAAACAAATGTCCCTCAAGCAAGCTAATAAGGATAATAAATTATCGCCAAAGTACTATGGTCCTTACAAGGTGTTGCAAAATATTGGTACTATGGCATACAAATTGTAGCTTCTTGCTTCTTCATGAGTGCATCCAGTTTTCCATGTTTCATGCTTAAAGAAGGTTATAGGGGACAAACTTCTAGTTCAAACAATATTGCCATAACTTAACGAGGAAGGAAAAATCATATTGGAACCTAAAGCAGTCATGGAAACAAGAACTCAACAGCTACGAAATCGATCAATTTCACAGCATCTCATCAAATGGAAGAGCATAACCACTGAAAATTCTACATGGGAGGATGAGAATTTTATACAAAAGCACCCGGAGGTAAATTGAAATCCCCTCTGCGGACAGAGATGATCCCTCTAGCCCTAGGGTGGGTCTAGCAACAAGAGGACATGCTAATGTGTTGGTTCCTAGTTAACGAATGAAATGAGTTGGGATAGATTGTCCTACATGTAGTCCAACGTCATTTTAGTTGTAGCAGAGGTCTCCTGATCCTTTTCCAGACACGTTGCAATCCTTTAGCAATGGTATTCAGGTGCTTGCACAAAGAAAAATGGACAAAAGCAACATACATTATAATAATTGTATTCATAACTAGCTAATCAGTTAAGGAATATTAAACGTATTGCATAATGTAAATCACATTGACACAAGACGAGAACCAGAACATCAGTCACGTATATATTAAGAAAAAGAAATATATTACAACCAGAGCCTTGACATCGCAGCCTCCTTCAGTGGGTCCAGTCGAAGTACGTCTCGAGCATTCATCAGGGAATTTGGATGTAGCGAGGAAAAAGACTAAGATCTCTCTCGACAAGGGTCTCTCTCTCTGCTCTATCTCAAAAAATAACAAAATGTTCAACAATTCCTCTTCAGCTATCTAGCTACAGTCATTCAGCTAACTGCATCAATGTGAGATAGGTTTATTTATAGAGGGAGAGGAGGAGGTTGGGATCCCTCAAATGGTGAAAGGGAGACCTTATACTTTGGGAGGTTCTCCCAAAAGGTGGAAACTAGAGGCCAAAGGAAGGTGTTTCTGGTTATGCAGTCGAAAAACCCAATCTAACTCGGTCAGTAACTATTTAGCATGGAAAATTCACCTCTATATTTAAAAAACATTCCAAAAATAGCTTGGCGCAGGCATCTCACTGAGACAGAGCGCCAATGGGCACGGGGCTTAGTGTTAATTTCCTCCATTGGCGAGAGGGAATAATGGCCTACCAACACCAACCCAAAAGCATGTGTTTTTGGTGGCCTGCTCAAGGAAAAGTCAACAGAGGAAATGTTCTCTTAATGGTAAGAGATGAAATGATACTCTTTGCAAGGCATGACACTTCATATAAGTCACAAAAATGGTGTTCCAATGTCTAGGATGGGGATTGCAGGGACGGAAAAAAAATGTTATGTAACAGATTCCCCCTAAAGCATGAGGTCGAGAGAGAGGGAGGGGTGAAATGCTTTATGAGAACGTGTTCGAACCAAACACCGTTGTCGAAAGACTTGCAAGTACAAATACAACTGAAATCTTTGATACATGAACATGTGACATGGGTGCAACCATCCATAATATAGTACATAAGAATTGAGATCTAAGGGATGGACACAACCATCTAGCAATAAGGATCGAAAAATAGACTCGGGTATGGTCGCAACCATCCAATCAAAAGAGTCATGCATACAGTCATGATAAACCAAAATATGTTGCAGCCTGGATCTTATCAAACAAAACCCAGGGTCTTCCGCTCCATCTCGACCCGAACAAGTACAAATTCAAGAATGTGAATATGTGATCTGAAGTCGAACATGCAAGAAAGTCACCTGATTACCAACCAATAATGAAAGTTGTTAACAGGCACGAGAGAAACCACCAATAATGATAATGGCTCTCAACGTACAACAAGTACAATCCACAGAATGTGAACAGTGATCTGGCATCGAACACTAGTAGAATCACTCGATCGAAGGCCAATGATATGGACCTATCATCAAATGCGAATAAATTGCCATTGAGGCATGCAAGCTTCAAGGTACTGAAAGGGAGTATCTAGGTCAACTTCCTGGATAATGAGCTAAAGTTGAAAAAAAGTGAACCGGTCGAAGGAGGGCCATAATGTTTCCCACATCATTGACATGAGACAGAGGAACATGATGATAGTGAATCAGGACTAAACAGAGGATCAGAGGGAGGTTGAAAACTAAAATTTGAAACTTCTCTTAAACATATCGGTGAGACGAATCCAGATTTGGTATTATTTTACATCAAGGGATCTGAAGTCATGATGATGTGGCAAAGAGCAAATGAGAGGTAAAAAAAAATAACTCAAACCCATGGAGGCAACAATGACGAAATGAGATATCCCCAACCCGACACAAATGTAGATGAGTGTCATGTTCAAGAGCGACATACTATCGACACAACTGAGAACTAGTTCCATTTTCCCCCACCATTACTGGCGAGTACCCCAATTATTTTTGGAAAGAAAGCTTTAAGGGGATAACATATGCTTTTCGTGTAAGTTTTTCCTTCGGACAAATCCATCCTAGTGCATTTTACGAGCCCTAGGAAGGAGGAACTCAGTTACTTCATGATGATGATTTTCGATGTCATTTAGGGTTTAACGAGTCTGACAAAGGAAGAAATCATAATATTTTCAAGTTTAGGGAGTTTGAAAAGAAGAAGAAAAGAAAACTCCAGCAGTCCCTTTCCGTAGATAGTCTCACAGATTCGAAAAGGTATAAAATTGTGTTTGAGAGAACCTCTTAGTCACGATAGGCTAAGGTATTCCTTTTTTGTAAATAACCCATCCCAGCCCAAAAAAGGTGTAAATTTATACTGGGTAGATATTGTTTTTCAGCCTTTAATGAGTTCAAAATGACAAGAGTCTCAACAATATTTCATTTTTAGAGAGTCAGAAAAGAGATGAAAGATGACTCTTCCTGGAGGAATAAATGGTATTAAGGGTAGAAACTTGTTCCAGTGATGGTGGAACTCCTCAGGACAAGTAAAGGTCAAGAGGCTGGCTAATAATATCACCCATTGCAGCGGTTCCTTGGGAATGGGTGAAAAAATCAAGTGAAAGCATATGATCATCCAAGGAGATGGTGACGTGGAATGAGAAAACCAAGGCTCTTCTGGAAAAACAGGCTGATAAAATAGCAATCACGAGAGGTAAAATAATAATGGTTTCATTTTTACACAAGCTTGAAATAGAGATAAACTATGCTTGAAAAGGTTTTCATGCCCCCAGCATGGTGACTCAATTCGAGGTACATGCTCCCCAACCTTAAGTTCATTAACCAGAGCAGACTGCTAATTACCGATAGGTGGATGGAACGAAGGTTCAATTACGAGATCAAGGGAAAGACTCGACTAAGATCTTACGAGATCTGATCAAAGACTCGAATTTAAAAGAGAACTGGTTTCATTTTTTAATGATTTTGACACAGTAAAATAACTATCCTCATGTCCTAATTCATTTTTTAACGAGGTTGATATAGCAAATGAACTATCCTCAAAATAGCTTGTTTCATTTTTTAAGGAGCTTGACACAAGAAAACGAACTATGCTTCAAAAATCTTGTTTCATTTTTTAAGGAGCTTAACACAAGAAAATGAACTATGCTCCAAAGACCTTGTTTCATTTTTTAAGGAGCTTGACACAAGAAAAATTAACCATGCTCTGAAAAGCTTGTTTCATTGTTTAATAAGAGGTCATGGCTTCCAAGAGGTTCGCATCTAATGGGAGAACAACATCTTGGAGATCACGACTGAATGCCTCCAGTAAATGGTACCTGATGGCATTATCACTGGATGAGGGAAACAAACAAGTGGCCACATAATCAACCCGTGGTGGGGAAGATACAACCGATGGATAAAAATATGGCAGAGACAATGGTGGGCCAACTGCCACACTCGGACCAAATAATGAAAGTTGATCAATGGTCATGATCCTACCTTCATGTGGAAAACAGATCACACGAAAGAGGGAGGAGACAAGTGCGCCCATGGCATAAGCATAGTGATGCCCCAAGAGTAAATTGAAATCCAAGGGGCCTTGAACCACCATCACTTCTATATAGACGGTTTTCCCTCCCAAAGTAACAGGCCACTCGGGAAGGACCCCTAACGGTTGACTAGTTCCTTTGTTAAAGGCCAATAGATTCTATGTAACAGGCACAAGTGGTGGAGAACCAAAATCTTGCCAAGCAGTTGAAGATTGAATACTAACAGACGCACCTTCATCTATAATCGTGCTAGGTATGACCATATCGAAGGCATGTACCGTTATCTCAAAAGGCACATAAGAAGGAATGCAGTATCCCGCAAATTGAATCCAATTGAAGGAAGAGTTCAAACTACTTGGAGGGGGTACCATTGAACTGAGATGGTCATCCCCTGGTGTTACCGGATCAAGAGGAGCATCATCCTGGACCAAAAACACGGGAGCAGGAAGAGAAACTTCTTTGGTCATGAAGACGAGAGGATCTTTCTCCAAGTCCGAATAATCCAGAGAAACAAGAAGAATGTGAGGGGAATGAGATCCACTCTCGACAGAAAAGACCTGATGAACCATCCACGGGGTTAGATCGACCAATTCCTCGACCAATGGTTGGTTGGGAACAGATTCATGAATTTGAATTTCTAAGGGAATGGGATCGACCAAGGATGAATCTTGACCGATCATTGAATCAACTAGCGGAGGACTCGAAGAAAGATTCATATAAGCAACCGGAAGGCAGGGTACAGAAACAATAGGGTTGTCCAACACTCTTGTGGCTTCATTCATGTACGGACAAAGGTGAATGGGATGATGCCCTTCACATAAATTATAGGGATTTGTAATCTTACCCTGTTTCTTATGAGTCTTATCATGGCTAGTTGAAGATGTGCCACCAATATGACTTCCAGAAGCCAAAGGAAACGACGGACAGTTGTCGGACCATGCTTCAAGTACCTTGGGAATGCCAGGGTAGTCTCGAAGAAGGTGGTCACATTTTCACAACATGTAAGGGAATTTGACTTTTCGTGGAAGTTTGGATGGTTTATTAATGGAAGGTGTCTGAGGTGCAATAGCTACAGAGTTGTCCTCTCTTTTATCTGACTTATTATTTTTCGTCATCTTCTTCTTCTTCTTAGCCACCTAGTTACTAGAATCCAGAATTTCCCCAGGCGAAGTAGAAGATGAGGACAAAGAAATAGGTGAAGAAGGGGAGAGGTCCACCTTAGAATCAACATGATGTTGTTCAGGTGGAGGATATGGTTGTATATAGGGCGGAGTACTAGAGATCACAGAGGTGGGGAATAACCAAAGAGGCAAACCAACAGTTAACCCAGGAAGGGATAATGTTACCATATAAGGAGCACCAAAATTCCCAAAAGCAGGAAAAGGACTAGGATTCCCTTCAGAGGGGATTCCTTGGTTGGTAAACTCTGGAAACGTTGCCATAGGAAACAACAGTAAAACCAACGCTAAGGAAGATAAATTTAACCAAGAATATTTCGTGGGGAGTTAATATTTTAAGACATTGAAACAAAACTCTATCATTTCATATTTTAAGAGTTGAGAAATAGGAAAATGGTGACTCTATCACTTTCAGGTTGAAACAAGCATGAAAGGACAAGAGCTCGATGATATTTTCACTTTTAAGAGAGTCACGAAATGACCAAAATGACTACTAAGTCAATCTAAGCAATAGGGTGTACCAATTTCTGTGAACTGCCATATACACCTTGGTGATCAAATGAAAGAGAAATGACCAATGACTTAATGTACATGCAGGTAGTCTCCCCGAATGTTGTTTTTGGTGTATCACGGTTACAGGGCAGCAGACTCGGCTTCCTATGGATAAAGGATTTGGACCAAGGAGGGTCTCCCTTTATATACACGATGGTACAGGGAGCACAAGTCCATATTAGCATTGTCTAAAGCCAGGTGGCGAAAAATAGCTACTAGGTTTAACGACGTCAGAACATGTCACTAGCCTAGACCTCTAAAATATTTATGTTAGGTTCCAATGCTTCCTTAGATCGGTTGAATTGATTTTAAGGCTGATCTTGAATTAATGTTTCAGTTTCAAAGCCCTACCGAATGTGATCTTGAATTCCTAAATGCACACTACTTGGAAAAGAACACTATTTCTATTCGATGAATGCTAAATAAGAGAAGGATAGAGATCTTTAACAAAGTAGCAATCAATGAAAACACAAGAAGTTCACTATTTCATCTAATACAACCAAAAGAGAAACGAAAAAATCTTTCCTAGTTCACTAAGAGCTAGTTATGTAAAAGAACTTTTCATTTTCAACCCAAACGAAAGAATGCAATTTTTTGTTTTTTAGATGAATGAAGCACATGATGAACTATTACATTAAAAATAAAAGTGAACACTAGTTTTGAGCACTATGAATGTAAATATCTAAAATGAATAAATCAAAAGAAATACAAAAATTAAAATGCACTCAAACCAATGATGCACTCTTTCAAGCAAACCAAAAGCTTTCAAAATGATCCAAACACGCAATGTGATCTTATATACTCAAAGTGATGAAATGGAGAGTTAAACGAAAACCTGAGTGATCATTCAACAAGCCAAAGACATGAAGGATCAAGAAATACTAATGCAATCAACAACGAATTGAGATGACAGAGATTAAAGTCACTCGAATTCAGCTCAGAAGGCTCAGTGAGGAGAAGGCCAAACAAAAAACACAAGACCTAGGAACTCTAGGGCTACAAAACTTCATGGATGAGATAATGGACAAACAAATGAAAAAAAATCGAGACTGTAGAGTCAAAGCAATCCCAAAAGACCAATTGCAAGTCAAGGAAACAACCCAGAACCAAGAAATACTGAACAAAGACTCAGGAAGAAGGTCAAACCAAATCCTACAGGATTCGACGCGACTATCAGGTTGTAATCCATGCCTAATAAAGGTTGGTGCACCTATAAAAAAGGCAACAAGCGCCAATTGGCACAACTGTTCAAAGAAAAAATGCGCCAAGCTGGAAAACCTTGGGAAAAGGAGAAAACTACTGAGTAGAGGTCAATCTTGACTCTCTGGATCTGAACAAGAGCATTCAAAATATTCAAGCAAGCCAATCAAGGTAGAGAAATAATCAAATGACTGAAGTCAACTTGACAAGGAAAACTCTCAACAAACAACGAGACGACAAACTCACATAGTTTTCCAGCTAATTCTCCAACTTGTTGTGTAGGTAAATCCTCTCTGTGGATAGAGACGATCCATCTAGCCCTAGGGTGGGTCTAGAAACAAGAGGACATGATAATATGTTGGTTCCTAGTTAACGAATGAAATGATTTGGGATATATTGGCCTACTTGTAGTCCAACGCAGTCGTTGTAGCTGCAACAGAGGTCTCCCGATCATTGTCTTGACACGTCGCAATCCTTCAGCAATGGTATTCGGGTGCCTACACAAAGATCAATGGACAAAAGCAGCATACATGATAATAATTGCATTCATAACTAGCTAATCATCCAAGGAAGATTAAACGTATTGCATAATGTAAATCACATTGACACAAGATGGGAACCAGAACATCAGTCATGTATATATTAAGAGAAAGAAAGAGATTACAACTGGAGACTTGACATCGCAGCCTCCTTCAGCAGGTCCAGTCGAAGTGTGTCTCGAGCATTCGTCAGGGAATTTGGATGTAGCTGTTAGCCACCCATAAATTCTGTCATATCATATGGTGGCTAAATAATGTTGGATAGCCTTCAAGAAACAATTTTATTACTAAAATTACTGATGCTTAAAGTCTTTTGATAATATCCTATCCTTTAGATAATCGTCACTGTTGTTTCCCTTCAAAACTCAGAAATCCTGCTGATTTCCAAGCCAGAATACTGCAGCAAGCATCATTTCCCTTTTCCCCTTTTCCAAAAGCTAACCTCATTTCCTATCCCTCTATTTCACATGAAAACCCCTCATTTTCATGTTTTTCCCATTTTTCCTTCATCAAAATCCACTTTTATAAGGTTCAAAACCCACTTTTAAGCCTTATCAGAACCCTAAATTTCCCTTGAAAACCATTGGAAAACCATAAAAAACCCACATTTTGTACATATATGGGTCTTAGCCCCTTCTTGCATAAATCCCTGGTTATATAACCCTTCATATGACCCTCGGCCCCGCAATCGGGCGCCGATCCATTTTAAATATTAAACACACCCGCCCAAAGTTTCAAAACCTTTGGTTTTGTTAAAATTTCGATTTTTATTATATTACAAAGTTTCCGCCGGTCCGAATTTCAAATTAATCTCCACCGTCAATCCGATCTGCAGATCGACGGTGCAGAGTCCATCTCCCTGTGGTCCCCGCCATCCATAAGCCGATTGCCAAAAACTGGCGGTATCCATCGCACCGCCTTTGGGCAAAGGCGGTTTTTCCCCGATCGCCAGCGATTCCATACATCGCGTGACACGTGTCCTGTGTACTTTTTCAAAACCGCTTGCTCATCGCGCGTTATCATTCGTACGTGGACGCCCAGCGATATTGCTGTGCACCGTCCAATCTGGGGCGGGTCATCCGACGGCTATCGCTCACCGAAGTTGCCCGACTTTAACAAGGATATGGCACACCGGTAACCGCGTCTCCACCATCGATCTGATCTGCAGATCGACGGTCCACATTCCGTCACCCTGTTTTCTCTGTTTGAATATCAACCTCCGCTCCCGACCATCGATCTCTGCGCAATCGACAGCTCAGATTTAATCTTCTTCCGCCCATTTTATGATCTCTCCCGATAAATCCCGACCATTGGATGATGCCATCCAACAACCATGCTCCCTCCACACGTCCTTCGAAGCAGTCAACTTATATATGCAGGATTTTGTGATAGTTGTTTGTATTGTTGCAGGGTTTAAATGGTTTTCCGCCATTCTGAAGAAAATTCGCAAGCTGAGGGTGACGACCCTTCCGCCTTCAATTCATCAAAGGAAATCATTCACAGGTATTAAATGCATGTTTCATCGGTGTTTCATAAGGCATTGATGCCATTCGATTCTTTTTTCAGTCCTGCACATTTGAAAGACACAGTAAGTCAATCACAAATCAAGAGTATCAGTATAGAAGACCAGAATGCACAGAAACAGAGGATTAAAAGACAGATTTGTGGGGATTATATCTAAGATGCCTATCAAAAGCGTAATCCCCAGATTTAAACACAGTTTTAAGGAAAAATCAGAGTGTTTTATCTGACAAAAAGCTCCACCGCCTTAGTTAAAGCAAATCAATTCTTCTCAGATACCACGAAGGACACATGTGCCTCAAATAAATCAAATGCAGGCCAAATTTATTGCATGACGTCAAATATCTGCCTCACAACACAGCTAAAGGGTAATTCTGTGAACAAACTTAATGACAAAATATCTACAGAGTTACTCTAACATGACACAGAGCCTCAAAGGTCAAATTAAGCTCCCACTGAGCTTAAATCTTTATGTGACTCATTTAATATAGAAGACACCTATTGTGAGCTTCTTCATTGAGCCTCCAAGGGCCGAGAATCCATTTAAAGTCTGTATTAATTGTAATTGGAGATATTTTTTATCAGGATCTCACCTCCTCATTATTCTATATATACTTCTGCAGAAAATGAGTGAGGGGTTGGTTATTGTTTGATCACAAGTTGTAATACTGAAACTCTTTGAAGTAAATACATAGTTTGTTAAAGTTGAAGAACAAATTGAAGTCTTGGAGATCTTGATGATGTTGTTGCATGCTTGTTCCTGAGAAGGCTCTATCATTGGATCCATGAGCTTGGCTGTTGGTGAAGTATTCTGAACCATTTTATGTTTTCCCCTGTTTTCATTATGTTCCATAATTTCTTACTACATTAGGACAGAAAGTATTAGGCTAAGAAATGACTCCTGAAAGCACCTTAGACCTGTTCATCCTTCATTGTTTTATGTTTCCTTCTGCTGAAGTATTTTAGAGGCTTTAATATTTCTCTTTAGTCTTCATGCTCGTTTATTTCCTTAATAGTTTGAACAGTTGGTTTCAGCATGATTTATGGTTCTCCCTGCTTGTCTGCTGCCACTTGAAAACTATTATTGAAGTCTCCCTTTGAATTTCTTTGCTTATAGTGAATCAGAGAGGTCTGTTTTGATCTTTCCCTTTGTCCTCACTTAAACAGTTGGCTTAAAGGTCGTTATAATTATGAATAGATGTTTTTAGGTGTTCCCTCTTCTATGAATGTAATTGTCAATAAATATTTTATGTTTTCTAAGTCATTTGAAATAAAATCTTTGAGGAAATAGGGTGTTCCCCGAATCTTAGATTTCGTTTTGAAAGTTGTCTTGAAGTCATTATTTGCTTAAAGAATGTTTGTAGAATTTATGGTTAGCCCTGTCTATCAAATATTTCTTTATTGTTTAAATTATGTTTTCAGGTTCCCTTTGTTGAGAATTAAAACTCTCTTTCCAAATCATTAATGTTCATCCCATTCCAAAAACAAAAGGATCCTGTGGCCAAGTTAGATTTTCCCTTTGATATCCCATATCCTTTGATGAGTTTTCTATGACCTTTTCTTGACTCCATTGCCCAATGAACCAGATTTTTCTCCATTCTATGTATCTTTCCTAGACCTTTGATGTTCTATTGTATCAATTCAATCCAACCAAACAAACAAACACCTGCACTTAATAACTAGTCTGAAATCAATATTATAAGCACACAAGACAAACTTTTGCATACAAACATTTGAGAGATCCCTCTCTGAGAACAGGAAGACTAGATCCTGTAACTCTAAAGATTGGTTCTGATGTTGCCTTGTCTTTTGATTTTCCAAACTATCAAAACACGAGACACCAACATAATGGCGATCACGGTGGGACCTTCTGAGTCAGTAACAATCTAAGTACTCCTTAGGACTCCAAAAACTCCTTATTTTCAAAGACTATCTAGTGATTATCAGCCACCTCATTGCCACCAACATAATGGCGATCACAGTGGGACACTGAGTAAAATCTGCAAAACAAAACACTCACTGTCTAAGTATAACATAAGTAACCTTCTTCAAGCACTACCAAGCAATGGTAATCATGATAGGACCTTTTGAATCAATGACAAACTAAGTAACCCTTAGGATTCTTATAAAGCCTTATCAAACCTTGAAGGATTCAGTTACCAAGCCATAAGAGTGAACTCAATGTGTTTTGACACCTTATCTAAGTGTTAAGACATATTTAGGAAATTATCATAACCTTTAAGACCAAAATAACTCAGAAAACCCAAAAACATTTCAGTTTGGCTTCATAATAAACTTGGTGATGGACCATAAAACCTTTACCTCCAAAAGAGCTAAAACTTTCCATCTGGTGACTACACAATCCTAAAAATAGACCTTAAGACTCCACTGGGAAGACCCCAAGTCTTAATAGCATCATATAAGCTCAGCTAGAAGGCTCTAAGATTAAAATTTTCCTTCTTCTAAAAAGACCAGTTAGCCTCTTAAAAGATTGTCACATTTGGTTAAACTCTCTTTCTAACCAGGTCTGAAAAACATAGCATACTGGCTCCTAAAAAGAATCACACTAGAGCCCATCCCAACCTAGATCCACCTGAGATAGTTGATGACCCAGAAAGCATCCTTTGGAAGTCTCCTAGGATTAAATTATCAACTGTTTTCAGATCACCCTTAAGAGCTAATTCAGTTCCCGAAAATTTTGCAGCTCTACAACAATCACAACCTGACTTAGTAAATCCATTTAGAACTAGGTCATTTGATGATATAACTCAGCTGTACTCTGAATTTTCACTTTCATCCCCTGAAACAAGTGAGCATCCTGGTAATAAAGAAACAACACCTCCTGACTTACATTTCCTTCACAACTTAGGTGTCTCTCATCCAAGATCAGTCGGACCAACAATCTATTTCTGGTCCATCCACTTCTGCTCACCCTTCATCCACTGTTCAAACCACTACACCTCAGCCCACTGTTCCTGTTATAAATCCGCTCCTTGTAAATCCACCCCCACCATCTATGATGGCAGCATGATATGCTCCCTTGGTCCTTCCCGTACCAATGGTTAATCTTCCACAGGACTATCAGTCCAAAATTCCATTATATGATGCTAACAATGCTACAACCGCATCACAACATGTAGATAAAATGAATAACTACTTTGACAGAAATGAAATTGATGATGATTCTGTCAAGCTTAGGTTATTTTCTCAAAGCCTAGGGGGAGAAGTAAGAAAATGGTTCAAAGTTTTAGCCCCCCATATTATTAATGATCTCCAAGGTTTCCATCAAACGTTCCTAAACAAATGGGAAGTAAAGAAAAACCCTGTCTAAGTCCTTTCTACAAAAACCTCCATAGAAACACTGGGGAAAGTGTGCAAGCTTACTGCACTAGGTTCAATAGTGTATATAATGCACTTTCCCCATAACTAAAACCTCCATAGGGCTCAGCTTTAAATAAATTTCCTGAAGGGTTTGACTCTGACATGACTTATCAGCTGAGAGAAAGAAATTTTGCAACTCTGGAAGATATGCAACAGGGTGCCCTTTCTGTGGAATTCCAACTTGATGGAGAAGAGAGCAAGAATGAAAACTGAGAAGAGAGTTTCTTTTAGAGAAGATTCCACTCCTTCTACTTCAAGCTCAAAAATGGAGAGGATGTTGGAAGAAATGATGAAAGAGATGAGCATAATCAAGAGAGCACAAGCCAATCAAAATCAAACTGCTCCTCGAAATAGAAATCAGAATTATAGAAGAGAAAACAATCAAGACAAATAGAACGAGAATGACCAACAGATTAGACCTCCCTTCCAAAAAAACTATGTGGATCAATATGAGGAAGATAGGGAGTTGGAAAGGTTGGAAGAATCTCATGTAAACTTGATTGGGTCAGACAGTGGAGATGATGTTTTCCTCACTGAGGAAGAACAAGGATTCTTCTCTGATGACCAAAATACAAACACCTATGAAGACTCTGATGACTATAGATTGGGTTTTGAAAATGCAATTATGGAAGTGCATAAACAATACGATCTTAGGAGCAAAGGGAATGCAAATAACTTAAAGGAAAAAAGCACTAAGACCGCTGTCAAGAAAAAAACTAAAACTTAGCCCAAAAAGATAGCAGAGAAAACCAACATTTTGGCCAAAAAACCAGACTTAAACAAAGACAAAAATATTCAGCCAAATGTTGAAAAAAGTACCCCTAGCACTTCAGCTAGTGGTCCTAACCAATTTGTCCAATTACCAGTCCAAATAAGGTTCAGCAAATCAAAGTTGCTGAAAAGAATTCAATTGAAAAAGCAAATGTAAATATCAACAAGTCAATTATTCCTTTCAGCCTTGAGGGAGAGATTGCCAAGATAAAAATTACCATTCCCCTAGCTGAACTAGTAACCCAAGAGGTGTACAAAAACCAAGTTTTGAAAGCTTTGAACTTAGGAAGTGATACAGACACTTTAAACTTGACAGATGATAAACCTGAGTTGTTATTCGGTCCTGAAGTTGAAGGAGAATATCAAGAAGGGGCCGTCCCTCCCTTATATGTTAGCTTAAACATACACGAGAAAATTCTACACAATGACATGTTAGACTCAGGAGCTTCACACAATCTAATGCCCAAGGTGGTAATGGAAAGATTGGGCTTGGAGATTACTAAACCATACAAAGATTTGTATTCTTTTGACTCAAGCCAAGTCAAATGTTTGGGTTTAATCAAAGATTTATGTGTTAATCTAGCTCAGATCCCCGCTAAAAATATAGTTATGGATATAGTTGTAGCTGACATTCCCCCTAAGTATGGCATGCTCTTATCAAGATCTTGGGGAGCCAAACTTCAGGGAAGCCTTCAAATGGACATGTCTTATGCCACCATCCTTGTTTTTAACCAAAACAGAAGACTATACAGGGAATCTCACATGAATTATATGGTGAGCAACCTAGACAAACCGAACAACACTCCAATCTATTCTACTCGATCAAGTTTATATTCCTTTATCCTATGTAACGAAGATGAAATTACTCAACAAGATAAATAGAACATAGACCCCATCAATTCAGCAGAAAAATCGAATCTTCCCTCGAATCAAGTTCAAAACATCAACAATCAACAGCAGCAAGTAAACGAAAATGAGTCAAACATAATTTGGACAATAAAATTTGATGGATCCTGTAATAAAGCAAGCGCAGGTGCAGGCATATGGATCCATAATACGAATCAAAGTTTCTCATACAAACTGGATTTCCCATGCACTAACAATATTGCTAAGTACGAAGCACTTCTCCTAGGTTTACAATTTCTCAAACAATTACAAGCCCAAAAGGTAAGAATCTTAGGAGATTCTAAACTTATCATAAAACAAATCAAAGGAGAATACTCAGCCATAAATCTGCGGCTTAGGGAATATCAGAATGTTGCTCTCGATTTATTGAAAACCTTTGAAAAATACGAACTTGTTTTCATTCCTAGAGTGTTTAATCGTTTAGCAAATGAACTCGCTTTTAATGCCAGTAACTGTCAAATACCTAAGATAAATGAACATCTTAGCGTAAAAGTAAAACATAGGCCTGCAGTGCCTGATAACGAATATCACTGGCAGGTGTTTGACTCTGACAAACACATAGATGATTTCTTAAAGTCAGAGAACGATTTCACCATACCAACATCAGAATCTAGCCATAATCAGAACTGTCCATATATTGAAGAAATCCCAGAAGCTGAAATAACACACTCCGCTGATATAAGTCATTATGAGAATACGTTTGAAGCAGATTCAATTGACAACGTGGACCAAAGAGACCTGGAAGTTTTAGAATGTAAGAAAGGTTCAATTCCAAGAGGTCTCTCAGCTTTGGAATACCTTTTTGACTTTAATGATGTAGCCAAAGAACCAAAATTGGAGCCTATATAAACAAACGTAGAAGAACACAACATAGGCTCCCTAACGGAACCCAAGATGATTAAATTGTCCAGCACTCTTCCAACTCATATAAAATCTCAATACATTGATCTGTTTAAAGAGTTTAAAGATGTTTTTTCCTGGGCATACACAGATCTAAAGTCTTACGATACCAGCATCATTCAGCAGAAGATTCCCTTGAAGGAAAATCAAAAGCCCTTCAAACAAAAACTGAGGAGAATAAACCCACTTTTATTACCTTTAGTTAGAACCGAAATTGAAAAGATGCATGATGCCGGCATTATAGTGCCAGTTAGATTTTCAGAATGGGTATCAAACTTAGTTTCTGTTAGAAAAAAGATAGGAGAGATCAGACTCTGTATCGACTTCAGAAACTTAAACAGAGCATCCCTAAAAGACAACTACCCTTTGCCCATTTTGGACCATATAATTCAGAAGGTAGTTGGGTCTAAAAGGATATCACTCTTAGATGGGTTCTCAGGTTACAACCAAGTGTTGGTGCTCCCAAGTGATCAAATCAAAACTGCTTTTACCACACCTTGGGGCACCTTTATGTATGTCAAAATGCCTTTCGGGTTAATGAATGCAGGGGCCACCTTCCAAAGGGCCATGGACATAGCCTTTTTTGAATATATTGGCTATTTCATAATTATTTACCTTGATGACATAACTATTTTTTCAAAAACTGATGAAGAACATTTGACTCACTTGAGAAAAGTTTTTGAGAAATGTAGGAAATTTGACTTGTCATTGAATCCCAAGAAGACACTCTTTGGTCTCCAAGAAGGTAAACTTCTTGGACATATAATTTCAGAAGAGGGAATCAAAATAGACCCTACAAGGATAGATGACATATTGCAGATCAGCCATCCAAGAAGCCTCAAAGAATTACAATCGTTCATTGGAAAGATTAATTTTTTGAGAAGGTTTATCCCCAACCTTGCTGAGCTATTAAAAAACATTACAAACATGCTTAAGAAAGATGTCAGTGTAAAATGGACTTTACCAGCTAAACAATCATTCGAACTGGTCAAACAAGCTCTTACTCAAGCACCAGTCCTAATTAGTCTAGAATTTACCAAAGATTTTTACATCTTTTCCTTTGCATTTGAACATACAATAGCTGCAGTTTTACTTCAAAAGAATGATTTGGGGCAAGAACAACCAATATCTTTCTTTAGTAGGGCCTTAAGAGATGCTCCTCTCAAATATAATATCATGGAGAAGCAAGCCTTAGCATTGGTGAAAGCATTGAAAGACTTTAGGGTCTATATTTTACAATCTCACATAATTGATTTTGTTCCACATACTGTTGTCAAGGACATTCTGAGTCAGGACCCTGATGGTAAAAGGGGAAAATGGATTGCAACTATTCTTGAATATGACTTAGAAATCAGGCCCACCAAACTAGTTAAAGGGCAAGGATTATCAAAACTCATGGCTGAATCTAACTTCCAAGCACTACACATGAATATGGTAGATGTGTTGGAAGAAATAGAAGAATCTGTTGCTCTTGTTACTGAAGAAACATTTCTAAATTGTCCTTGGTATGCTGACATTATTTATGTGCTTTTATATTTAAATACCACTCCTTCTTTGTCTAAAACTAAAGCTAGATTCTTGAAACAAATGACTTTGAGTTTTTGCATATTAGACGGAGTATTATATTGGAAAAATGTTGTTGGAATTTTGCTTAAATGTTTACTTGAAGACGATGCAGGGAATATCATGCATGAATTGCATGATGGAGAATGTGGAGGTCACCTCTACGGGAAGGCCACAGGCAACAAAATTCTTAGATCTGGTTACTATTGGCCTACCCTTTTCCCAGACACTCAAAAGCTGGTCATGTCTTGCCATAAGTGTCAAATCTTTGATGGCAAAAGAAAACTCCTTCCCTTACCTTTACATCCTATTAGAGTTGAGGCACCTTTTCAACAATGGGGGCTGGACTTCATTGAGGAAATTCACCCATCCTCCTCAGCTCAACATAAATGGATCCTCACAGCCACTGACTTATTTACCAAATGGATAGAAGCTATACCTTCTAGAAATGCTAATGACTCTGTCATTATAAAGTTCCTTGAAACAAATACCCTATCCAGATTTGGTTGTCCCAGAAAAATTATAACAGACAACGATGTTGCTTTTAAATCTAAGAAGATGGTTGATTTCTGTTACAAATACCACATAACCTTGGGCCATTCCACTGCTTACTATCCCCAAGGAAATGGATTAGCTGAATCTTCCAACAAGAGCCTCATCAATATCATTAAAAAGTTGTTGGAACAAAATTAGAAATCATGGCACAGTAAACTGGTTCATGCTTTATGGGCTAATAGGCTAACTACAAAGAAATCAATAAACATGTCCCCCTATCAGCTAGTCTATGGCATGGATGCAGTCTTTCCCACCTCATTGGGAGTGCCAGTCATGAAGCTCCTTCAAGAAGTGCAGATTGAAGAGAATGATATGCAGAGAAGAATCAACCAAACAATCCATTTACAACAGACCAGAGAGGAAGTATATGAAAGAACACAGTTAGTCCAAGAAAATATGAAGAAGCTATTTGATAAGAGGACTAAGGAAAACAATTTCCAAGTTGGAAATGTTTTTCTTAAGTGGGATTCAAGAAAATAAGAGAAGGGAAAACATGGAAAATTTGAGAGCTTGTGGAAAGGGCCCTATATTATTCATGCTGAGAGGGGTCACAATGCATTTTTCTTGAAAGAATTGAATGGAGAAGATCTATATGGAGGTCCTGTCAATGGCAGGATGCTCAAGCATTACTTTTGCCAAGAATCTTAAGTTTCAAAGCATTTTATTTTTCATTATAAATATCATAGTCTAACCATTTCATTCAAAGTTAAAAAAATCAAAAATACAAAAACAAAGAAAGAAAGAAAAGAGGGCAGATTGTAAAAACAATAAAGCTATAGCCCCATACCAAAAAAGAGAAACAAATCTGAAAGTGTGCAAGCTCAAATGCCACTCCTGAAAAACACACTTCTAGTTAGTAAAACAGTCTAACCTTGACTAATTAGCTTTGAATTTTCTGCTGATAGGATAGTGAATTCGATTTTCCAAACTGTTTAATCTGAGTTCAGGGAGAAATACGGAGTAGAATTAGATTAGTTTTATGCTTTCAAAAATAATAAAATGTTGTGAAAAGAGTTTACCAATCCAAGTGCACTCTATGAAGAAAAAATTTTAGATCAGTAGGATTGGGTAAGTAGAAGCTTGTGTTGATAAAGAACCATTGTTTTTATGACTGCCAATATGTTTTCAGAAAAAAATCATCTCAGCCAAGGAAAGGCAGCCCAGTGGATGTGGCAACTAATCAGCCTCCCAGAGAATCCAAGTCTGAAGTTCTTGATGCCTTCAAAAAGGCACCATCCCCAAGTGGAGCCACTGTTAGCCACCCATAAATTCTTTCATATCAGGTGGTGGCTAAATAATGTTGGATAGCCTTCAAGAAACAATTTTATTACTAAAATTACTGATGCTTAAAGTCTTTTGATAATATCCTATCCTTTAGATAATCGTCACTGTTGTTTCCCTTCAAAACTCAGAAATTCTGTTGATTTCCAAGCCTGAATACTGCAGCAAGCATCATTTCCCTTTTCCCCTTTTCCAAAATCTAACCTCATTTCCTATCCCTCTGTTTCCCATGAAAACCCCTCATTTTCATGTTTTTCCCATTTTTCCTTCATCAAAATCCACTTTTATAAGGTTTAAAACCCACTTTTAAGCCTTATCAGAACCTTAAATTTCCCTTGAAAACCATTGGAAAACCATAAAAAGCCCACATTTTGTACATATATGGGTCTTAGCCCCTTCCTGCATAAATCCCTGGTCGTATAACCCTTCATAGGACCCTCGGCCCCACAATCGGGCGCCGAGCCATTTTAAATATTTAACGCACCCGCCCAAAGTTTCAAAACCTTTGGTTTTGTTAAAATTTCGATTTTTATTATATTACAAAGTTTCCGCCGGTCCGAATTTCAAATTAATATCCACCGTCGATCTGATCTGCAGATCGACGGTGCGGAGTCCATCTCCTGTGATCCTCGCCGTCCATAAGACGATTGCCCAAAACCGGCAGTATCCATCGCACCACCTTTGGGCAAAGGTGGTTTTTCCCTGATCGCCAGCAATTCCATACATCGCGTGACACGCATCCTGTGTACTTTTTCAAACCGCTCACTCATCGCGCATTATCGTTCGTACGTGGACACCTAGTGATATTGTTGTGCACCATCTGATCTGGGGCGGGTCATCCGACAACTATCGCTCGCCGAAGTTGCCCAACTTTTAACCAGGCTACGGCACACCGGTAACCGCATCTCCGCCGTCGATTTGATCTGTAGATCGACAGTCCACATTCCGTCGCCCTGTTTTCTCCGTTTTACTTTCAACCTCCGCTCCCGACCGTCGATCTCTGTGCGATCGACAGCTCAGATTTAATCTTCTTCCGCCCATTTTACGATCTCTCCCGATGAATCCCGACTATTTGATGATGCCATCCAACGGCCACACTCCCTCCACACGTCCTTCGAAGCAGTCAACCTATATATGCAGGATTTTGTGATAGTTGTTTGTATTGTTTCAAGGTTTAAATGGTTTTCCTCCATTTTGAAGAAAATTCGCAGGCTGAGGGTGACGACCCTTCCGCCTTCAATTCGTCAAAGGAAATCATTCACAGGTGTTAAATGCATGTTTCATCGGTGTTTCATAAGGCATTGATGCCATTCAATTTCTGTTTTAGTCCTGCACATTTGAAAGACACAGCAAGTCAATCACAAATCAAGAGTATTAGTATAGAAGACCAGAATGCACCGGAACAGAGGATTAAAAGACATATTTGTGGGGATTATATCTAAGATGCCTATCAAAAGCCTAATCCCCGGATTTAATCACAGTTTTAAGGAAAAATCAGAGTGTTTTATCCGACAGAAAGCTCCACCGCCTTAGTTAAAGCGAATAAATTCTTCTCAGCTACCACAAAGGACACCTGTGCCTCAAAGAAATCAAATGCAGGCCAAAGTTATTGCATGAAGTCAAATATCTCCCTCACAACACAGCTAAAGGGTAATTTTGCGAAAAAACTTAATGACAAAATATCTACAGAGTTACTCTAACATGACACAGAGCCTCAAAGGTCAAATTAAGCTCCCACCGAGCTTAAATCTTTATGTGAATCATTTAATACAGAAGACACCTATTGTGAGCTTCTTCATTGTGTAGAAATTTATTGAATAATGAAGATTTATCCACTGAGATTATCTTGATCATACACTAATTCGAATTCATGTATAACACATAACCTCTTCTACAATTGATCATCAATATGCGGAAAGAGAAACAGTCGCATGCGCACATAAACACAATAATCAAACACACATCTGACACAGTATGTAATGGGGAAAGCTTATAGCTGAAAACCCACAGCTATTTTGTATATTATAATAGAAGAGAACATGTAACAATCTCAGTACAATACTCCTCACAAGTACTCAGTACTGTCTCCAAAGGTTACACACAAACTAGCTCAGTTTTGAACAAGTCACAGGTTCAAAACTCATCCACTATTTGCCTGCCTCTATTGCGCAATCCAAGTTGGTTGAATGAGAGATCCAAGTTCGAATCTCCTTGGCTTCAACTGCGCAATCCTCATTGGAAATATCCTCCAATGCTTGTGCAAGTGTCATGCACAACTAATGTCACAACTAATAGCAAACTCACCCTTTCATCTACCTCTTCCACTGGTCTTCACTGAATTGTCCATGCACTGCAGTCAACTGATGTGTTCTTTAGTTGAATAATGAGTTAATGTTTAGTGAATTAAATAATATTTAATTCACCTCACTCATCTCTAGTGTATTAGTCAGTTAAACTAAACACAACTAGTTCAACTAAGTTAACCCGAACACAACTCCACCAACTATCTCAACAACTCCACCAAACTCCGCCACTTGAGTTCTAACTGAAGTCAAACATGCATGAGCTCACCAAACCCTTAGGAATTGCGTAATTCCTTCTGTCAGGTGCATGGGCCATATCTGTAGCTCCAACTGAAGTGCTGCAAGAGGATAAACTGAAGTTTATAGTCCAAATATTATTAAGGGTTAATAATATTTGACTGACCTATTTTTAGACAGGCAGTCTAAAAATAGACTTCGACCTATATGTCTAAAAATAGAGGTCCATCTATTTTTACCAACTCGACCAATCATCCAAGAATATCATACTGCAACTCCTAGACCATGCTCCATATGTCTAAAAATAGACATAGTCTAAAAATAGACTTTGCGCCAAAAATAGCCTACGGGCCCACTTAGTGAAGGCGACTTCATTTCACTAAGCTCCATCATCTTGTTGTATTTTCAACACATTGAGCCTCCAAGGGCCAAGAAGCCATTTAAATTCTGTATTAATTGTAATTGGAGATATTTTTTATCAGGATCTCACCTCCTCATTCTTCTATATATACTTCTGCAGAAGATGAGTGAGGGGTTGGTTATTGTTTGATCACAAGTTGTAATACTGAAACTCTTTGAAGTAAATACATAGTCTGTTGAAGTTGAAGAACAAATTGAAGTCTTGGAGATATTGATGATGTTGTTGCATGCTTGTTCCTGAGAAGGCTCTATCATTGGATCCATGAGCTTTGCTGTTGGTGAAGTATTCTGAACTATCTTATGTTTTCCCCCTGTTTTCATTATGTTCCACAATTTCTTACTATAGTAGGATAGAAAGTATTAGGCTAAGAAATGACTCCTGGAAGCACCTTAGACCTGTTCATCCTTCACTGTTTTATGTTTTCTTCTGCTGAAGTATTTTAGAGGCTTTAATATTTCTCTTTAGTCTTCATGCTTGTTTATTTCCTTAATATTTTGAACAGTTGGTTTCAGCATGATTTATGGTTCTCCCTGCTTGTCTGCTGCCACTTAAAAACTGTTATTGAAGTCTCCCTTTGAAGTTCTTTTCTTATAGTGAATCAGAGAGGTCTGTTTTGATCTTGCCCTTTGTCCTCACTTAAACAGTTGGCTTAAAGGTCGTTATAATTATGATCATAGATGTTTTTAGGTGTTCCCTCTTCTATGACTGTAATTGTCAGTAAATCTTTTATGTTTTCTAAGTCATTTGAAATAAAATCTTTGAGGAAATAGGGTGTTCCCCGAATATTAGATTTCGTTTTGAATGTTGTCTTGAAGTCATTATTTTCTTAAAGAATGTTTGTAGAATATATGGTTAGCCCTATCTATCAAATATTTCTTTATTGTTTAAATTATGTTTTCAGGTTCCCTTTGTTGAGAATTAAAGCTCTCTTTCCAAATCATTAATGTTCATCCCATTCCAAAAACAAAAGGATCCTGTGGCCAAGTTAGATTTTCCCTTTGATATCCCATATCCTTTGATGAGTTTTCTATGACATTTTCTTGACTCCTTTGCCCAATGAACCAGATGTTTCTCCATTCTATGTATATTTCCTAGACCTTTCATGTTCTACTATATCAATTCAATCCAACCAAAAAAACAAACACCTACACTTAATAACTAGTCTAAAATCAATATTATAAGCACACAAGACAAACTTTTGCAAACAAACATTTGAGAGATCCCTCCCTGAGAACAGGAAGACTAGATCATGTAACTCTCAAGATTGGTTCTGATGTTGCCTTGTCTTTTGATTTTCCAAACTATCAAAACATGAGACACCAACAGTAGCAAGGCAAAAGACTAAGCTCTCTCTCTCTACAAGGGTCTCTCTCTCTGCTCCATCTCAAAAACTATCAAAATGTTCAGCAATTCCTCTTCAGATATCCAACTACAATCATTTAGCTAGCTGCATCAATGTGAGATAGGTTTATTTATAGAGGGAGAGGAGGAGGTTGGGATCCCTCAAATGGTGGAAGGGAGGCCTTATCCTTTGGGAGGTTCCCCCAAAAGGTGGAGACTAGAGGCCAAAGGAAGGTGTTCGTGGTTATGCATTCGAACAACCCAAGCTGACTCGCTCATGAAGTAGTTAGCATGGAAACTTCGCCTCTATATTTAAAAAAAAATCCAAAAACAGCTTGGCGTGGAAAACTCACTGGGATAGAGTGCCAATGGGTGCGGGGGCTAGTGTTAATTTCCTTCATTGGTGCGAGGGCATAACGGACTACCATCACTAACCCAAAAGCATGTGTTTTTCTTGGTCTGCTCAAGGAAAAGTCAAGAGAGGAAATTTCCTCCTCATGGCAAGGGATGCAATGATACTCTTTGCAAGGCATGAAACTTCATATAAGTCACAGAAATGGTCCTCCAATGTGCGGGATGGGGATTGCAGGGATGGTGACAAAATTTTGTGTAACAGAGCACAACACTTTTTTGAAGTAGAGGAGAATTTTAGGTCCCTATATTAGTAGTATAGTCCCTTATTGTTGTTAGTGTAACCCCCTTATTGTTATCGTTGTACCCCTATAGCCCCCATATTGTTATTATTGTTCCCTTACATTATCATTGTTAGGTCGGCTAGGATTACATTATGGCCCCATGGACTCCTATATATAGAAAGGGGGTTTTTTCATTTGTATCATCTAATAATTGTTCATTTATGTAATGAATTGGAGGTCGCCCCCTCGAAGTGGCTTATTTCTAAGGTGTTGATCTCTCTTTTCTTCTATTTTTGGAGTTGGTTTCATAAAAAACCGAGCTTTGTGTGTCTCCACCTTGCTTTCTCCATTCATATTCTTCTTAAACACCTATTTTCTCCCAATGGGCTTCCTTCCAACTGAAATCTCCACCAGATCCCATACCTCATATTTGTGCAAGGATGCCATTTCATCAACCATGGCCTCCTTCTATATTTTTCCATCCTCTGAATCCACTTCCTCCCTGACAGTTTTGGAATCATCATCCATGATAGATAAATAAAAATTTGAATAGAAAGCAGATGGACTATACCTTTATGGTTTCCTTATTTCTCAAACTGATCTTCTCACAGCTCGAGTCTGTGCTTCTTCCTCTTCTGAATCTTGTGATGTTGTAGAGTCTGTTTCTTCCTCCTTTAGCTTAAACTCTATATTCTCATGTTCCTTTGGTAGGACTTCTTTTTTAACAACATATTTCACCTCTCTAAACACACATCTTTGATGTACACAACCTTCCTTGTTTTAAACCATCCTTATACCCAGTAAAGATGCACCTTTCATATTTATTATCCGACTTGGTTCTTTTATCCTTTGGAGCATGTACATATGAATCACAGCGAAATACCCTCAGATGTGAAAGAGAGGGTTTCTAACCATTCCATACCTCATGTGGAGTCTTATCCTCCAATGCTGATGAAGGTGATCTGTTAACCAGGTATCATGCAGTCTCCACTACATCTTCCCAGAATTCATGTCCTAACTCGGTACCACTGATTATGCTTCTTGCCTTTTCCTTCAATGTCCTGTTCATTCTTTCTGCAACTCCATTTTTCTAAGGTGTGTATGGAGTGGTATTATTCCATGCTATAAAACAACTTTATGGAAATATTTATATTCCTTATTGCAGAATTCTTGTCCATTATCTTTCCTCAACACTTCTATCTTTTTCTCTGTCTAGTTTTCCACCAAAGCCTTAAATTATTTAAATCTGTCAAAGACTTTAGATTTATTCCTTGGGAAATATATCCATGTATTACTTGAGAAGTATAAATGACACATAGTACATAGACTTACCCAGTAATGGAACCGACATAGGTCCAAACGTATCATTGTGCACAAGCTCTAATATCTTGTGTGCCCTCTTAGCACTATAAGGGAAACTCACCAAATTCAACTTCCCATATACACAATGTTCACAGACATAAAAATCCAGAGAGAAATTAGACATGCCTTCTACCATTCCATTACCATGCAGTATTGGAAGGCCCTTCTCTCCAATATGTCCAAGACTTTGATGCCATAGCATGGTCTTTTCTCCAGAGACCAGTAGGATTTCTGTTCCACTTTTAGGAACCACAAAACTATTTCACCCATCAATAATAGTGCTACCCAGAATCTCGTATAGAGTTCCAATCCAAACTCCTTGCATCAATACCAGTTCTCACTGAACCATCTTGCAGGTATTTTTCTCGAACATTGTTTTTACCTGCACCATCCATCTCCTACAGAAATCAAATTTCTGGCAGATGAAGGAATATGAAAAACACCAGGAAGTGTTATAATCCTTCCACCTTGCAAATTCAACTTGAATTTTATGTGTTTGATGATTTTTGCCTTCCTATCATCCCCTAATAAGACATTACCACCATCATATTTCTCATACTCGCAGCCTTAGGTCCCTATAATACTAGTGTAGCCCCTTATTGTTATTAGTGTAGCCCCATTATTTTTATTGTTGTGCCCATTTAATCCCTATATTTTTATTATTGTGCCCCATAAGTGTAGCCCCATTATTTTTATTATTGTGCCTATGTGGTCCTCATATTGTTATATTATGACCCCTTAGACTCTTATATATAGAAGGTAGGTTTTGTTATTTGCATCATCCGAGAATTGTTCATTTATGTAATGTAAAGGAAGTTTACCCCTCGAAGAGGCTGATTTATAAGTCATTGATCTAACTTTTCTTCTATTTTTTGATCTAGTTTCATAAAATCTCATATCATAGCTTGGGATTCTAGAGTTTCACTTCTTCAAACAAGTCATCTTGGAATTTTTTCTATAAATTTTTCTATATGATGACTCAGAAGCTTAAATTTGTACCTTGTGGAGCTGAAATCTTGATGAAATACGTGTAAAAATTTCAGGTCTTGGTTCACTAAATTTTTGGAGATATTATCTAAGGAAGTTAGGGTTTTTGCAAGCTCCGTAATTTCATCTCAAACAGGTGACCGAAGGAAAATTGTCATAAATTTTTTTCAGGAATTGGATTTGAATTATGTAAAAAGTGGTTGAAATTGCACGAACTGTAGTTTCTTGTGTATCAATTTTAGAGCCAAAGGTTGAAACAGTGACACTTGGAATGTCGTAAAAGTTCTCTCTACTGAACGATTCCATAACTAGGTAATTATGGGAGATTGAACATAACATTTTCTTGAAGAATCCAAATTAGGTCTGACCTGTGGAATTGGAAAGAAGACTCAGAGGGATATTACAAGACCAAATTTTAGATCTTGAAGATCCAAAATCACAGAGATACATCAAGTTCAATATCTACCTACTAAAAGCAAGAAAAAGGTGTGTATTGTTTTAAAAATTTTGCATAACTTTTGTTTGAAAAATCGGTTTGAAGTCATTCCAAGGGTGTATTGAAGCATAAATATTTGTATTGGGTTCTAAAATTCCTCCAAAAAATAATTCTACACCCATTAATCCCTTAGAAAACTATACTATGACACATGAAGAGGAAAACTTGCAGCATGATATATCAAAATTACGGGACCAAGTGCAACAAATTTCAATCTCACAAAGAGAAACCAAATATGAAATAGATGATTTAAAACTAGACATAAAAGCTAATGTGGATGGTATAGAAAAAAAATGGAATATTTGAAGAATGGTTTAAAAGAAGATTTGAAAATTTTTCTACAAAAAATGCTTCCTAATGGAAAAAAGGTATTAGATGAAACTCAAGATGAGAACAAAAAAATGTTAATCATGATTCCATATCCTCTAGCATTGGATTGAATACCCACCATAGTCCAAAGACTGATATGAGGAAGTTTGATGGCAAGGATTCGATAACATGGATACTACAAATGGAGCAATACTTGAGCTCCATAATGTGTAACACACACAAAAGATACACATTGCAGCCATATATTTTGAAAAAAATCAATATATATGGTATCAATGAATTTGCTCTCGTAAACCACTTGTTACTTGGTCATTTTTTTATGGAGGAAATGATAGCACATTATGAGGATACAAAGAGAACACCTTATTTATCCAACTGATTAATCTCAAACAAAAGGGTTCAATAATGTAGCACATTGAGAACTTCCAAAAATTGAATATCAGAGTAGCAAATATTTTAGAGGAGCATAGGCTTGATGTCTTCATAAGGAATTTAAAGGATAACATTGAACATAAGGTTTGCCTTTGGGAACCTGATTCATTGGAGAAGGAATTCATGGTGGAAAAATAAGTTGAAAGAAAAATTATGGAAACAAGAAATTCTACCAATCACAACTATAAAGATGGAAATGTTGATGCTTCTAGCCTTCCACAACCTACAAGGTTGACACCACAAAATTGGAGGAAAAAATAGCAAAAGGGCTATGTTACATTTGCGATAATTGTAATGAAATGAAATGATATTTTAACATCCACGAGACTAAAAATAATCTATGGGACTAAACGTGGCACAACGAGGGCCCTAGATATTTTTCTCATATCTGCTAACATTTGGTAGAACAAGAGCCATATATTTTGGGCGTCGATATGCTAGCACTTGGCATAGCCACAACCATAGATTCGATGAAACCATTGGATTAGTTTCATTACTATGTAGCAGCATTGTCTTCACCATGTGGATGTGATATCAAATACACTAAAGTTCATAAGTGTGATGCGAAGAAATTAATTTACATATATTTTGAAGAGGAGGGAGAAAAGGAACAAGAAAATTTAAGAGAAAAGGATATACACTAGGAACCAACCCTGGAGAAAGAAGAAATGAATCCGGTGATATCTTGTAACGCATTGGCATGAATTACCTCTCCTCAAACTCTCAATATAGAAGGACATATCAAGAAGAAAAAGGTAATAGTGTTTATTGTGGGTAGTACCCATAATTTTAGTCATTATAAGATAGCCAAGGAATTGAATTGCTTCCTATATCCAGCACCAGAGTGTCAAGTGATGGTTGCAAATGGAGGAAAATTATAAATTTATCTAGAAAGTGCCATAATATCAAGCTAACCATGGGGGAATATGGATTTAATAGTCCAATGCTTTCTATTGCAATGGGTGGTGTTGATGTTGTACTATGATTTCAATGGTTACAATCCTTGGGGACTATATCTTTTAATTTTCAAGAACTTTCTTGAAATTTTTTTGGGAAGGAAAGGAATTTGAATTACGGGGTATTTCAAGGAAACCGAGAAAGATAATCAGTTCTAATGTCATGACAAAGCTTCTGAAGAGAGAAAAATGAGGTATAATTGCAAATTATGCTCACTACAAGTTCAAGAAGCGGAAGATCACATCGAGCATCAACAACAAGTTGTCCAACTCTTAAAGGATAACCTCACTTTGGAGAAGAATTGAATGAAACAATAGGAAAATCTACATCACAGAGAAAGAATTTTTATGTAGGAGACTAGGTATTTTAAAGGCTACAACCATCCAAAAAAAATTTCCTCAAGCAAGCTAACAAGGATAATAAATTATCACCAAAGTATTATGGTCCTTACAAGGTGTTGCAAAATATTGGTACTATGGAATACAAATTGGAGCTTCTAGCATCTTCCCGTGTGCACTAAATTTTCCATGTTTCATGCTTAAAGAAGGTTATAGGTGACAAGCTCTCAACTCAAAAAATATTTCCAGAACTTGATGAGGAAGGAAAAATCATATTAGAACCTAAAGCAACCACAGAAACAAGAACTCAACAACTACGAAATCGATCAATTTCAAAGTATCTCATCAAGTGGAAGAACTTACCAGCTGAAGATTACTCATGGGAAGATGAGAATTTTTATACAAAAACATCTCAAGAGTTGAGGGAATCACTTTTTTGAAGGAGAGGGGCATATTAGGTCCCTATAATACTAGTGTAGCCCCTTATTGTTATTAGTGTAGCCCCATTATGGTTATTGTTGTGCCCATTTAGTCCCCATATTTTTATTATTGTGCCCCATAGGTGTAGCCCCATTTTTGTTATTATTGTGCCCATGTGGTCCCCATATTTTTATATTGTGAACCATTAGACTCCTATATATAGAAGGTAGGTTTTTTCATTTGTATCATCGAATAATTATTCATTTATTTAATGTAAAGGATTTTTACCCCTCAAAGAGGCTAATTTGTAAGTTGTTGATCTATCTTTTCTTCTATTTTGTGAGTTGGTTTCATAACACGCAAAACCACTCCTTATGGCTTATGAAGTGAAAGGATGCACCTGATTCAATCAACCATGTATCATGATATACGTGTGTATTTGGAGAAGAAGTCAAATACACATCCCCACCTTCATCTGAGGTGGTTTTCACCTCTACAGAAGGAGCATCATTAGATCCCTTTCATTTCTCAAGAGGTTTATATCTACAATGATTTTTGAAGTTCCCTTCCTTTTCGCATTTCCAACAAACCTTTACAGGCTTTCCTGGAGATTTATATCTTCCACTCGAGAACTTTTTTTTCTATTCAGGGACAATCTTTGTATAGACAAGGCATCTCCATTCTAGCCCTCCATATTTTTTCGTCTCATTTCCTCCGAAAGCAAGGATGAGACAATTTCATCAAAATTCAAGGTAGTTCTATTGCTACCTATTGCAAAAACCAGAATATCCCATGAATCTAGTAGAGAACACAATAAACCGATGAAATTATCTTCATCTAATATTTTAATATCAATAGAGGACAATTGACTTACCACATTATTGAAGGTGTGCATATGCTGTATCACCGAGTCTCCATCCTTCATCCTCGATTTATACAAATTTTTCTGCAGGAACAATTTATTCACCAGAGACTTACTTTGGTATAAAGTCCCTAACTTGTCCCACAAATATTTCATCGTAGCTTCCCCATATACATTCAAAAATATTGAATCTGAGATACATAATTGTATTTTTCTCTTTGCCTTCCAATCCAACTTCACCCAGTCTTCCTATGAAATTGTCATTGGTTTAGTACTCGAATATACCGCTATCCATTGATATTTATCCACCAAAAAATCCTCCATCTTAAGCTTCCACAGCTCAAAATTATGACCATTAAATTTCTCAATATCTATCTCTCCATTGCTCACCATCTTCTGTCACTGAAAGAATCGATCTTGTAGATCTCCCACTAAACAGGTTCTACCATAGGGCCGAGCAAAACACCCCTCAGCAGCAAAGGCATCCCCTTGAATCCGAAACAAACCTGATACCAAATGTAGGTTTTAAATCAGTACGTAAATTATGTGCAAATGAACTCTTAAAACAAAAAATAAAACAATGGCGAGAGCATAAAAAATATAACAAATATACACATAGATTTTCCCCTGGATCCCAAAACAGGGATGTTTGGCCTCAATCTAGTCTCCTAAACTGAGCTCATTTAATTGTCAACCAGGATTTGTAAACTGCTGAAGTGAAGTGTACTGTATGTACCTAGGTACTTGTTTCCTAATGCATTGTGTGTAGTGTTTTGTGATGTTTTTGGTCTTTTGTGATGATTTATGATGTTTTTGGTCTTTTGGTGGTTTTATTTTCACAAGGAAAATGCCTAGAAAGATGATGGAACTGAGCTGATGATTAAAAACAGAGTGGATCCTAATTGATGGATGACAAATGACAAATGCAATTGGAATACTAAAAACAGAATCAAATCTAAACTATGACCAATCAGAAACAAAGCTTGATAATGAATTTTAAGCAAATGATTCAAAACACAAACTAAACTTGTCAAATTCTTTCATCAAAGGCATTTGAGAGAGAGCTTGAAACATGGTCAACTAAGTATGCAAATCTTCCTAACTAAACAGTTTAAACAACTAACTCATAATGATGCAACATCTTGTCCTTGATTAGAGATTTGTTGAAGTATTTTTGGAGTAAAACATTGATATCATCATAAGATTTTCTACTCTAAAGCTAATTCCTAACTCTATTCTGCAATTTAATTGAATGTCACAAAACCTTTCTCAAGAGTTATTGATTTCTTTTCAAAGTAGTCTTTTGAGGGAGAGCTCTGTTTATGAAATGATGAGGAAATTGCAGAGGTACTTCAGGCCTTAAAATGATGTTGTCTTTTGTTCATATGGTTATAGATCAATTATGGATTTTAGAACAAGAAGAGGTTTGTGAATAATGAAGGCTATTTTGTTAATCCTAACAACTGAAGTAATCTAATGTGCAGTGAATAACAATTGAATGTGGAGTGCAAATGCAATGAGTTGAACTACAACCAAACCTAAGATGTCACTAGCCGAAAACAGTGTTAAACTACAAGTCATTATCAAACCCAAAATAAAATAACTGAATCATGAATTAAGTGCAATGAAACTCCGGAGTATCCTAACTATACTATCATGCATTATTCTATGAAATTATACAGTCTTTTTGTCCATCATTGTTGATATTTTGGAAGAGTTAGAACAATTCTGACTGTGTAATTGAGTGGAAATGCAAATGTAAAGGCTGAAAGAAATGAAAAACTAAGACATCATATCCATATCCCACTCATCATTATGATATTTTGGACAAGCGTTTAAGAGCAAGAATAGAGATGGTGCTTAGTGCAAACACACAACTAAATCATTCATTATCACGGTCATGTCTTGGACTCCTTAAGAATTTATTGGAAGAGTTTCTTCTTGTGGAAGAGTGATTAGAACAAGTGTAACTGTGATAGTGAACAACAAAAATTACAACTAAATCCTAAAGTACTATAGCCATTTCCCATTCATCATTATAATCTTTTGGAAGAGCTTTCTTCTTGTGGAAGAGTTAGAATGAGTACAACTACAGTAGCTAATTAAAACAACTATTAATTCAAATTCAAAGACGTAAAGGCAGCTAGAAGACTTATCTAATTTACGCAAAATAACTCCGTGCAAGAGGCAGGGGCCCTCTACCACCTGACGGAATTCAACTCCAAATTAAATCACGCTTTCAAAACAACACTGTCTGCTCCATTAAAGATGAAAGAACTTGAACATAGCACTCTGCGTCTTTAGAAATGTAGCACAGAATCTAAACAAAATCTAGCATAAAATCTAACATCAAATCTAACCTAGCTCTCGGTTTCCCAAGTGTTTATATAACAAATGTAAATAACAAGATTTGCAACAATTCAGGAACACTGTCTTTCCTTATCGGAATCACATTAGGACTCTTTGAAGTGGCTGCGTGCAAAGGAAAAAGACATCTGGACTGAGACAGTCCTAATAGAAGTCTTCCTTCCTAAATGTGTTCCCACGTTCCAAAACCATACCCAGAATTCGTTTCTTCCTCCATGATGAGCAACGAACCATGTAGACATGACGTGGATTATGCCCATATGCGTTTTTTCTTGAGAGGCCACCTGGAACATACCCAAACGTGAAGACAGCTGCAGAATCGCCGGTTAGCTACGGAATGTCTGCATTCTGCAGCTAGTTCCGGTCAAAATGCTTTACAATGGAAAAAATCACAAAACTTAGCAAGTCAGTCATGTAAATCATTCTAGAAGTAATTTTAACTATATTCATTGATCAATTGGGTCTAGGATGGCAATGGACAAAGGAAAATGAGGTAAAATGGAATGAAAGAAAGCATAATTTTGAGGCTCAACATACCCCCACTGCTGTCTCTTTGCATGTCCTCATGCAAATTATCCTATGAACTCAGAGGCTTCTGCAAGGACATCTAATCCTCTTCTTCTCCTTCGTCTAGAAGCTAGAGATCTTCTGGGTTTTCTGATAACAAGTTTGAACCTTAGGTTGGTGAGTGCCCTGATTAGTTTCTTGTTCCTTTTCTTCAACTTCCCATTGGTCTTTTCCACTTTGTTTATATGGAGGGATAAGGTTGAGTTCATATCAGTTTTGAGCTTGACTTGATCCTTGAGAATTTCATTCTCATTTTTGATGTGTCTATTCAGTACTTCCAACTCATACCTATCCCTTCTTAATATATCTATTTCAGACAGTGGAGGACTGGGGGTTCTCTCTCTGCTTTCTGAAGCTCTCATTTCCAAAGTTTCCACATAGTCATAAATTTCTTGTTGAGCAGGGTCAATTTCAGGGGTTCCTTCATAAAAATCCTCTTCAACATCTTCTTCCATGGATGTTTTCTCATCTTCTATATCAATCACCCCTGTTTGTTTGATTAGTGTTTTCTTTAGTTTTCCCTTTAGTCTGTGGCTTCTCCTTGGCTCAGAGGATCCCTCTCCTTTCTCTGTGGCAGATTTCTTAATTACCTTCTCTTTCTTAAGTTGCCTCTTGATTTGGGTCAACTTCTCTAAAATGATTTCCTCACTGCTCTCTTGGACTGTTTTGTCAATTTCAACTTTTGAAGCCCTACATTTCCTACTTCTCTTTGTAGGTTGTGGTTCCGGTGAGGGTTCTTTTGGCTCTTCAAAATGATTTCTTATCAAGAAATCGTCCCATGTATCATTTGTTTTAGCTAGATGATGTTCAATCAAAATTTTGACCAAACCATGATGATATAGGGTTGTCTCTAAAAATTGAACCCTTCTTTGAACACAGGAAGCCATCTTCTTTAGACTTTGAAGCAAGAAATATGGTAGGTTTAAGTCTTCCCCCAGAAAATGCATTATCAGTCTAATGTGGTAGACATAAAATGTTCCATATCTACCCTCACATGTAATAAATTTTTGCAGAAGACGTAGTATGTTTCTCCATTTATTTTTCAATGCAGAACTAGGAATTCCTTTCTTAAATACAGTAACATCCATACCTGGTGTTTTTAAAATTTGTTTCCAGGAGTCATTGTGGAATTCTCTATTTTTGAACCATCTCTCTCCAGTTCTGAGCAACCTTGTAGCCTCTGCAATGAAAACTTCAGTGACGGTAAATTTGACATCTCCCACTTCAACTTCGGTTCCTTGAAATGATCTTGCAAATGTTTTAGTGACTTCCTTGTGGAAGCCATTAAATTTCTCCAAAAATTGAAGCCATCCTATTTGTTGTAACATTTATTTGCATTGAGGGTAGCCTTCTAAATATTTTGAACCCACTGGTTCAGTCCTTACAATGAAACCCATGATTGCTTCTTCAATATTCAAATTAACACTCTTCTACCCACGAAAACAATGACTTTCACCTTCGAATTGAAATGGCTTCAAGTTCTGAATGGAAATGGCTTCAAACTTTGGAATGACATACCTCTGATTGATAGTGGCAATAGCTTCAAAACTTTGGGCTGATATGCCTCTGTTGACAATTGAACTTTGGACTGATATGTCTCTGTGTGACAGTGACAACTGGCTTCAACTTCTTCACTACAATACCTCTGGCTCTTGGTAGCAAATGGTTTCGAATTCAACACTGCAACATCTCTGTCTCCTAGTGACAAAAGACTTCAAACTCCACACTGCTACACTTCTGTGTTTATAGTGAAAATGCTCAATCTTTGCCCACAGTGATACTTTGTCTGCCCACGGAATCAAATGGCTTCAAATTCTCACGCTTCTATACCTCTAAATTTACCCTTTTGCTCTGCTCTGAGTTTACAATGCTCAATGCTATTCAAACTGATATTCTTTGGCTCTGCCCTCGGTGATAAGAATATCTCTGTCTACAGAATGAAATTCCGGCTACAGAATGGAGTGATGGCAGTGGTCACGGAATGAAGTAGTGGAGTGAGGTGGAGGGAATGAATTAATGATTGAAGAGACGGCGGAGATTTTTACGACGGCAGAGGGAATCATCATTGAATGATTTGGTTAAGAGACGTGAAGAATTCAAATACCTCGATCATTTTAACCGCTTAAATGATGTCGGATATGGAATTTGAATTGAGAGGTTTTAATCCAAAGTCTATGGAGGGTTTATTGGTCTTGATCAATAAAAATAATTAAAACCACCTTTTCGAACAATCCATAACTAAAACTATGCTAAACTTTAATGAAATGCCATTATAATTTAAACTTGTTACCTCTGCCTTTCATTTGATTTTTGTAGTCTTTGTCTTCTTGTTCACCTTTGGAAGAGTCTTCATAATTTTCTTGATGCTTTTGATTCATGGATACACTGGGTCATTTTGTTGCAATTCTAATGTCTGCTGATTGATGCCTTCAGAGTTTGTAGCTGCGGAAAGACTATCTGGCTGTAGAAAGGCTAATCAGCTGCAGAATGTCTGTTGAGCTGCAGAATGTTCCTGTAGAACATTTTAATCACGGAATGGAGTGTTTTTGGAATATAGGTGAAATGTTATATGGTATGAATGAAGATGGATGATGGATTATGATATGTATAAAGTGGATGATGAAATGGAATGGATTCAGTTTATGAAATGGAGTGAAAGAACATAAGAACTGTACTGCAATTCATGACATGTTTTATTCACTTACAGCAAGATATCAAATGTTGTATTTTGACATGAAAATGAGATGGATGAAGGATGGAATGAGATGAATGATATGTGAAATGAAGTGAAATATGAATAATGGAATGAAATGGAGTATGGATGAATAAGTGAATGGAGTGAAATGAAATGAGATGGATCATAAGCACTATGGATCTGAACTTATGATTTTTTGTAACAGCTGCTTGTAAAAACAAAAATGGGAAAAGTTAGAGTGTCAGAGAGACTCTGATTTTCACCCTATCTTTTCTGTATAATCATGCCAATCAATGATTGGTTTTCATGTTTATACCTTTATTTTTTTTTATTTTTTTTTATTTTTTTCAAAAAGAAATGCTTCAGAAAATTTAATCAAGTTGATGAAGAAGAGAAACTCTTCTTCATTAACTTCACATCATTGCTTTCTTGGAACTTCTTGACAAACTCTTCTCTTGAGAGTGGCTTGTGGTATAGCTTCAGTCTATGACCATTCACAAGAAAAGTGACCTCTTCTTCATCTATAGTTCTGATTTTTACTGCCCATTATCAAAAACTCGAACAATTTCATATGGCCCAAGCCAATGTGTCTGAAATTTCCCTTGAAAATCCTTGAATTTTGAATCAAACAAGAGAGCCCAGTCACCCTCTTTGAATTTCTTCTCTTTGATGTACTTGTCATGCCATCTAGCCCTTTTTTGTTGGACTAGACTTGTTTTCTGAACTGCATCTTGTCTGATCTCATCCAATTCATTAATTTGCTCCAGTCTATGCTTTTGTGCCTCCGTTAGATCAAGTCCTAGCTGAACTGCCATCTTGAAGGTTTGAATTTGAAACTCTATGGGAAACAAAACTTGCTTTCCATAAACAAGCTCATAAGGAGTATGGCCTGTTGTGTTTCTCCATGTAGTTCTATAGGCCCACAAGGCTTCATGAAGCCTATCTACCCAATCTCTTCTATGTAAATGAACAGTCTTTGTTAGGATTCCTTCAATGACCTTATTAGTAGATTCCACTTGACCATTTGCTTGTGGATGATAAGGAGTAGATTTTCTATGCCTGATTTTGTACCTCTCCATCATTTGCTCCACTAGCCTTGATGTAAATTGAGCTCCTTGATCTGTAACAATTTCCCTTGGGACACCAAAGCGAGTAAAAATATCCTCAAAAAGAAAAGTAACTACAGATGATTCATTAGCAACAAGTAATGGTTTAGCTTCTACCCACTTAGTAACATAATCAGTGCAAACTAATATGTATTTCTTTTGTCTTGATGGAGGACTAATAGGTCCTACAAAATCCAAAACCCATTTTTCAAAAGGTTCAATGTGTACCTGAGGTTGTAATGGCATCTCACCTGAAGGAGAAGGTTTCCCTACCCTTTGGCAACTGTCACACCTTTTGACATACTCCTTAGCATCTTTGAACAAGGATGGCCAATAATATCCTAAATTAAGGATCTTATAGGTTGTCCTCTTATCTGCAAAGTGTCCACCACAAGGTTCATCATGACATGCCTTGAGAATCTCATCTTCACAAACACACCTTCTAATGATCAAATCTGGACCTGTCTTGTACAACTCATTAGCGACCCATGAATATTTTGCACTATCATTAATGACTTTTCTTTTATCCCTTGCATTCATAATTGAAGGAAATTTTCCTGAAACTAAATAATTAGCAATATCAGCAAACCATGGAGTTTGAGTAGAGATTGCAAAAAGATATTCATCAGGAAATTGATCTTCAACCGGAGTGTCATCTTTGATATTTTGGAGTCTAGATAGGAAATCAGCCATTGTGTTTTGTTTTCCAGGCCTATCTAGAATAGTAATGTTGAATTCTTGTAAGAGCAACAACCATCTTATAACTCTGCCATTAGTGATTGATTTTTTCATTAAGTATCTAATTGCAGAATGATCAGTATGAACAAAAGTTTCATAGCCTGTTATATAGTGTCTAAATTTGTTTATGGCATGAACAACAGCTAAAAACTCTTTTTCAGTTACAGTATAGTTTAACTCTGCGGGAGTCAAATTTTTACTGATATAATAGATGGCATAGGGAATCAAATCTTTCTGTCCCAATACTTCTCCTAGAGCTGTATCGGAAGCATCTGTCGAGATATGAAAAGGTAACTTCCAGTTAGGTCCCCTTAATATGGGTGCTTCAGAAATTTTGGTTTTCAGGGTTTCAAAAGCTAACTGGCAATCAAAAGTCCACTTAAATTCACAATCTTTGGTGAGTAATTTGAAGAGTGGAGATGCTATTTTGGTGAATTTTTCTATAAATCTCCGATAATACCCTGTGAATCCTAGAAAACTTCTAACATCTCTTTGACAACTAGGAATGGATAGGTTAGAAATGACTTCAACTTTTGCCTCATCAACTCTAATCCCATCCCCTGAAATGTGGTGCCCTAAAACAATACCTTCGGTAAACATCATAAAACATTTTTCATGACTAAGTGAAAGGTTTGCTTCTTGACATCTTTTTAAGACTTTTTCCAAGTTTTCTAAAGCCTCTTCAAATGTGTCCCCATAAACTGTGAAATCATCCATATACACCTCTACACAGTCATGTATTAGATCAGAAAAAATTCCTAATACCGCCCTTTGGAATGTTGCGGGTGCATTGCATAATCCAAATGGCAATACTCGGTAGGCATAGGTACCCCAAGGACAAGTAAATGTGGTTTTATCTTGGTCTTCAAGTGCTACTTGGATTTGATTGTAACCACTAAATCCATCCAGGAATGAAAAGTACTTTTTACCTGCTAATGTATCTAATACTTTATCTATGAAAGGTAAGGGAAAATGGTCTTTAAGAGTAGCTTTATTCAGTTCTCGGTAGTCAACACACACCCTCCATTTTCCATTTTTCTTTGGCACAATTACCAAAGGAGAAACCCACTGACTATCTGAAATAGGATAGATGAAATTAACATTTAACAATTTTTGCAATTATTCCTTAACAATTTCCCTAAGATTTGGATTCATCCGTCTTTGAGGCTGTCTGATTGGTTTGCAATTTGCCTCTATATAGATGTGATGAGTACAAGTCTTGGGACTTATCCCTTTCATGTCAGTGTATTCCCATGCATATGCAGAAGAATGTCTCTGTAATACTTTGATTAACTCTTCTTGTTGAGATTTTTCTAGGTTCTTGTTTATGTTCAAGGTTTTGCCTGGAAAAATTTCACTTGTAGAGCTGCCAAATTTGTCCATAGAATGAAGAGACATCTGCCTAGATGACAAAAACTCAATATTGGATCCCTCTTGAAATGATTCATGTTTTTGTTCTGGAGAGGATTCAAAGTTTTCTAGAGTATTCAGAATTTGATTATCTTCACTAATTTTTGAAATTGTGAAGAGTGGTTGTAAATCTTCTTCATCCTCTATCCATTGAGTGTCATCTAGATCTGTAATTGTCCTAGCTGGAGGATATAAAGTGAATCTCTTAGTTGAACTACCATAAGAAATATACATATCACCGGACCTACAACTAATAAAAGCATCAGCTGTAGCCAACCAAGGTCTTCCTAGTATAACAGGATGGCCTCCTAGGTTATTCTTGGGTGTTAGGATCATGAAATCCACAGGGTACTCCCAAGAGTCTAGGGACACTGGAATGTCTTCTATTACCCCATCTGGTCTGATCACAGATCTATCTGCTAATTGTAATAGTGTGGGTGTAAAGAGAAGATTAGGAAGTTTCGGTTTGTCCATGATTTGTCTACTCATGATATTTATTGCTGCTCCTAAATCAATGAGTGTGTTTTGAATTTCAATTCCATTGATGTGAATTTTGACAACTGGATTTCCTGGGTCAAGATACTTTGGAATAGAAATCTTGCCCATCATAATGTCTGCTATTTGTCCTACCAGTTGAATTTTCTTGGTTTCTCTTATTATTTTTCTTGTTGTCTTCATACTCAACTCCTTTATTGTTTTGGCTAAAATTTGGATTTCCTTGATGGCTTGCAATAATGGAATTTTAATGCAAACATTTCTCAATTCATCTAAGAAATCATAATTAGGCACCATGATCTGTTTTTCTACACCTCTATCGATTTGTAATCTTTCCGGAAAGGGAGGTATAGAAGTAGATGTGGATGGTTGCTCTAATACAGGAGTTGGATTTATTGGATCTTTTTGTTTTAGTTTTTCAATGTGTGGGTCTTGAAAGGATATGTCCTCCTCAAGACTTTTATTCACCCGTAGAGAGTCTTCCTCAGAATTATCTTGTTCTTGTATGATAACAGAAGGTTTCCTCTTCTCAAGTATCCTTCCAGACCTAAGTTGAACATCACTAAGGTCTAGAGGAGTAATTAAATAAGTTGGAAACTGTTGACCTTCTATCATGTATGTATTCTGAGGGTTTTTATTATTGGGGTTTGGTATGGGTTGAGCTGGCAATTGATTGGATTTTTGAGGGAATGGCAATGGAAGTGGTTGATTTTGATGTAGTTGGTTCTGATGATGTTGTTGAGGATTTTGTTGAAGATTTTGAGGAAAATTTTGTTGAGGATTTTGAGGATAAAAATGTGGATATGGTGGATAGGATGGTGGATACTGATAGTATGGAGAGTATCTTCCATAGGGAATTTGTGTTCCTTGTGCCCAAGATTGAGATTGATTTTGAAATTGGGGCCAAGGTTGCTGCCAAGAATTCCAAGGTGGAGGTTGATTATACATTTGATCATGGAATCCTTGTGTCTAAGGTCCCTGCCAAGGTCTTCTAGATACAAAGTTAAGAGATTCTGTGGAGTCTGTAGGAGTTTCTTCTTGAAAGACAACTTTGAGACCAGGAAGAGAAGGACAATTCTTGGTTTCATGTTTTTCAGAACAAATGACACAGGTCTCTACAACTTTTACATCTAAAGGACACTCTCTCAAGGCATGTTTCTTTCTACATTTGGGACAAAAGATTGCCAAAGCATCAGATTCAGCCTTTTGCTTGTTTTGTATCTTAAGGGTGTCTATTTGTTCACTAAGACTCCCTAAGATATCAGATTTAAAGTCATCAAGCATGTGACCTATTTCTGATCTACTTACTGTCCCAGAAGTAGATTTACTTGCCCTTGCAAGAGCGGGATCTCTTAGACCTTTGACAGTTTTAGATTTCCCTCTGGAAAGGTTGATACATAACTCAGATATTTTAGGTAATGTGAGTTGTGATATATCCCCTTTTCCCATCATGTTAAGAATATCCAACCATTCATCCCTAATTGTTTTCAACAAAAGAGATTTTAAGGTGTCTTGATCTAGATTTTCCATTTTTGCCCTTTTGATGTTGTAATTAAATCTTTCCAACAAATCTTCTAAGTTTTCATCTTCTTTTTGTAACATCTTGAACACTTCTTCCTTATGATTAATCGGCATACAATAATCCAAGTATCTCTCTAGAAATGCTTGTTTCATGTCTTCCCATGTTCTAATAGAACTACTGTTTAAACTCATAAACCACTTCAATGCTGCTCCCTTCAGAGTTGAAGGAAATAATTTCAATTTTTGAGCATCTTGTAGGTAGTCATAAGTCCTATACAGCACTTCAAATTCGAATAAGAAAGTTTCAGGATCTTCAGTTTTAAGTCCATAGAAGTTTGGGAGGACAGAGGGTGAAATGTTTTTCATGGTTGTATTGGTTTCTTCATCAAGTATAGGGAACCCAAAAGAGCTTCCTATTCTACCTCTTCCTCCATTTGCACCTCTACCTCCTTCTCCTCTACCTCTACCTCTTCCTCCAAATAGTGTGTTTTCTCCATTAAAAACTCCTCCTCCTCCTCCTTCTGCCATGGTTGACTCTCTGGTGGAAGTGGAAAGATTTGTATCCCTGCTAGGAGTCTTTAGATCTTCTTCTATGGCAGGTTCAGTGGATGAAGTGGAAGGTTTCTCTAATGGAATAGTTGACCTTAGATCTTCTAGAAGTCCAGGATCAAGGGAGGATGGAATATGGGTTTGAGTTGAAGGTGTACTAGCTCTGGATCTAGATGAAACAAGTGGTGTTCTAGAAATCAAACTTCTGCCTCTGATGCTTATAAATCTTCCCCTTGAATCTCTCTCCCTACGCATAAAATTGTTTTTGGATGATAAGAAACAAAGGTTACCTAGTTTTCACTTCCCCGGCAACGGCGCCAAAATGTTTGGTCTCAATCTAGTCAACTAAACTGAGCTCATTTAATTGTCAACCAGGATTTGTAAACTGCTGAAGTGAAGTGTACTGTATGTACCTAGGTACTTGTTTCCTAATGCGTTGTGTGTAGTTTTTTGTGATGTTTTTGGTCTTTTGTGACGATTTATGATGTTTTTGGTCTTTTGGTGGTTTTATGTTCACAAGGAAAATGCCTAAAAAGCTGATGGAAATGAGCTGATGATTAAAAATAGAGTGGATCCTAATTGATGGATGACAAATGACAAATGCAATTGGAATACTAAAAACAGAGTCAAATCTAAACTATGACCAATCAGAAACAAAGCTTGATAATGAATTTTAAGCAAATGATTCAAAACACAAACTAAACTTGTCAAATTCTTTCATCAAAGGCATTTGAGAGAGAGCTTGAAACATGGTCAACTAAGCATGCAAATCTTCCTAACTAAACAATTTAAACAACTAACTTATAATGATGCAACATCTTGTCCTTGATTAGAGATTTGTTGAAGTATGTTTGGAGTAAAACATTGATATCATCATAAGATTTTCTATTCTAAAGCTAATTCCTAACTCTATTCTGCAATTTAATTGAATGTCACAAAGCCTTTACTCAAGAGTTATTGATTTCTTTTTCAAAGTAGTCTTTTGAGGGAGAGCTCTGTTTATGAAATGATGAGGAAATTGCAGAGGTACTTCAGGCCTTAAAATGATGTTGTCTTCTGTTCATATGGTTATAGATCAATTATGGATTTTAGAACAAGAAGAGGTTTGTGAACAATGAAGGCTGTTTTGTTAATCCTAAAAACTGAAGTAATCTAATGTGCAGTGAATAACAATTGAATGTGGAGTGCAAATGCAATGAATTGAACTACAACCAAACCTAAGATGTCACTAGCCTAAAACAATGTTAAACTACAAGTCATTATCAAACCCAAAATAAAATAACTGAATCATGAATTAAGTGCAATGAAACTCCGGAGTATCCTAACTATACTATCATGCATTATTCTATGAAATTATACAGTCTGTTTGTCCATCATTGTTGATATTTTGGAAGAGTTCATTCTTTTGGAAGAGTTAGAACAATTCTGACTGTGTAATTGAGTGCAAATGCAAATGTAAAGGCTGAAAGCAATGAAAAACTAAGACATCATATCCATATCCCACTCATCATTATGATATTTTGGACAAGCGTTTAAGAGCAAGAACAGAGATGTTGCTTAGTGCAAACACACAACTAAATCATTCATTATCACAGTCATGTCTTGGACTCCTTAAGAATTTATTGGAAGAGTTTCTTCTTGTGGAAGAGTGATTAGAACAAGTGTAACTGTGATAGTGAACAACAAAAATTACAACTAAATCCTACAGTACTATAGCCATTTCCCTTTCATCATTATAATCTTTTGGAAGAGCTTTCTTCTTGTGGAAGAGTTAGAATGAGTACAACTACAGTAGCTAATTAAAACAACTATTAATTCAAATTCAAAAACGTAGAGGCAGCTAGAAGACTTATCTAATTTACGCAAAATAAATCCGTGCAAGAGGCAGGGGCCCTCTACCACCTGACGGAATTCAACTCCAAATTAAATCACGCTTTCAAAACAACACTGTCTGCTCCATTAAAGATGAAAGAACTTGAACATAGCACTCTGCATCTTCAGAAATGTAGCACAGAATCTAAACAAAATCTAGCATAAAATCTAACATCAAATCTAACATAGCTCTCGGTTCCCCAAGTGTTTATATAGAAAATGCACATAACAAGACTTGCAACATTTCAGGAACACTGTCTTTCCTTATCGGAATCACATTAGGACTCTTGAAGTGGCTGCGTGAAGAGGAAAAAGACATCTGGACTGAGACAGTCCTAATAGAAGTCTGCTTTCCTAAATGTGTTCCCACGTTCCAAAACCGTACCCAGAATTCGTTTCTTCCTCCATGATGAGCAACGAACCATGTAGACATGATGTGGATTATGCCCATATGCGGTTTTTCTTGAGAGGCCACCTGGAACATACTCAAACGTGAAGGCAGCTGTAGAATCGCTAGTTAGCTACGGAATGTCTGCATTCTGCAGCTAGTTCCGGTCAAAATGCTTTACAATGGAAAAAATCACAAAAACTTAGCAAGTCAGTCATGTAAATCATTCTAGAAGTAATTTTAACTATATTCATTGATCAATTGGGTCTAGGATGGCAATGGACAAAGGAAAATGAGGTAAAATGGAATGAAAGAAAGCACAATTTTGAGGCTCAACAAGGGACTACCAGATTTATTTTTCATTATTATTCATTTCAATGTTGCAAAAAATATATATACATCTTGAATTATTCATAAAACCCAATCCATTAATCCTAGATTAAAACATAACCATAGTTCCCTTGAACGTATCTAAAAAATACCATGGGAAGAAAACCATCATGCCCAAAACCATGTGAAAACCCATGCACAAAACCATAGGCAAGTCTGACCCCCTAGTATAGGGTCCAAAAAAAAATATTTAGACCGTTGCCATGAACCACGGGGACTTCACTCATTGAACCTATAATGTATCACGTGCACTTATGTCATACTAAACAATACCCTTAAATTGACTACATATTGGAAAATACCTCTAAAAATAACATTATTTAACCCCCTACCAATACGAACCCAATACATATTTCCAATTTAAAAACCCCTACTTTCATTAGATATTGTAGGTATCCATTTTTTCTTTGACAAATTTTATACCCCTTTATATTTTTTCATTAACTTTCAGCTCCATTTTTTATTTATGCTAACATAAAAACCCTTTACCCCCTATTATATTCTGAATATATCATGTCATTTTTTCCTCAATATATATCCCCCAATATGAACCCATTTGGTATGGTATTTCTCCTCCAATGAATCTCCCGTGTTCCCCCCAATGACCCCCCTGCTATGCCCGACGCAAGCGTAGGGGGGTTGGTCACCCCCCTCTTACCCCCCCCCCCTGTGGAGTTAGTCGTGGAAATAATATAACACACACCCAAATTTCTCCCACTTTCTCTCTTCTTTCCATAGGGGGCCACAAGTGATCTTAATCATTGATCAAGCCCTACAATGCCCATTTTTTCTCTACACCAAGAGAAATTATTCGTGCTCACATACTTCGTCAATGCATTTAAAAAATTCCTCAAAGTTTCCACCTTTACTAGAAACACCTTTTTGTCCTCAACCATATCTCTCAAAAAGTGTAATATCCCAAAATAAGGGATTTCTACAATGTTAGGAATATCTTATAATATTCCCAAATCGGAGACCCAGCAATATGCAAACACAACAATGGAGTAGCAGTGATAAATCAACTCATAGAATGTGAGAAATATTCATAGCCATCTTATTAAGTTATAGCAGCAACAAATGAATAAAATATCTTGAGGAAAGTGTTACTCAAGATAGGCAATGATCAGCCTCAACAAACAAGTACATAAATCATGACAAAAGACTGCTACACAAGTGTGCACAAGCTATGACTGTGTAGTTTTATAAGAGAAATTGCATGCTAACATATGTAAAATACATAGATATAAAAATGTATGGCCCATACAACATTGGGAGTGAAGATCTCAGCTCCCAAAGACTACCTCAAGTCAATCTTGGAAGGACTGGCTGAAATATACAAAATCTGCAAAATGTCAGAGTTGCAGGGTAGCAGCTGCAACTCAAAAATTGGAAATGGATGGAGAAAGATGAAGATGTTGCATCAAATAAAATACCTCCTCCAATGGATATTCTAAGGGAAAGGCTGATAGTATCACTGAATATCTCACACTCTTAACAATCTGCAAAACCCCTACTACAAATGATCACTAGAAATAACGTAGTCTCTGGTGGATACTGTGTTGTAGGAGAAAGGGAATGAGTTGGCCCAATGCCAATATCTACAATAAGCTCTAAAACCTTCCTCACTAACCTCCCAAAGGAATGGAATCTCCCTCCTCTGAATATCAGCTCCGGAAATGGTGTTGAGGACCTTCACTGCAACACCCTGCAACACAACGTTATAATTGAGCAGAAATAACGCTATATCTGAAGGAGGTGGCTTGGCCTTTAGCCATAATGTGGAGAATGAAGTACAGGATCCTTCAAGAGGCCTCTCTTAGAAGGATAAGGATTTTTAAACAGGAGATCCTTGTGCTAAGCAGCACTGCAATTCTACTAAACAGCAGAGACTGCACAAGTCTGAACAAACCAAGAAATCAATAATACATAACATAAGAAACAATGGCTGCCTTGCCCTCCTTTTAAACAAGTGAGAAATCTCTCCCCATGGGTCCCACTCCTTAGGGTTTCCTCCACCAAGGAAACTTCCTCTCATTCACACTGTGATGTCTCTCCGAGTGGTCTCCACCTCTTATCCCAGCGCTGTTGACTTGGTCAAACTTGACCTTGTACTCATGCAAATTTCCCCTTTCATACTTGAGGGTATGAAATCCAGCTCTTCTGAATATCCCTTTTCATATTATGAGGGATTTTATTCATTCTTCTTCAATGTATGGGCCTCCTTACCCATTTATTTACCTCCTATGTGTAAACAGAAAAACTTTAATATTCCCTTTAGCTGTGTGCTAAAGTGGGAATATTACAGTCCTCCCCTCCCAAATGTTGCTTGTCCTCAAGAAATTGCAAATATAAAACTGAGGGGCCTTCTTGAGGCATGAAGTTTGATATGAGTTGGGACCTACCATCCCCATATGAAGCTCCCATCCCCAAGCAATCATCCATACAAAGTGAGTTACCTCCCAACATGGCAACTCTTGAAAACTCTCCTCCACCTTGAGCTCCGGCAATGTAGGTGGGCTGAAAATCTGATCTTGGTGGACAAAATAGTCTACCCTACACTATCCTCCTCTCCACTTAAGATAAGTGTAGAGTGTATTTTGATCCTGGGCTACAATAATGTTGCCCTCAAGTGGCAAGAAGGAAATGGGATCCTCAAAGATCTCCTCTCCAGCATTATGAATCATGCTGGCCCAAATATCCCCATATATGATGAGTTGGAAATCATCGTCATATGGCATCACATCTATCATATGGCTCACCTCATAAGGAAACAAAGGTTCTTCTATGGTGGTCATACCATCTCCCATGCTCCCCTTAGAACATGTAGTGCTAAAAGTGTTGGCAATATGATGCAGAGTGTTGTCCTTGATGGCAACCCACTGAATGAAGATGAAGACATGAGATTGTTGACATGTGTTTTCCTTGATGGAAATCCACCTGATGAAGTTATTATTGACTTGATGGACTTGGTAAATGATGTAAATCTGATGTGATATGATGTTTGTTGGCAATATGATGTTGAGTGTTGTCCTTGATGAACAACCCACTTGATAGAGTGTTGTCCTTGAATGGCAACCCACTTGATGAAGATGATGGAAACCTACTTGATGAAGTTGTGCTTGATAGAATATGTCTTGATGAACTTGCCAAATGATGTATCTACAGTGAGTACAGAAGGTAATGAAGAAAGAAATTCAGTATGTGCTAGATCTATGATGAAAAGAGTATGTCTCAAGGCATACGCGGATTTGTCTAGGAGAAGTCGCGTATGCACGCGGGAAAATAACGTGCCAAGTCGTGTATGGGAAAAAGCGCTCATAAAGTGAAAAACCAGGGGTAACCACCATGGTATTGACCCATTGTATTGAGTAATGATTCGTCTATGTGACCCCGTCTAGGAATACCATCGGAAGTAATCTGGTTTTGGCTCATGGTATTGAAAAAGGGTAATCCTATACAAAGAGAAGAAATTCATTGTGCAAAGGATGAGTGTGGGTGCAAGATGTCTGAGCTTGAATGAATGCTTCTCTCTTAATTATATCTGAATGGAAAGGGTTACAGTTGAATGATAGATCTGAATGCATGAAGCACCTATGAAGAAAATGATGAAGAAGGGAATCTAGATCTGAAATGTATTTGTATTTTCTACATCTGTTTATGGAATGATTAGATCTGAGATGAGGCGAACATCTGTCTGACGTAAAGGGTAAAATCTGTGTGATGTGTCTGTTCTGAAGAATTGCAATGACCTAAATGTCTGAAGAACCATACGCTAGTTTGCCGCATAAGAAGCGCGTATATACGCAGCCGATAAAGAAGAAGAAAAACGCGTATCTGTGATGAAATTAGCTACATGTGTACGAGTATACGCGGGTTTGTATGGTAGAAGGTGCGTATATACGCGGTATCAGTGAAAGGAAAGCGCGTATGCAAACTAGGGTTTGCTGAAGCATGGGGTATGAAATGTCTGATCTGTTCTGCTGTGTTACTGCTATCTGTATTCTACAGTTCTGAGTTGTCTGTATCAGGTTGGTTGTATGATTGAGCTTAAATGTGTGGAGTTGGATCCAGTGTGAAAATTGATGAAACGTGGTCCATAGAGGTGCTGAGGGTTGTAGCTCCCTTCCAGGTGAGGCTGGTAAACGAGATCGGGGGGTCGTAGCTCCCTTCCAGGAGAGGCTGGTAAACGAGTCAGGGAGTTGGAGCTCCCTTCCAGGAGAGGTTGGTAAACAAGCGCAGGTGGGTGCCTGCATGCTGGTAGGAGTCTGCACCAGCACATATGTTGTAAGATGTTTTCTCTATAATAAAATATTGAAGGATGAGACAACGGCAGCGGTGGTTTTCTCCCGACTTGGGTTTCCACCTAAAATCCTGGTGTTCATGTGTGTTGCTTATGTGTGATGATTTATTCTGTTCTTACTGCACATGTTTACTGTTTATTGAACATCTGATGAATAAATGATGGAATTATATAAGTGAATAATTAATGGCATAATTAGATCTCTGTGTATACGCGAGTTTTATGAAGGGTATCCGCGTATATACGCGAGTCTGTTTCAGGAAAGTAGCGTATGGGTTTTAGAGCAAGAAAAAGTAAAATATTTTAGTTTGCCCTAAATACTGATTCACCCCCCCCCCCTCTCAGTATTTTTCCCAACAATTGGTATCAAAGTAGGTTCTTCTGCAGAAGCTTGATTGCTTGAAGGAGAACCGTCGCAATGGGAAGAAAGAAAAAGAAGAAGGCTACTGAAATGGAGATATCTCAGAAAACATGTGCAGCAGAAAATGAAGAAGATAAATCAGGTATTGATAGTTGTTCTTGTGATTCAATTTCTAGTGTTTGCAATAGTGAAGATAGAGAAAGTAATGCTTTGGGTCTAGAGGAAGCTATCAAGATCAAAGTTGAATATCAACAAAGATCACTTAAAGGGAAAGACTCTATCTACAAAGAAATGATCTGTCAAATGAAAGGAAAGATAGAAATACTGAATGGACAGATAGACAAGTACCAAAGGTTCCATACTTATGCATCCAATTGAATGACAAGACTTGAAGTAGAAATCAACAATCTAGATGCAGATCTGGAAAAATAAAATAAGAAGAATGAAGAACCCCTACCATTTGAAAAGGAAGGACTTGAAGCTGAAATCATCTCTCTCAAAGAAGATCTGGAAAAATCAAATAAGAAGAATGCAGGACTTGAAGCAGAAAACATCTCGCTGAAATCAGATCTCGAAGCATCAAATAAGGAGAATGAAGATCTCTTACAAACTTTTGAAGAACAAGAAAATGGGTTGAAAGAAGAGATTCTAAATCTGAATGATCAAGTAGAAGAAGGGAAAAGGGTTGAAGAAAGTATGAAAAAGAAATGCCAAGTCTTGGAGGTGGAAGTAAACATACTCAAAGGTAAATTAGAAGAAAAGGTTAAACTTTTGAGGTTTCAAGATAGTACTAAGATTTTGGACAATATTCTTAGCAGTCAAAGGTCTCCTTCTATTAAACTTGTTCTGGGTTTTCATGAAACGGTTAAAGGAGAATCTAGTTCACAAGGAGGTGCTAAAGATTCAAGGGATATCAAAGCAAAACCTGAAGTGTTGAAAGAAACAAAAGGTCAACCAAAAATCATGAATTCTCAAAGGAAATCATTCAATATTGCTGAATGTTTTAAATCTCATAATTATGGGCATGTTGCAGTAAATTACAGAAGCAGAATATTTCAGCCACAAACTAACAGATTCTACATAGAAAGGTACTCTGATTTCTTCAAGGGATATTGTTTTTCATGTAACAAGTATGGTAAAAAAGCAGCTGATTGCAATAGGAGGAAGAACAGAGAAACACACTATGATCCTTATGCTTACTTCTCTGGTCACATGAGATGTTATGCTTGTAATAAGTATGGTCATGTGGAAAAGGAATGCAGGATGAACAGATATGAGAAATTGGATAACTTCCGGCACACAAATAGAAAGTTCAAGAAAATCTGGAAAAAGATGGAGGACCGATCAGAAACATAGGGAATATTGACCCTACTACAGTCATCCGCTTCTGAAGCTTACTTCTCTAAATGACTGCAGAAGTAATGTGAGATACATTATGGGGATGTATCGTCACAGGGGGAGAAATGTATGATGACTCTCATGGTTGATTTGATTTTTCTGGTTATATGTATTTCTGACAGAGCATCTGATATGAAGAAGACAGGTACATGAAGTACAAGTTCAAGGGGAGATGAAGGAATGTGAAAAAATTTCTATGCTTCACTTTACATACGCGGGTTCGATGAACACAAGTCGCGTATACACGCGAGTTCTAGCAGACACAGTCGCGTATGCATTTATGATAAGAGAATTGGGATGACAACTGAAGATCAGGAACAGAGGTTCAGGGGGAGCATCAGTCTAACTGTTAATAACTGTATTATTGACTCAACTTCTTAGTTCTAATAATGATGATATGATACTTGATGTCTTATGTTGAAGATTATGGATGAGTCCTGTTTGCTTTTTGATGAAGAGTATTCGTTGATGAGATGAAAGTCTTAATTCGGAGATAAAGGACGGTTCATGGGGTGTTGCGATGACTGACGTGGAACTTATTCAAGTTGCACAGGATTGTGAGAACCTTTGGTTCGGGGGAACGGCCCGGGTTGGATACTAATGATTGCATTGTTGGCACTTTATTGCTTATTCTTTGGTTATTGTGATACTCATGCTTAAATGATGATGACTTGGTATATGGTTTATTATGATGAGATATTGAGCCTTGTTTGCTGAAAAGTATCTTTTGTGCTCACACATGGATGAGTTGGAAGTCGTTTGATTCAGAAATAAGAATAGTTCATGCAAAGTTTGAGATCTTTTCCCTACATATGTTACTTCATGTTAAATCTTAAAGATCATGGTGATATTGGACCACATGGATGATTGACACATATTTGAAGATGTTGTTCTGGTATGATAATCTCTCTTGGAAAGATTGTATTGATGCTGCAAAGAATCTGAAGGCTTGGTTACTAATGTGTTTATGCTACAACCGTTGGATGACGCTTGAAGACACAACTACACTGTTCTATCTATCTGTAGTCCAGGGAAGCATTCAAATATCTCAGAAAGAAGCTGAACACTGTATTTTTCTCACAGAGGATCAGATCTGGTTAAAATATAGAAGATGGTATTGGATACGCGGGTTTCCTGAAACACAGTCGCGTATATACGTGAGTTCATGCACAGAAAACCGCGTATGTCTGATTGCTGACAATTTTCTGTTTGGAGTCAGCTCTCTTCAGCACAGCTGCAGTGCTGTTTGGTATCTCTGATACTGTTTGGTATCTCTGGTGGTGTTCTAGTTCTCATAATTCTATTTCTAATGTTTTGATAAATATGCCTTGATGATTTGTTGGTAAAAGTGTTCAGGATGCACAAACTAAGGGGGAGCCTTAGTCATATTGAAAGGTTGCTTGGATGCACAGATTCAGGGGGAGCATTAGCTTTGCTGAGTATAATGCATTGTTGGCATTATGATGGTTCTGAAATATGTTCTCTTTCTTGAGGACTTTCTGGTGTTGGTCATAAATGGTCATATTTGTAATTTGATGAAAAGGTCATGTTAAGACCCATGATGTAAAATTGTAATATTCAGTCATGTGATGACTTGTCAAAATTTGTAAACCCACTTGGTTGGGTAACTGAGTCAAATTTGTAAATCCACTTGGTTGGGTATTTGGGTCTCATATGTAAATCCACTTGGTTGGATCTTTGATGTAAGTATGAGTCTTTTGTGATAGGAATTTCATAGAGTCATGTACTTCATTGAAAAATATGTTTGAAGATTTAGCATGAACTCAGGGGGAGCTTGGTCACTTCAGTATACATCAGATCTGCAGAACGCTTCTTCTACATGAGGATAAAAGGGGGAGAGTGTGTTGGTTCTGATCCGCCCTTTGCCCTTGATGTCAAAGGGGGAGAGTGACATGGTGTTTGAATGAAGAGAAAGAATGGTGTCGAAAATTGGGAGAGTGACATGGTGTCATTGTATTCTTAATGTACCTATCTGTTGTGGCGACCAAACACCATCGTGGTTGCCATCAAGTCCAAAGGGGGAGATTGTTGGCAATATGATGCAGAGTGTTGTCCTTGATGGCAACCCACCTAATGAAGATGAAGACATGAGATTGTTGACATGTGTTGTCCCGATGGCAATCCACCTGATGAAGTTATTCTTGACTTGATGGACTTGGTAAATGATGTAAATCTGATGTGATATGATGTTTGTTGGCAATATGATGTTGAGTGTTGTCCTTGATGAACAACCCACTTGATAGAGTGTTGTCCTTGAATGGCAACCCACTTGATGAAGATGATGGCAACCTACTTGATGAAGTTATGCTTGATAGAATATGTCTTGATAAACTTGTTAAATGATGTAAATCTGATGTATCTACAGTGAGTACAGAAGGTAATGAAGAAAGGAATTCAATATGTGCTACATCTATGATGAAAAGAGTATGTCTCAATGCATATGCGGATTTGTCTAGGAGAAGTCACGTATGCACGGGGTAAATAACGTGCCAAGTCGCGTATGGGCAAAAGCGCTCATAAAGTGAAAAACTAGGGGTAACCACCATGGTATTGACCCATTGTATTGAGTAATGATTCATCTATGTGACCCCGTCCAGGAATACCATCGGAAGTAATGTGGTTTTGGCTCATGGTATTGAAAAAGGGTAAACCTATATAAGGAGAAGAAATTCATTGTGCAAAGGAGGCGTGAGGGTGCAAGATGTCTGAGCTTGAATGAATACTTCTCTCTGAAGTATATCTGAATGGAAAGGGTTACAGTTGAATGATAGATCTGAATGCATGAAGCACCTATGAAGAAAATGATGAAGAAGGGAATCTAGATCTGAAATGTATTTGTATTTGTTACATCTGTTTATGGAATGATTAGATCTGAGATGAGGCGAACATCTGTCTGACGTAAAGGGTAAAATCTGTGTGATATGTCTGTTCTAAAGAATTGAAATGACCTAAATGTCTGAAGATCCATACGCTAGTTTTCCGCATAAGAAGCATGTATATACGCGGCTTCGCTGAAGAGAAAGCGCGTATGCGCAGTGAAATTAGCTTTGTAATATGTACAGAAGTATACGCGGGTTTGTATGGCATAAGGCGCGTATATACGCGGGATCAGTGAAAGTAAAGAGCGTATGCAAACTAGGGTTTGCTGAAGCATGGGGTATGAAATGTCTGATCTGTTCTGTTGAGTTACTGCTATCTGTATTCTACAGTTCTGAGTTGTCTGTATCGTGATTTGAACTCATGATTAAGCCCAAATGTGTGGATTGAGCCCAAATGTGTGGAGTGGGTCGAGTGTGAAAATTGATGAAACGTGGTCCATGGGAGTCTTTGAGGTTGTAGCCTTCGGTCGAAGTTATGGCTCCATGGTGCATTGGTAACGGTCAGTCGTAGCTCCTTCCCGGGAAGGTAGGTAAACGAGTCGAGAAGTTAGGCTCCATAGGAGGTGGTAACTGGCATAGAGTGCTTTCCCACTGTTAGTAGGAAAACTGCACAACCCATATGTTGTAAGATGTTTTTCTCTATTGGAATCACATGGTGACACTGTGACAGTGGTTTTCTCCCGACTTGGGTTTCCACCTAAAATCCTGGTGTTCATGTGTGATGGTTTATTCTGTTCTTACTGCACAGGTTTACTGTTTATAGAACATCTAATGAATGAATGATGGAATGACATAAGTGAAGAATTAATGGCATAATTAGATCTCTGTGTATACGCGAGTTTTATGAAGGATATCCGCGTGTATACGCTAGTTGGCTTCATAAAAGTAGCGTATGGGTTTTAGAGCATGAAAAAGTAAAAAGTTTTAGTTTTCCCTAAATAATGATTCACCCCCCCCCCTCAGTATTTTTCCCAACAAAAAGTGTGGGGAATTTCTCCCTCAAAGGACACATCAACCCAATGTGTCTCTCCCCCAATTATGCTCCCAAGAAAATCAATAACAATATCAATAAAGGGAACCATAGTGTGAATCATGCTTGCTGCCATATGAAGTAATGGAGAAGGACAATGGTCCCTCAAATGCAACCAACGCAGCTTGACCCTCAACTATAATAGAGAATGACAAAGAGTGTGGTTTCTCAACCACCTGCTTGTTGCCCCATCCTCCTCATGTTTTTGGAGAAAGTGAATGATGTATTGTGCAAGGTGACTATGTTCTCCACAAGAAATCTCTCCCCCCCCCCACATCCTCCTAGGGAGTGATCATCTATAATGGCCTTAATTAGACCACAAAATCTAGAAGGAAGACTATTCCTCCTTTGAGAAAATTCTTGCACATATATGGTTAAGGGATGCATACATATATACAAATTACTATGCAAATCAACAAGACCCTTACCATATGTTTTTCTCATACAAATGGAGTGGCTCATAGATGAGTCTCCTCTCATCCTCAAAGAGAAAAGAGTTGGTTGTGCTAAATCCTCCATCTCCATATGATCCATGCATCTCCTCATCTGCTGATATATCTCCTCCTCAAAACCCTTCCAAAAATACCCCTCCATGATGGTGTGGTATGTTGTCATAGAACAAGTGGGGCTGAAAAATAAATCCTCATGAGCTTCTTGTAGCAACTTCTCCTTGAGCTTGGAAGCTCCAGAAAAGAATATCCTACCATGATAGTAGATGACCCCATCTCTGACTGAATATCCCTCCTCATGCAACTGGTCATCCAATATCATGCAAGTGAAAAGATCCTTGGAATACTCCACCAACAGCTGGCAGTTCCAATACGGATCTATCCTCCATAGTGACACTGTTGATGATATCTCCTGAAGAAAATTTGTCATATGGTCATCCTCCTCTTTGACATATCCTATGCCAAAGATGCAAGTTGGAATGCTACTATCCTTCCCCTGCTGCTTCTGCCACAGTGCAGAATCTGAAATGGGAGTGGGTAATGATGATGTTGAGAGAATGCTCCCTCTCTCCTTGAGTCTACCCAAGACTCCCAGTGCTTTACCAAGCTCCCCCAAGGTCTCCAATCTTTTGGAATCAATGAGTGATGCCTCAAAATGTGAAGCATCCATCCTCCTCTGTTGATCTAGTGGTCTCCCTGGTGCAATGCCTCCATGTAATGAGACATCATCATCAAGAGTAAACTGCATATATGAATGGGTAGATTTGTCCTAGCCCTCACTACACAATCCAGTATCCCTCTTAGATGTATCAACCTCCTGAAATGTATAGGGGTGTGTACTCCTCATCACATGATGCTGGTCATCCTCCCTATCTTCTCCTTGTATCTCCCTAGTTCCACACCTCATCATCAATGGCACATGTAAAATATGAGTTGTGCCTTGATCTCCACACATGAGATCCTGGGGACTTCCTGGTAAAGATACAAGAATCCTTCTAGTTGGAGCAAGAGCTCCTCCTTCCTCTGCATGAGGTGCTAGATCAACTCCAGATCTAACAGCGTTGTTGCCCTTAGTCTCCTCAACATGAATAGGCAACCCTCCAATGATTGGATCCTCTTTTGGAAAAGGGATCTCTTTGCTTTCTTGTGCCAAAATACACGATGCAGATCTTGCCTCCAGCAAAGTATAATGCAAGATATCAGCCTCCTCCATGGTTTTCTAAAAAAAATTTGAGTCTATCGTTCCCTCCATCACATGCAAAGGTTTTGTTTGTTTACATTTTTTTATCTTCTCCACATGTGTTTCAGAATTCTCCCTACCAAATATTTCCACCAAAATTTCAATGAACCTTACATGGGAAGAAGTGTTTACATTTTTTTAAGTGAAAGACTCAAATATCCACCATGCATAGGCCTTACCTCCAAAATGCAGCGCTGCTACTCTGATGGCTTCATCTTCAGAAATCTGATGCTGCTGCAAGAAGGTGTCTAGCTTTTCCACCCAAGCCCTGGTTGAACATGGAGGTGAACCATCAATGGTAGACAGAAGAAATCTATCCACATTATGCTACTTACTCCTCCTCACCTTGATCTTGCAAAACTGTGGAAAAGTGATATGATCTCTAATATTTTGAGCTTGAGATTCATACTCATGTAAGAAACCACTAAGAGTTCCCCTCCTCGGCATTCCTTCTTCTTCTCCCTCTCTTATGGAAAAACTGGCCATGTGACTACGCTGTGAATTATAGGGTGTGGCTACATGCTTACACTCCCGATAAGAAAATCTAGAGTTTGACTTAGTTTCAAACCCTCTTGGAGACTCTATACATATCTCCCTTCTTATCTTCTTGAAATCTTCATGAATGCCCTGTACAGATCTTGGAAGAAGCTTGGTAAGCCTATATTCCTCTCTCTCTCCACATAATAGAGTCTTCATCTTCTCTTTTCTTGATAGCATCATGCTGAGATCCACAGGCTGAGCCAAGATTATGCTTTGATACCACTGTAATATCCCAAAATAAGGGATTTCTACAATGTTAGGAATATCTTATAATATTCCCAAATTGGAGACCCAGCAATATGAAAACACAACAATGGAGTAGCATTGATAAATCAACTCATAGAATGTGAGAAATATTCATATCCATCTTATTAAGTTATAGCAGCAACAAATGAATACAAGATCTTGAGGAAAGTGTTACTCAAGATAGGAAATGATTAGCCTCAACAAACATGTACATAAATCATGACAAAACACTGCTACAAAAGTGTTCACATGCTATGACTGCACAGTTTTATAAGAGCAACTGCATGCTAACATATTTCAAATACATAGATATACAAATGTATGGCCCATAAAACATTGGGAGTGAAAATCTTAGCTCCCAAAGACTACCTCAAGTCAATCCTGGAAGGATTGGCTGAAGTATACAAAATATGAAAAATGTCGGAGTTGCAGGGTAGCAGCTGCAACTTAGAAACTGGAAATGGATGGAGAAATTTGAATATGATGCATCAGATAAAAGACCTCCTCCAATATATCTTCTAAGTGAAAGGTTGATCCTATCACTAAATATCTCACCCTCTCAACAATCTGCAAAACCCCTACTGCAAATGATCACTAGAAATAACGCAGTCTCTGGTGGATACTGCCCTGTAGGAGCAAGGGAATGAGTTGGCCCAATGCCAAGATCTGCAATAAGCTCTGAAACCTTCCTTACTGAAGTGAAATCCCTCAAGAGGCCTCTCAAGAAGGAGAAGGAATCCTAAACAAGAATTCCTTGTGCTAAACAGCACTGCAACTATTCTAAACAAGAGGAGACTGCAAATAGTCTAAGCAGACAAGAAATAAATAATCATATGCATAAGAAATAATGGCTTCCTTGCCCTCCTTTTAAACAAGTTATAAATCTCTCCCCATGGGTCTCACTCCTTATGGTTTCCTCCACCAAGGAAACTTCCTCCCATTCACACTATGTTGTCTCTCCAAGTGGTCTCCACCTCTTATCCCAGCGTTGTTGACTTGGTCAAACTTGACCTTGTCCTCATGCAAATGTCCCCTTTCATACTTAAGGGTATGAAATCCAGCTCTTCTGAATATCCCTTTTCATATTATGAGGGATTTTATTCATTCTTCTGCAATGTATGGGCCTCCTTACCAATTTATTTACCTCCTATGTGTAAACAACAAAACTTTAATATTCCCTTTAGCTGTGTGCTAAAGTGGGAATATTACACAAAGTGATATTGAACATCAATGTTATTTGTCTTTGAATGATAAGCATGGTTCTTAGCCAAGAAAATAACACACACCCAACATAATTCAACCTAATCAATTTTTTTTCTCTACTCCACTTATGTTGGTGCACAACAATGATGGAACATGGCATATGTGTTCAGATTATAGGGAGCTCAACAAGCTCTCTTAAAGATAAATTTCCCATTCCTTTCATTAATGAATTGTTGGATGAATTACATGTACCAATTTACTTCAGCAATATGGATCTTCATTCAGGATATCATCAAATTAGAATGAATACTAAAGAAATTCTGAAAACAACATTCAGAACTTATGAGCATCATTATGAATTTTTGGTAATTCCTTTTTTCCTTAGTAATGCACCTTCGACATTTCAAGGTTTGATGAATTCCATTTTCAAACCCTTCCTTAGAAAATTTATGTTATTATTTTCTGATGATATACTAATCTACAACAAGTCTTGGAGGGATCATGTTCAACATGTTGACAGGGTGATCAAACTATTGGAGGAGAAACAATTATATGAAAAACCTCCAAATGTTTCTTTGGAGTAAAGGAGTTGGAATATTTGGGTCATATTGTATCTCATGAGGGTGTTAAGGTATACCCTAAAAAAATTAAAGCCATTAAGGAATGGAAAATCTCCACAACCATAAAGAATATTTGATGTTTTATGAGGTTGAAAGGGTATTATCGCAAGTTTGTTAAGAATTATGGGAGAATAGCAACACCTCTAACAACATTACTGAAGAAAGATGATTTTCTTGGACTCAAGAAGAAATTAAGGTCTTTGAACATCTTAAAGAGGAATGTGTCAAGCACTGGTCTTAGCTATGAAAGACTTCACAAAAACCTTTATTGTGGAATGTGATGCCTCAAGAAATGGAATTAGTGTTGTTTTCATGAAATAAGGAAGACCCATTTCTTTTGAAAGTCATCCAAACAAAGGAAAGTATTTACACAAACCTATTTATGAGAAATAAATGTTTGAAATACTACATGCACTAAATAAAAAACAACCTTACCTAATGGGAATACAATTCAAGGTAAAAATAGATCATGATAGTCTTAAATACTTTTTGGAACAAATATTATCTTCAAAAGAGTTGCAAAAATAGGTCATAAAGATATTGGGTTATGACTTTGAAATCATCTACAAAAAAGAGAAGAAAAATGTTCTTGTAGATGCACTCTCAAGAAAGGATGAGGATGTGGAAGCATTTCTTTGTGCCATTTCTATTATCCAACGTGATTAGATAACCAAAACAAGGGATGCATGGAAGAATGATGAAGAGGTGTGGACACTCATTCAAAAGTTGCAACACGATCCTAGTACATCTCATACATTTAACTAGAAAAATGATTCATTATGGTATAAAGATCACTTATATATTTGTAATAATTCCCAACTCAAACAAAATATTCTTTTGCAATCACACACCTCCCCCTTAAGAGGGCACTCAAGATTGTTAAAAAATGACTAGAGGGTCAAGAATGAATTAAATCTAATATTCAAAAAATTGTGGCAGGATGTTTGGTTTGACAACGAAATAAAGTTGAGACAATTAAGACCGAGGGTCTTTTACAAATTTTAGTCATTCCAATTCAGCATTGGGAGGAGGTCGCAATGGATTTTAGCAGAGGTTTACCCAATTTTGAAGGAGATAGTGTCATCATGGTGGTAGTTGATAGACTTACCAAATATGAACACTTTTTTGCATTATTCATCCTTTTAAAGCCATTATAGTTTCTACGTCATTTATGGAAACTATTCAAAATATACTTGGAAACTCAAATATTATTGTAAGTGATAAAGATCCCATTTTCACTAGAAACCTTTGGACGGAAATATTTTCTTGTCTTGGTAATCAATTTTCTCATAATCTCATCTTAACATCCTCATTTTTACGAGAAAACTGAGATAGTGAACAAAGGTTTGGATGGATCTCTTCATTTCTTTGTATCTGATAAAAAAATATATTGGGTCAAGTGGTTATCTCTAGCTAAATAGTGGTATAAGACTTCTCTCCATACTAAAACAAAAATGACCCCATTTATGGTATTTTATGGATATAATCCACCATCCATCACATCATCTTTAAGAGAAAAATGTAAGGTTAAAGCAATGGAAGATCGCATCGAGCATCAACAACAAGTTTTCAAACTCTTAAAGGATAATCTCACTCTCACGCGGAATCAAATGAAACAATGGGCATATAAACATCGCATTGAAAGAATTTTTGATATAGACGACTAAGTATTTTTACATCCAAAACCATACCAACAAATTTCCCTTACGAAAGCTAAGAAGGATAATAAATTATCACCCAAGGACTGTGGTCCTTACAAGGTGTTGCAAACTATTGGTACTATGGCATAAAAATTGGAGCAACTTGCATCTTCCCGAGTAAACCCAGTTTTCCATGTTTCATGGTTAAAGAAGGTTATTGGTGACAAGCTCCCAGTTTAAACAGTGTTTCCATAACTTGACGAAGATGGAAAAATCATATTTGAACCTGAAGCAGTCATGGAAACAAGAACCCGACAACTACGAAATCAATTAATTTCGTAATATATCATTAAGTGTAAGAACTTACCCACTGAAGATTACACATGGGAGGATGGAAATTTTATATAGAAGCATCCAGAACTACTCAAGCATTGAGGACAACACTTTTTAAAAGACAGGGGCATGTTAGGTCCCTATAATACTAGAGTAAACTTCTTATTTTTATTGTTAATGTAGCCCCCTATTGTTATTGATGTGTTGATGTATCCCCCATATTGTTATTGTTGTGCCCTATAAAAGCCCATTATCATTATTATTGTTCCCTTACATTATTATTATTATGTAGGATCTAATTATATTGTGACCCTTTATACTCCTATATATACAAATGAGGTCTTATCATTTGTATCATCCAATAATTGTTCATTTATGTAATGTAAAGGAGGTTTATCCCTTGAAGAGGCTATTTTTCATGTTGTTGATATATATTTTCTTCTGTTTTATGAGCTAGTTGCATAACATACATCAAGGGGAACTACATCTAGTTCTACTTCATCATTACAATCAATATTTATAGAAAATGTATTTTTTCACAATTTGGTTACCTTTATCTCTTTATTCTTATTTACCCATCCCAATAGATATAGGCTTGGATGCTCATAAACTTCTAATCCCGATTTTTTGACTAGCTCTACTGTAATGAGATTCTCCTATGACCTTGAGTCAAATAGACCATCAATATTTGTCTTATTAACATGTACCTTTATGTGGAAGAGTCATGTCTTTTCAATGTGTTCTTGCTGCGAAATGCTACTCATATTCACCTCCTTTTTCACTAACTTCTAGAAGATCTTCTCATCCAAGTACGAGGTACTTTCAACTTGGTTTCTCAAATAAATGACCAAGAGTTTCTTCTTCTTTTCATTTTTTCGTTTCTTTTGGTTAATATTTGTATGTAACTTCCAACACATCTTCTTTGTATGACCATTAATGTTACAATGGTTGTAGTGGTTGCTAGGATTTTGCACTAGTGCGATGTGGCTACCTTCTTTTTATCTTTTCACATTTTACACTTCTTCTTCCCTCCTTGTAATATTCCTAATTATATTTTTTCCTTTTTCCACTTGATTTCCCTTTCTCATGGCCTAGGTTCTCCATGTACTATGCTTATACACAAACCTCATCCACCAATATAGGCTTAGAGAACATGACTTGCTTCTGCAGATGGTTGTGTAGACCCTCTAGATACTTTAGGAGTAGATATGAGTTATTAGGAAATATACCCAACATTATTTCCATATTTATAAACTCAATGGTGTACTCCTATACACTCTACCACTAATTCTACCTTAAGTAATGCCATCGGATCCATTGGTCCTATCCATACATGATAGGGTAAAATTGTGACTTTAAGATGGTTTTGAAATCTTCCTAGTTAGTCACTAGAGGACCTCCCTCCAACCTCAAAGTCTCTTTCTGAATTTCCCACTAGGTCAGGGCATGGCACTCTAATTTTAGCCAAGAAAATAAAAACTTATATTTTTCCTCTATATGATGAATACTAAAATAAACTTCTAACTGCTGCAACAAATTATAAATTTTAGAACATCAATCTCACCTTGACATGACTTTACGTCGACCTTTGCTTCCATTTTGAATAGGCACTATGAATGGTTCATGGCACTTGAACTAGGTTGTGTTGAAGGTCAACAAGAAATTGCAGCACACACACTAGTGTGGGACCACATGTCCTAGTGATACATTAGTGTGATAGCTAGTTTAATTTAATAAATTGGTGCAGTGTCTAATTTAATTTTCCCTTAGTTAAATTGGACAATAAAGTGTAATATTATTTCATAATCACTTGTAATAGTTAACTAAGTGTGATAAACTCAGTTAGCTCATGTATTTCGAGTTGAGGGTGGTTGGTGAGGCATGCAGAGTGATTCTATTAGTTATGGATTTCGAATTACAGTTGGTGCATTATTTTAATGCATGAGTAATTAGTTACCTAAGTTAGGTGAGTTAAAGTCAGTTAAACTAGTTGTAACTGTTTCTTCAACTAGTGAGAGATCAAGTGAATTAAATCAGATTTAATTCATAATGAATGATCTACCATGAAACTATTTACTATTAATATCTGCATGCATGTCAGTTCTAGTGGAGACCCAGTTGAGACAAATGTTAAAGGGATGTTAACTATCAATTGTATCATTAGTAGGTTGCCCGCATGCAACTAGACATCCATTGGATTTCCCATATGATCCTTGCACCGTTTTATAAGGCTAAAATTCCTAAAGAATATGGATTGCATTCCACATGAATTTCACAAGCAAGGAAAACTGATTAGAGGTTGATAATTGGCTATGTGTTGGTTGATTTTGTCTGGGTTAGTGTGAGATAGTCGTGAGAGTGCAGGAGACTCTTGTGAGAAGACTGCATTGTAATTTTTTCATGACTTCAATGGTGAATATAGAGTAGAAGATAGAGGGGTTTTGAGTAGTAAGCTTTCCCCTAGAAATTATCTATGTTGTGGTTTTATTTGTTTCTTTCTGCATTTGTTGTGATCGGCGATCGTGTTTATTTTCCGCGATTGATTTGTAGAAGAATTCAATATCTAGCTTTAGTACATTGCTTGATTGTATTGAATCCATTGATATACATATTTTTGTATAATATATACATGGTATCACAGCACATGAAATCACTATAGTGGAGGAGAAGCTGAGTTTGTGACTGAATATAATTTGATTTTACAAAAGTATTCTTGGTGCGACATGCAGATTAGGATCGAAATGGATTTCAATGGCTTGATATTGGAGTATGAAATCTAGGTTAGTTCCAATTATATTATGTGGAAAGATAGGATGGAGGCAGTACTAGAGGATAATGGGTTGAAAAAATTCATTTATAATGACATTCCCAAACCAAATGTAGCAGATGCTGCAAATCTGGATGCTTGGAAAAATAAGGTTGCAAAGGCGAGGAGGATCTTACTGGAGGGAGTATGAGAGCACATTGTCTCAAGTCTCCATGGAAAGTGACACCATATGAAATGTGGAAAGCTTTGACAGATTTGTTTCAGAGCAGCAGTGATCATAGAAAATTGGAACTGAAGGACAAGCTCAAGAAAATCAAAATGGAGAAAGGCGACACCATTCTAAAATATTTAACAAATTTTTTCCAATGTCGAGATGAGCTTAGGACTGTCATAATTCCTATTGTTGATGATTACTTGGTGAGAGTAGCTCTTCTAGGACTTCCCAAGAGTTGGCATAGTTATCAGGACTCTGTTAATGGGAGGGAGAAGCTGTTAGATTGGGAACGACTTTGGTCAGATTTGGTGCAAGAAGAATTCAGGCAGAATACTAGGGATGGATCTTCATCTAAGATAGATAATGAAGAAATTTGTGCTTTGGATACCAAGGAGAATAAGGGGAAAGGAAATAAATTCCATTCCAAATAGAGTCTAGAAAATATGGCAAGAAGCGTGACATGTCCAGAGTGAAGTGTTTCACTATCACAAGCGTGGAAATTATGCCACTAATTGTCCATAAAACAAGAAGAACAAGAAGGCTTCAGGATCTACAGCTGGTGAGGCTTTGGCCTTGAAATTTGAGCTTGACTTCTCGCTCATTGCATGCATGGTGTCAAGTGCAATGGGATCGGTGTGGTACTTGGATATTGGTGAATCTTTCCACATGATGGGAGACAAAGAATTTTTCACTAGCTTGGACGAAAAGGACCTCCAGATGCATATCGAAATGGGTGATGATAGATGGAAAAGTGCTACTGGGATTGGTACAGTTACCTTCCAGAGATAGTCTAGTAAACCCTTGTTATTAAAATATTTAATGCATGTACCAGGCTTGAAGAAAAATTTAGTTTCAGTCACAATGTTGGAGGATAGAGGCTATGATGTGGTTTTCAGTGAAGGTAAATATTTCCTTCAACATAAAGGCATAGGACAAGCCAAGAATATTTGGATTCGTGTGAAGAATCTCTATAAACTTGATATAGATGCTTGCGCAACATTGACGGGTAAGGCAGAAAAAGGGGTGAGCCGGGATGAGGGGTAGTTATGGCTCTAGAGATTGGGCCATCTACACCACGAAGCCTTGAAGGTCATGCAAAATATTTCTACGAGTCTTCCCAAGGGTACTTTTGCACAGATAGACACATACAAGGGATGTACTATGGGGAAGTATGCAAAGGCCACTTTTCATGAGAAGGAGAACCGAGCTTCGGAAATCCTTGAGAGAGATCACTCAGACGTGTGTGGACCATTCTCTACTGCTTCGACTACAAAGCATAAGTAATATGTCATCTTTGTTGATGATTTTTCTATAAAATGTTGGATCTACTTCATGCAAAAGAAAGATCAGACGTTCTCAAAATTTCTTGATTTAAAAGCACTGGAGGAGAAATATACGAGAAAGCATGTGAAGGCTCTTAGGAGAAAAAATGGTGGTGAGTACATCTCCAATGAATTCAGGAACTTCTGTAGCAAAGAAGGAATTCAGAGAGAGTTGATTATGCTTCATAACTCACAGCAGAATGGGGTCGAAGAAAGAAAGAATAGAATAATTGTGGTTGCAACACGAGCGATGTTGCATGATCAAGGACTACCATTGCATCTATGGGAGGAGGCATGCAACACAATAGTATTTCTGCAAAACCATATTCTTCATGGGATACTTGGCATGAGTACACCATAGGATAATTTTTCTATTAATAAACCCGATGTTTCATATTTTAAAATTTTTAGCTCATCTGTTTATGTGCCTGTGACCAAAGACGCCAGAAAGAAGCTCGAACCAACAACAGAGATTGGGATATTTGTGGGGTACACTCATACTCCCCACAACTATCAGGTGTATTTTCCAAACAACAGGATGATTGTTGTGAGACGGGATATAAAATTTGATGAGGAGAAATCCATGCGATTGTCCCTTGAGAGGGAGTTGGATTTTCATGCATTTGAGGAACTCTTGGTTCCAAAGAATGAACCTCAAGATGTGGAGTAGCCACATGCAGAGGATCATGGAGTTTCATAACACACTCATGCGGAGCCATCCACCATAAATGGTAGAAGGCGCACCACAAAAGTTGATAGATTGATACTTGATGCGGCAGAGCATGTAGGAGCACCTACTTCACTGCATAGATAGAGACAGTCTCCAGACAAGTTTACTGGATACATAGCTCTTATGAGAAAGTGTATTATGACAGAACCATCCTCCTTTGAGGAATCAGTGTAGAAACCAATTTGGGTTGACGCTATGGTTGAGGAGTATGACTCCATCGTCAAGAAAAGTGCATGGGAATTTGTCCCAAGACCGGTCGAAAAATCAGTGGTTGGATCTAGATGGATCTATAAGGTGAAGCAAGTGGCAGATGGGAGTGTGGAGAAGTATAAGGCCAGATTTTTGGTGGGGGGGTTCTCACAAGTTGAGGGGAATGACTATGAGGATACTTTTGCACCAGTTGCGAGATACTCTTCCATTAGATCTATCCTTGCACTTTCAACGCATATGGGGTTGCACATTCATCAAATGGATGTGAAAACTACATTTCACAATGGAGTTATTGAGGAAGAAGTGTGCATAGAGCAGCCGGAAGGTTTCAATATCTTTGATAGTGAGTCGCATGTGTGTCGACTCAAGAGAGCACTGTATGGGTTGAAGCAAGCACATCGTGCTTGGTACACTTGAATTGACAGTTATTTCACTGGGTTGGGCTTCACCAAAAGTTAAGTGGATGTGAACCTCTACCAGATTGTGGTTGATGATAAGCTCTTGATCATCGTAATTTATGTTGATGATCTAATTTTGAAAATTGATGAGAAAATGATAAATTCTTGCAAGGAGGATCTTGCAAGGGAGTTCGAAATGAAGGACATGGGACTCCTTCACTATTTCCTTGGTTTGGAAATATAGTAGCAGGATGGTGAAATATTTTTTTCTTAAGGAAAGTATGCTAAAGAGATTCTGGGTAAGTTTCACATGGAGAGCTGTAAACCCATGGATACTCCTCTTCCAGGAAATTGGAGGAAAGAGGATGCTACTTCGGGAGAAGTAGTGGATGCTACTATCTACAGGCAGCTAGTGGGCTCATTGATGTACTTGGTGAACACCAGACCATACATTTGCTACGCAATTAACCAACTGAGTCAAGCTACGGTTAAGCCGACCAAGCTCTTTTGGAAGGCAGGGAAGAATTTATTCAGATATCTCAAGGGAACTACAGAGTATGAATTATGGTACAGAAGGATAGAGGGAGTGAAGCTTCAAGGCTTCATGGATGCAAATTGGGCGGGCAATCCATCAGACAGGAAGAGCACATCAAGAGGGATCTTCAACATAGGATCGACATCAATTTCTTGGTACATCAGGAAGCAAGGATCTGTGGCACTAATTTCAACCGAGGCAGAGTACATGGCAGCAATTCAAGTTGCATGTGAGGCAATCTGGATGAGAAAGATCCTGGTTGGTTTGTTTGGTTCTCAGATGGATCTGACGATGATACATTTTGATAACCAGAGTTGCATTAAACTCTCGGTTAATCCAGTATTCCATGATATGTCCAAGCACATAGACATCTGGTACCACCATCTCAGAGATTGTGTTCAGAGGTGTATTATGTTACTTCAGTACATTCCCGTGGAATATCTGGATGTAGATATTTTGACGAAGGCGCTTGCCAGGAGAAAATTCGAATACCATAGAGGCAGGATCGAGGTGGAATATAATCCATTTCTTGTTGAGAGGGAGTGTTGTAGGTCAATAAGAAATTGCAACACACACACTAGTGTGGGACCACAGGTCCTAGCGAGACATTAGTGTGATGGCCAATTTAATTTAATAAATTGGTGCAGAGTCTAATTTAATTTTCCCTTAATTAAATTGGAAAATAAAATGTAATCTTATCTCATAATCACTTCTAATAGCTAACTGAGTGTGATAAACTCAGTTAGCTCATTTATTTCGGGTTGATGGTGGTTGGTGAGGCATGTAGAGTTATTCTAATAGTTATGGAGTTCGAATTGCAGTTGGTGCATTAATTTAATGCATGAGTAATCATTTAACTCAGTTAGGTGAGTTAAAGTTAGTTGAACTAGTTGTAGTTGCTTGTTGCACTAGTGAGAGATCAAGTGAATTAAATAAGATTTAATTCACAATCAGTGATCTACCATGCAACTGATGATTTACTATTAATAGTTGCATGCATGTCAGTTCCATTGGAGACCTAGTTGATAAAAAGGTTAAAGGGTTGTTAACTATTAGTTGTATCATTAGTAGGTTGCCCGCATGCAACCAAACATGCATTGGATTTTCCACGATCCTTGTGCAGTTTTGAAGGTTGAAATTCCTAAAGAATAGGGATTGCATTCCACATGAATTGTGCAAGGCAGGCAGGCTAATTAGAGGTTGAGAATTGGCTATGTGTTGGTCGATTTTGTCCAGTTCAGTGTGAGACAGTTGTGAGAGTGTAGGAACTCTTGTGAGAAGACTACATTATAATTGTTTCATGACTTCCATGGTGAATATACAATAGAAGATAGAGGGGTTTTGAGCAGTAAGCTTTCCCCGGGAAATTATCTGTGTTGTGGTTTGATTTATTTCTTTATGCACTTGTTGTGATTGGAGATCTTATGTATTTTCTGCAATTGATTTGTAGAAGGATTCAGTATCTAGCTTTAGTACATCTCTTGATCGATTGAATCCATTGATATACATATGTTTGTATAATTTCTACAGGTTATTCTTTTTTGGGTTCTTTCTTTGAATCCTTCTCTATTTCTTCCCAATTTATTAATCTCCCCTCTAATCAAAACTTTACATTAGAACCCCCATATTCCTCTAATATCCCAAGCTTATTGTTAAGTGTCTCCATGAGGAGGCTCAAATTATGGTTCATATCTACAACTTGTGCTTTTATCTACACAAAACTATCCTCTGTGACGCCATGAGGGTTATTCACAAATTTTCTAGCCATGACAATGATTTTTTAAGTTTCATATTAACCAATCTAGATCCCCTATAACTCCCCACAATATACCAAAATAAACCAATATTTTATGCACATATTATTTATAAATTCCTGTGGATATTCTACTAGACAGTTCATCACAACAAGCCTGATAAAATCATACTTAAAGATATGAGATCTATGCTATTACGATTATTTTTCCTTAGAATTTAGTATTTACTAAGTTAAAACTTCATGCATCCAATATGTAAAATGTGGAAAATAGAGAAAAAACAAAAGCACAATTACTCGAAACCATAAAAATATAATATATATACCCTCAGAAACCCTTTCAGGAGAAAACCCACGTGGAAGGTGAGGTTGATCTGCTCTCTTTCTCTAAATGTAAAATTGATGCGAGTACAAATAAGTGAGGCTTGTGGCCCATGGGATGCTACAATACATGAATCCGATCTATTTACTATATTCCTATCCAATCTTTACCACTCTACGCAACTATGGAAGAAAATGAACTCATATAGAATGGAATCCATTTTCCTGCTCGTGGCCCTGTTATAACATAATCTAATAGCTTATAAGTGGTTAAGTTTGACTCCTTCAACTCTTAACTATAGTTACAATATGGACTCTTCTAGAGTATTCTTAATTGTGATCATGTGGCTAGCCCCTTTTCTATGAGTAATGGGGACTGACATGGCATCTATTCGAATTATGGTGGTCAAAATAGGAAGGTCAACTTTCGAGTGACATAATTTTTTCATACAAACTCTGATTGAGGTTATTATTACATTGTTATAAATTTCTCTATGTGTAGAATAACACAAGAAAAGTTCCATATTTAAGCAAAAAAAATTTACCCCACAAAAATTATTCTTTGATGCCTTGAACTTCTACCAGAAGGCTTCATACCCTAATTTTCCAAACTGTGTCATGTTGGTAAAAATGGTCATATGAGCTAATTCCTCCACTTTTTCCATTATGAAAGAATTGATATGGATGAAAAATAATATTTTGATCCAATCCAAATCACTATGGGAGGAGGAGATTCATCTTGTCAATTCCCTTTCACACAAATTTTGGGTATAATATAACAAATTTTCAATTCATTAAATATGTTAATTTTTATCTTTACACTAGGATTTATTTCTTGAAATCCCTCAAATATTTCAACTTGCATCATCTCCATAACATGCTTTGAATACTCTTCATACATGCCTCTAGATAAGCATCACCATTAAAAATGCTTCCAATATGGTATAGCATGAGAAAAGGTGTCCAAAAACTCTACCACTTTCTCTCCAATGTCTTCTAGAAGTCTATCTCAGTAACTCTATGTGCAAATAAGCTCCTATAAAGAAACTTCACAATTTTCATCTATATAGATCTCAAATTTATTATACAATTCTAATGTTTTTTCTTGAAACGTGGAGATATTTTGGCATCTTCATCACTACTCAACTTCTTGTAGTCCTCGTTGCCACAAAAATAATTGTAATTACCTAATAAGCATCTCAATATTGGTTTATATTGATTTTCTAAATGAAAATAATGTTTTTGATACATTTTCATCTATCATTATGTGCTTAGTATCATAAAAAACCAACAATTGTTTTACTATTTTAACTTGCTTTACTCTATCAATCCATGTAGGATTTGATCTTATGTGATTAGTATATTTTGCTAAATAATAGACTTAATTCTGATGTTGGTGTTAGAAAATTATATATTACAGAGCAATGCAACACATAAAATATGCGGGAACATAAACACAGAAAAAATATAAAACAAGAGAGACACAAATATACATGATTCACCCAATTTGGGCTATGTCCACCGTGAACAGTCAATCCTTCCTTTCTATTATCCAGCAAAATGAAGAGACACAACCTACAATAGATCCGCTGTAATATCCTATGTTCTCTCTCACAGTCTTTCTTTATGTTTCTCACTCATAATACTCATACAACACACGACCACAATACAATGCCCTCATACAAAATGAGGGGTTGCCTTAATGGGCAAAAAACCCCAAATTAAACATAAATTCTACCGTCAGATCATCCGCCTAATGAACAGACCAGATTGACTAGAAATTACAATAATTTTACAAGGCAATCTTACATTTGTTTCTCGCTTCATAGCCACCCCCCCTAGACCCCCTAGGCAATGCTCAATGATGGGTGATGTTTCCACCTCGTTAAGAACAGGGGTCCAACGTTGTGATACATCTAAATAAAGAAGATAATCAGGCTCCACATCCAACAGTTGGCATGTTCTCTAATTATACAATCATGGATCAGGCCCCAAATTCATTTATTGTGTTTATATCGAAATATTAAAAAAATATGTCATTGGTTTCAAAACCACTATAGCTCTATATTCTTGAAACCTCGGAGGGGAAAAGGTTCGATCATAATTGAATAGATTTTATCCCCACCTAACCCAATTAATTTTTTGTGCACATGTGTTATATATTAAACATAACATAAATCATAAGCCGATGTATAAATCAAAACTATGTACACAATATTCATTATAGTAATTTCATTTAAAATTATTGATATTTCCATCAACTAGATGCCCTGAAGTCTTTGTAAATGATGTAATTAATAACAAAAATATGCATTAGGATCAATCCTTTAAGGATGCATTTAACTGTAAATTCTTTGTAGTTGTGCCAATTCATTTACCCAATGTGTATATTATGGAGAAACCAGAGGAGGTTCCAACCGTAGAGGTAATGCAGGAGATAGTCTTCAAACTCCTTGCATGCTACAAAGTCAAGTTGGTAATATGCTAATTTAATGGATTTTGGCATCCTACATAAGATTGTACTAGTTTCTCTATACATGTTGACAAAGAGTTGTGTTCCTCTATACCTTGTTTCCAAAGATTTTTTTATCGTCAATTTTCACAATGTTGTTAATTATTAGAAAGTATGAAGCCTATGCACATACAATTGTGGATATTAATATTGGTAATGGATTACTAGATAATATGATAGTTAAATAGAAAGTTTCTATACAAAATTAAGAATCAAACTAGAAAAATATAGTTTTCCTAGACATTTACATAATCCACATCCTTAAATATAGTTTTCAAATTAATATGTGTGTTGTGTAAAATAGACATTTACACAACCCACATCCTTAAATATTTCTTGATAATGAAAAGAGAAAAATAATTAATCCCTATCCTTAAATATTCTTTTATAATGAAAGAAGAAAAATAATTAAATCAAAATCAAAGATGAGAATCATTTAAGCAAGTGCCCAATAGTGTAAGATTAGGACCATTTTTATTGAATAAGAAAACAAAAGAATACTTAAATTATTCCCTCAAAGTGGTAGTTGTAAACGAAATCTCCTAAATAAAAATCAAACTACTTCTTCAATACGAAGATATAAAAAACTACTTCATGAATATGAAGATTTTAATTCCAGTAAGAAGTTAATACGCCATCTCAATCTTATAGAAATTACTTTCGAATATAGTTAACTGATGTAAAATCAAATCACTGTGGAAAAAATAATAATAATAATAACTCGATATAAAATATTATCTCACTTATCTAAATTCGAGTAATATTATCTTACTCATCAAAACTCGAGTCTCTTTTGTGTTTCGTACCACAAATAATTGTATGCTTCTCTGCTTTTTGTACATCAATTTTATTAATATTTTTATGACAATTTGTTGTAAATGGAATATACGCATAAAATATAAAAATGATATTTTTTGGGGTGGGCAGATTATTTCACATATATTTATTAAAATTCACATAATTGAAGCCCAAATAGTTAATCAGATTGGTTGCATTGTTTTAGCTGTTGTCCAAATTTGAATGCTTAAACAATATTAAACTTGCCTTAGTAGTGGAGGCCATTACAAATTTGACTAGTAAGAATAATGAAATATCTTTATGGAGTGACCCCACTAAGCTTGACAACTTCACCGAATAGAAACTAATTTCTTCTTTCCCATATATCATTGAAAGATTTGGCCTCTTGTGGGCAAGAATATTAAATCAAATTGATTTCTACTCAGAAAATTGCACCTTGTGTTTTGACTTGAGAATATCTTATTAGCACAGCCTTTATGGTATAAGTAAATCACCGAACAGTACTAATGGTCAAAGAGAGCGATATATTTGTTTTAATAGGCCACATTCTGAAGGCCATGATTTGGGCGACTTCCAAGGTGAATCTGCAAGTGCCGGCTATTGGCCCTAGGGAACCTGCTCCGAGAACATGCACTTCTAACTGTGAATATATATATATATGAATGATTTCCTTTAAGAATTGAATACAGAAACTTCAGTTCACACTACCAACATTGAATATAAAAATACTTTTCAGATTGACTTTCATAATTGAATACAAAGACTTGAATTCCACATTTTTGGTAGAAATTTTCTCTCACAATTAATCTGGACTCTCAGATCTGCACTGTGATGCAGAAAATGAGGGCTTAATGTATTGACTTGGCCCTGGTGTGCTGCCCAGTCATGTTGATTTTTCTGAGCAAGTCATCCCTTGGGATATAACCATCAAAGCATCTAGTCACAGAGTGATATATTAATTATAATGGTTATTTTGGTATGAATAACTAATTTCTATATATTAGTTAAGAGATTTGATTAATATAAACAAAGTTAACTGTTTTGACTTCATTCATGTCCCATAGTGTGGTGGATACACTCAGCCATTTACAATCTAGAATGTCATGTTGATTTTTCTGAGCAAGTCATCCTTGGAGATATGATTATCAAAGCATTTAGTCACAGAGAGCGATATATGAGTTATAATCGCTATTTTCGTATGAATAATCAATTTCGATATATTATTTTAGAAATTTGATGAATATAAACAAAGTTAATTGTTTTGACTTGTTTTTTCGATATATTCAGCAATTTACAATATAGTACAGAGGTTTGCCGTTATACCAAAACTTTTTTATTTCAACACCTTTCTCAAAAGTAGTTAGGGGGAATCAACACCCCTTCAAATTTAGTTCCAGGAAATTGAATCTGGGGCGAGGCTCTGATATTATGTAGAGATTTTCCGTCACACCAAAACCTGCAAGTGTTGGTAAACTTCCAAACCGGTAACTAGGATATTCAGAGTGAGAATTAGGGATTCCATAGAGGTGTGATGATTATTCCAACATATAAAATGTCCTGTTGATTTTTCTATTTTTCTGACCAAGTCATCTCTAAAAATATAACCATCAAAACATCTAGTCACATAAAACTATATATGAGTTATAATAGCTATTTTGGTATGAATAACCAATTTCAATATATTATTTTAGAAATTTGATATACTGTTTTCACTTCATTCATACCCGATAGTATTTTTGATATACTCATCCATTTACAATTTATTTGAAACTTTTGACGTTAAAGCTCTGAATTTGTCAGAGCAAACTATTCTCAAGATAGTCTATTCTTCTGTCTGTTTTGCAAACTAGTCTTCTAAAGGGGATGTGTATGGAAAAAATTGCAGTCTCAATATTTTCATTATAAAACTTTGATTTTTAAGAGTTAGATAAGGGGTACTCAAAATAATTAAGTTATTTAAAATAATTTTTTTAATTTTTAAAAATAATAGGAAAATTTATTATAATTCAGTTGTCAAATCAGCAGTGGAAATAGTCATCACTGATTGCTATAGTGAAATGCCAATTAATTCATCACTAATATTTAAAGAAAACCACATTACCTAAAATTAATCACTAATGATTTATAAAAAGCAAACTTTCACTGGCACCTATAAAACTTTTATCAAGAAATCAATTTTAGAACCTTCTTTAGTTAAAAACTATTCTAGATAATTCAAATTTGCCATTTTTGTAAAATGCAGATTGTTTTCAAATTTATACAACTAATCAGTCCCATTTTAAGAATCTCTTTCACTGTATTCCCACAAATTCTCTTTCACTGCATTCCCACATATTTAAAACACAAAAGGAGATTTAAATGTCATGTGTACTGCTCCTTGACTCTATGTATATATAACACATGATAATACTCTCCAATAATTTGTAGATTTTAGGTTCGAGTGAGAGACTTTCCTAATACGTGTTGCCTACTCTCTCCATGCTGGCATCATCACCTTAATTTTTTTCGAGTTTAATCCCATCATGTTGTGACAACCTACGGATTCCTCTAGCAGGTTTGGCTGTCTGATGTAACCCCGGGGCCACATGGCCGCCACCTTGCCTGGGGGTTGGAAGATTTACATGCAAAGTCAAGCTTCTTGTCGAGTGGAGTTCTGCAGTACCACCGCCCGATTTCCGACTCTCATATATTCCCACCCAACTACTCCCGACTCCCATTAATTCATTTACTGCAAAGTCTTTGATTCGATCACATATCTGTTTGCCCAAGTCAAAATTCACGCGCAAAAGGAGGGGCCGACGAGAAAAATTCTTGCAATGGGAGAATGTCGTGGAGCGTGGGTATCCGACTCTCTGAGTCGCTTCCGTCACAGACTCAATGCCCCATGGCGTGCTCTGCACACATTGACGGCGGGCAATCAGGAAATTGGAGGCCAGCTCTTCACTATAAATAAGTCACAATGTACAACAGCTGGATTAGAAAACCATTAAAGGCAGAGTTCTCATCTCAAATCTGTGAGCTCTGATCAATATCATGGCAAGCCACCATTCAAGGTCTAGCTCTTCAGAGTTTGATTACAGATTGATTATACCATGGCTGGCTGTAATTCTCTGTGTGATTTCACTATGTTCAGAAGCCCGTCCCTTGGCTGCTGATCATTCTAAAGCTCCATCAATGGAGATTAATCACAGCCCACATGATGATCATGGGCATAACCAGAAAATCAATGGACCAGTGCATCAGAGATTACAATTAGATCTCTGGCCATCTGATGTTCCAGGAAAGAAGGCCTTCAAACCTGTATTTACCATGTTACCCAAAGGGCCTGTTACTCCCTCAGGACCTTCCCCGATTATCAACAGCTCTCCAGACACAGAGTCAACTCAGATCTCTACCAGTAGCGTTGCAGATCAACCATGAGCTCCGATTCAGGCGCTTGTTGATACAAATTACAAGATGGGGAAAATACCCATTATTAAATTTTCAGGGCAACTGTCTGGCAAGATCTGGTCAGGCCCTCTGCGCATACACTCAGAGATGTTTTTACGTTTATTATCAATTCATTGCGAAAGTGAATGTGTACATATAGATAGGTTCAGGTTGGCTGCAAAGAGGCAAACAATGTTATAGGTTTTTTCCACATTTCTCGCTCTAATTTTTCTGAAATATACAACAGCATATTCTTTAAATCCGAATCTGTCATAAAATATTTGAAACTATAAAAGTGAGTATAATATAGATTTCTCTTTCTCTGAATTGCTGTAGTTGATTCTGCACATACAGTCAGAGATGTGATGTGTTTTCCCTTCATCAATTCATCAGAAAAGGAATGTATACATTCTGATAGGTTCGCTGCAGAGAGGAAAGCAATGTTGTAGTTTTTCTCCACATTTTGCTCTATTTTTCTGTAATATACAACAACATATTCTGAACAATGAATCTGTTATCAATATTTGAAACTATCAATGTGAGTATAATACATAGCTCTTTCTTTCTCGGGCTCTGAAATGTTGTGGCTGATTCAAAGTTCTTAAGAAGCTTTTCTATGGATGCACTTAGTGGCTTTCTTGTTTAGAGGAATCGATGGATGCATTGAGTGGTTTTTTATTTTATTTTTTTCGTTTTGAAGTAACATATTCATATGTAAGCAAATAGTGTTTTGAACATGGAGTCTTGTACTCACACTTATTTTATAGGGCTGAGTGACTTCCTATATTAAAGAGCAACAAAAACTTTAATAACACACTTACTTTACAGGGCTGAGAGGTTTTTTATATTTAAGAGCAAGAAAAACTTTAATAACAGTACATGACAACTTTAATAACAGTACATGGTCAAATTTAAGCAATCAGTGATTTGAACAAGAAACTCACTATAACTATTACTATAACTAGTCTTGTATTCATGTGACATTGGTCGATGCCAACTACTACCAATATAACTATAATTATATGGCTTCCAGTACATGTCTATATGTAAGTAAACAGTGATTTGAACATGAAGTCTTGTACTCACCTTTACTACCACTATAACTATAATTGTATAGCTTCAAGTACATGTCCACATGTAGGCAATCAGTGATTTGAACATGGAACCTTGTACTCACATTTACTTTTTATTTTATAGGACTGAGTAACTTTCTATATTTACCAGCAACAAAAACTTTAATAACACGTTTACTTATCAAAGCTGAGTGGCTTTTTTTTATATTTAAGAGCAACAAAAACTTTAATAACAATACATGACCATATATAAGCAATTAGTTATTTGAACAAGAAACAGTGTACTCACATTTACTTTACTAGATTGAATGGCTCTCCATATTTAATAATAACAAAAACTTTAATTAACAATAACACACTAACCAAATAATTGTCATGCTAATTTTATTGGGAATCAATTACCTAGACTAAATTAACTGGGAGTAACTGCTTACTTTGGAAAAATGAGACTAACTACCCACTCAAAAATAATAATAGTTTGGAAGTTTCCGATTATAACCTTTAATAATCTATATGCCCATGTTAATTTATAACTGCTCAGGCAGATCTAATTAGCAAATGATGGGGTTTAATAGTCACTGTATGCCAGTATCATTCGACTTTACTGCGAGGATCCCGTGATTATGTCAATGCAGGAGTCAGACGCAGAATCATAATAAAAACAAACAGATCTTTTAGGTTGGACTTTACATCTATATAAGTTTTTATTTGAAATCATAATAAAAACAAACAGATCCTTCAGTGCAGACATTATAAAATTAAATTTATAAAATATGTGTGACGCTAATCTGGACCTTTAAATTTGACGATCGTTCGATTGGCATGTGAGGGGAAGGATAATATATTGTTTCAGGGACCCAGAGGAATCGTTATATTTATTTTTGTGGATGCCTCCTCCGCGTACAAGTACGGTATAATTCAGGTTACTTGTAACCGGATGTTCAAATTTATAATCAATGCTATCAATAATTTGTATTTTCCATTAATTAAATCAAGTATAATGAGAATCATCTTGAATAATGAATCATTATCGGAAAGAACATACATAAGAAAGAACTATGGTATATGCTATTAATAAAGAATTATATATATATATATATGAAATAGAAATTCACAAAAGGATGACTTTTAATTATTTTATATTTTTGATATTTTGTGGAAAATTGCAACATGTAATTTTGGATGAGGATTTTTTTGTGACTAGAAGAATTAGCAACTGTGTTACTACTATAACTTCTTAGTGTCTAAAAATAAACATTGAATTTCTTGGTACATAACATTTCATTTCTAGGATTAAGTTCCCTCAAGAATTAATTCTAAATGAATTTGAGTTTATTATTTGAAACTTATAAATAATTTTTTTCACAATTTTAAAATAAAATTCATAAAAAATTATACTTGTGCAAAAAAAAATATTTAAATTATCAAAAAATTATTTAATATATATTTATTAAAGATTGTAACACTCTGTTATAGATTTATTGACAATGTTCGACCTGCAAGTATTCAAGGGCGTCTCCCAAATTTGCGGTCCCAACTAGATCTCACATCGTTTGGGATAGGAGCCCCATCCGAAATATGACCCGACTTTCGTCTACTTAAAGATCTATCTTGACTTTAGAAGTGAGCAAGAGAGAGAATCACATATGTGCCTTCGAAAGGCAAGCTAGCATGACTCGTGAATGTTCAGTTGCAAGTGCATCAAGGTTCTTTTACCGCGAAGGGGGAAAGGAATTGAGCCTGTAGGAGAAAGGTAATAGTACCACCCTAATAAAGACACACAAAAACAAGAATGTTTCGTCTAACATCCAATAGAACATTCCACACAAATGCGACGAACGTTATAAACATTACAACATCTTCTCAATAAGTAAGCACTAAAATAACCGAAATAGTTCAACTATCTTTCTACTAGTGAAAAGAAAACACGAATCATAAACATTCACATAATAGTCTTACAAACACTCATAATCCATGTATGAAAAGTGTTGGCCACCACACTTCAATTATTAAGTAAAAGTCCTAAGATGCATGAATACAACGAGAATCACTTGCTCCAATAGTGGAGCATTGGGGCCAGTACTTGCTCCCCAAAATTACTAACTTATCTCTCTTATGCCTTATGGGAGAAGGAAAGGTTAAAAGTCATTTACATGATAAATGAGGATCCATTTATAACTTGAGGAGTGACCTTTCATATCCTCATGACTCTTGACTTTCTAACTTCTAGTTACTTTTGGACATCTACAACATTTGAAGTTTCAAATGACTTTTGGAATTACATATGACTTTTGGTATTACATGTCTCTTAGACTTTTGTGACTCTTGAGTTTACACATGACTCTTGGACTTCTACTTGCTTGCCTTTTACAATAATACATTTTTTCTTGCACATCATCATATGATGAATCTTGACACATTAGTATCTTTGATGACTAGGACTCATAGTGACTGATGGCATGGACTCGCTTTAGTAGTGAAATGGTTGCTACTCTGTCCATTCTTCATCATCATCTGCTCATGGTGCTTCCATGTTCTGAAGGGTCTTCAAACTTTGGATTCTTCATGGTGCTTTGATCATCACGTTTTAGGTGTGTTCTTGGTTCTTCTTGCTCTTCCTTAGTTTATCCTCTTTTCTCGATCTTCCTTGTATCTTCTTGCTATAAGATCCCTGAAATACTTTTTTTTGCAATCACTCATGGTGAGCAATTATATTCCTAAAAATCTCCTACTCTACCATGTCTTATGCAGCTTTTCTTCTTCGTATCCTTTCGACACACTAAAAATGGTCAATGGAGATTCAAGGCGCAAGGGTGCACTCTGAAAGGTTGAAAGATGGAGGAGGAGGAGCTTCAAGGTTTCGGCATGAGCTCATGTGCCCTAAAAAGAAAGGAAGTTAAGGAAGGGCATAGGTTGCAAGTCCGAAGGACAAAGGGGAAAGCTTTGGGCTTCCCAAGTGCGCTATGCGCCCAAGGAAAGAGGGAGAGCGCATGGCGCACTCTTGAAGGCTGAAGACTGAGGCTTTTTGCCTTCGAGGTGCGCTCATGTGCCTAAGATGCCTCAGGAACGGTGAAGGGCACACTCTTGAAGGTTGAATGTTGAATCTCCATGCCTTCAGGGTGTGACAAAGTGCTCAAGTCAGGTCAGGAGGGCACAAGATCCATAAGGGAAGGTTGAAGGATTGAGCTTTAGGTCTTCAAGGTGTACCAGTGCGCTCAAGGAGGGCAAACTTCTTCACGTCGAAGGAGTGCCCTCAAGGAAGACTTGGTGACTTTAAGGGCACAGTTCGGAACAGGGAAGGGGCTTCGTGCTTTTGGAGTGCACCTTATTATGTGCGAAGGCGCAGGGCGCACTTCTGAATAATGAAGGATCACTCATCAAGGCTTCAGAGTGTGCTCATGTGCTCTTAGCCTTAATGGGTTCTCTTTTCAACAAAATGTGTATGTGTAGGTGATTGGCCAAGGAATGGAAAAGATGATTTATGGACATAAAACCAAGTGTGACATGTACTAACTCATCAAGAAAACTTTGAAAAATGTAACCAACAATGAATATACATCAAAACACCCCTTTATGCACATTCCCAAGTACAAACAGTGAAGTGTGTGCGACTGCGACCCGAAAATGCCGTTTTACAACAAGAAAGGTGTTGTGACCATGAAATGCATATAAAGGTATTCAAATTCAATGCAAGGACACTTGAGAACACTAAGAACACTCAAAACATATGAATCAAAACAAAATGATACTTGACGTCCAAGGAAACACTTGATGCGATACTAAGGTAGGCTCCAAAATTTAAATGTAATGAAATTTTAGACAATATTGTAGCAGCAACAACAAAATTATAAAAATCTTAAATAATGTTAAGTCAATGACATAGAGTCTTCTCCACTTTGATTTCCAAAAGTATTAAAGATTATAAAACTTTGAAATAATGTTATTTAATATAGATATTTTAAATTTTTACCAAAAATAATAATAGTAGTCATTTAAATTTTTATTTTATTATTTATATTAAAAATAAATAATAAATAATATTTATAATTTATATATATATATATATATATATATATATATATATATATATATATATTATCAAATCCAGATTGTTTCCTCACTATAATTTTCTTTTTTTCCCGTATGATTACGAAATTCTAGTTGACCAAAACACTTGAGTGTTATTCAGTACTTAGTCATTCGACACACCAAACAAATAGTTTTAAATACTATAAACCTTATTGTAATAAAAAATATCATTTATTCGGTTTAATCGAATGCTTTAATGTGTATGTGGGACCATATAGGAAACCAGTATTATAGATTATTGTTAATTAAGGATAAGAATATTTTATTCTTTGGTGGTACAAAATAGTAGAATTGTCAAATTAAGGTTCCCCTTGCTTTAAGAAGGAAAAGGAATCACCAGGGTGATTTATTGGTTGAGAATATCTTATGTATTTATGTATGTAATGATATAATAATAATATCATAATAATAGTTTTATTTAAAATAATAAATTAGTGTTGAGATTATGAAATATAAAAAGTTTATTTAAATTTAAATTAAATATTTATGATAAATATTACGTTAGACATTTTAAATTTTTATTAATTTTCATTAAAATTTTATTAAATTAAATTTTTTTAATTTTATAAATATAAACTAAAAATAAAAATTGTATATATATATTTTTAAATATTTTCAAATATATTATTATTTAAAAATAACTATAAATATTATCATTTAAAATAACAATACATCTTTAAAATTTCTATTACTTTTTTATTTGTATTATTAGTCATTGTCATCACGACCGAGACTCTTAGTAATCAATGTAACTTTTTATTTTATATTTCGAATATGATTGATTTTTTAGTTTCTCATCTATTTGATAGCAAAACAAACTTTTCAATATTATAAAGAGTAAGTATGTATAAGCATTAACGTCACTCGCACTATTTTTTCCTATCCACAAAGTTCCAAATCACACAAAAGGTACTCTAAATGCAAGAAATTCAATATAAAAAAAAATTGTGAATTTGCTTAAAATAAAATATTTACAAATTATAGGTATAAAATTAAAATAACAAATTAAAATGCTGAATTTATTTATAAAATAAATTTAATTTTAAAATTCAATTTAAAAGTTTATATAATTTTAATTTAATTTAATATACTCATCATTTATAATATGAATTATTTCACAAATTCACTTACATAAATATTTTGAGAAATATAACATTATAATTTATTTACGAAAATAAAATAAAATAACAAATTGGAATTCTTCATTCCTATTCTTTTTATATTAAGGTATTTGTCTTAAATGTGAATAGAAGGCTCAATTAAAAAAAAAAGGTGCTTCTCTTTCATTTAACACTCCACATTTAAGGTTGTCACATAGAATTTGTAATAATTTTATGGAACTGCATTTATGCAATTAATTAGTTTTAAAGTAAGGTTATTTTTTTTGTCGACTAAAATTTTTTTATTGATTATTTCAGATATTATATTTGATAATTAAAAGGATCCTTTTTCTCTGAGCATGATTCAACCTGACTAAACTTGTTGGCTAGGGGAGCAACGCAACATCTAAGGAAAATATGCCACGCTTTACATAGAGACCATAAACTAGCCGACGAGGTAGCCCAAAAAACACACAAAATATATAGACAACCAACCAACATCACAAAACAATAGGAAAATTTGGTGCTTTACCAACACCTGGAGCAGCTAGATGATCAAAATCCCAGTTGGCATGAAAATCCACATGGGATAGATGTGTTCCAAGGTCATCTAAAAGATCATTTGTGTGCCTCTCACCTCGTAAAAAAGAAGCCAATCGATCAAGGATGTCCCATTAGTTTTTTTGCAAATCATTGAGAAATGCAATGAATTCATTTTGTTCACCATGGAGTTCTTCATGCATGTCCTCTAATATGATCAAGATGCGACGAATTTTCACGTACATGGAATCCAAAGAGACATGCTAGACAACATGACCTGGGGACTAGGCTTGGACATGCTCCACATCATCACCCAACCCCACTCTCCCACCCCCTTAGCTTCATCCATGCCTGCTTGGTCGCCCCTTCCCCTTGGTGAGCCATGAGGTCCCATTCCTCTCCAAGCCCGACCCCTCTGTCACAACATGTCAATTCGATCACTAAGGCACCCACATTGATGATATAGAATGTTATCTAACATGGGCTCTACCCCCCAAATTCTTGGTCCAAGGATAACACCATCAACTTTAACACACTACACAACCACCCCCTTGAGCCAACGAAATTTCCCCCAGTGAATAGGTGTAGCAGAGCCACACCCAAGCAGATACGTCCTAAACTAAAGCAGTGTCTCACACTCTTTCAAACCCCACATAGCTAATTCCCAGCCTCCAGAAGCCCATATCCAAGCATGTCTTGGCTTGGTGCATACATAAAACCCATATTTCACCTAAAAACAAGTAAATAGAACACAACCACAATGCACCACCACAGAAAGGGCCAGAAAGAAACAAGTGCAGACAAGGGAGCCAACAAGTAACCTTACCAACAACCTTCCAAGTGTGTCCAGGGCCATCCAATTTCCACTCACCTCAGGTTGGAAGACTACTTCAACTCCCCTCAAATCGGATAGCCAACGACCAAAAGAGATTGCAAGCACCTTGTTGCCAGGGTCCCAAATGAAGCGACGAGTACCATAGTTGAGGAAACACTGAACTCCCTTCCCTGCAATAGCAACCACCCAAATTTAAGTTCTCAGGTCGGTGAGCATGCATAGGGTGGCAACTTGTGCATACTCCACGATGTTTGCACCACCCTCTATATCTGCCATAACGTGAAGGAAACAATAATGGGAAACGACAAGACACCAATCTTTAAAACTCGTTGCAGCCTTCTCGAGGGTTCAAAACCCCATCCACCGGTTGTCTTGGCCTCCTCCCTTGTGTTTGTTGATTTTCATTAACATGGAGTTACTCTGCGTCAGACCGAACTTTAAAATTCATTTTCATCCACCCCATCAAAGTTAGAGTATAGCCATCTTCATAATAGCTGTATAAATATTTTATTTTAAAATTTTAATATGAATTTTATTTTGAAATATTTTATAGATTGATTAGGGAAATTATAATATAAATATTTAAAAATATATTTCTAGAAATATTAAAAATAATTTAATTTAATATTGAAAAATCATATAAATTTATATAATAAATTTTTTTTTGAATTTCAAATAAATTGTAATAATTAAATTTAATTAGTTTATTTATTTATTTATTTTAATAAAAGTAAAAATAAAATAAATTAGTGATTTAAGATAATTTAGTTAATTCCCAAGTGGGGTTCCACTTGTGATCTTGCATGTGCATTAGGTGGATAGGGTTAATGGGGGAGGTGGGGAGGGTCATGCTTCCCTCTCACTCGGAAGGTTTCATCATTGTAATTTTTATGCATGCACCATTCATAATGACTTCTCACTCACTCCAGAATTTATTGTGATTGTGTACGTCTGGAGGCATGCCATCAATTGGTCCTTTCCACTCATTTCACCTCACCATGGCTCGGGGAATTAAACCTCCTTATCTCACTTTCTTGGCTCATATCCTCCATAGTTAATTTCCCTTCCATGGGATCATTCTCTCCCATTGCTTCGTTGGCTTACAACTCTCACTCCATCGTTATGCTCCACTCGTAGTAATCCTTCTAAACACCCTTTGCCTACACCCTCAAAACTATCCTTCGCTTTCACCCTCACCCTCACCATGATACTTGTGTGCATATTTGAGCTCCACTCTACACCCTTTTTCACAGTCCTCTCACTCTCCTTGCCACCCTCCTCGTGGCTCCTTCTCACAACAACGAATTAGCACGAGTCATAAAGGGCATAAGAGTAAAGAAGGAACAAAACGAGCCACCCACGCTGAATGTGATGCAACTTTCACGCCTCCATGTTAGCACAACAAAGATCAAGCATTAAATTGAAGAACCAAACCTATGGGCTTCACTAGTGCATGCATAAGGAGCAACTCGATCTATATTCACCATCCAAGGATGCGTGTATCCTCGAGGGCTATGGACATCAAGCTACAAAATACCAAAGAACTATATTTCCATACAAAAATTATGGTAGTTGAGGCCATCAACAAGGAAGAGGAACAAAATGATCTGAAAGATCGCATATTTTATAAAGAAGCAGAACAAATTCAACCCCACATTGCTAGCGTGGCTCGTTAAAAAACACAATGGCATATTGTAAGTTCCACAGAGGTTTTCTATAAATACCGCCCAGGAAGGTTCTAGTATGTCCAAGGTCAATCCTATCACTCTTTTTGAGGATGGCACCAAAGAAGACCTAATGCCTCTACACAGGTTCTTTATGTCTTTTTCATATATACTACATATATTGCTAGTGTTATTACATAGCCAAGATGTTAAGTATATTTGATGTAAGTATAGGTTGGAGTTTGTTGGTCGATCAAAATTGTTTTGAACTAGTCTTCTACTTTAACGAACTCTAATGCACCTTGGTTTCTTGCTTGGGAAAGGTATGTTTTTTTTTTTAAATTTGAGGGGCCATTAGGCACTCCATACTATAAAAAAAAAAATGTAACTATTGACATGATGTAAATAAAATCGTCTTACTTACAAATAAACACGATAATTTAGTTACAAAAATTACACTTGGATTGGAGGTATTAAAAAAATAGTAAAATGGTATTATTATTTCAAAATTGCTCATGAAAATAGAGGTGATTAAAGAAGTCAATTTAATTAAAAATGGGTACCATGGTAATAATATTCCCACCAAATGAATCCCTCAAAAACTAGGAACATAAGTTTTTCGAATAGTTGTGTGGTTTTTCTTCCTATAACCTACAAATTTTTTGTGAACTATCCTTTGAGAGTTAAACAAAGTCTATAAAAGCAATAAAATATGGGTTTTTCCATTCTAGAAAAATCCATCCGTGGTAGTTCAAGTGTGAGTTTGAAAAATATTCAGTTCAATTCATTATTAGGGATGGAACATTACAATAAAGGATAAGTTTTCTCAAGCTAAGTCAAGCCTTTTTGATCAAAATCAGTATGTCTTGGCCCTTGGGTGCATGAACTTGTACCATTATTGATTCTAGACTTTTGTTATATAATGAATCCATGGGTATGCATTAAGAAAACAATTGGATTTTATATCCATTTTCATGCTAGAAAACAGGTTCTTGAGATCCACTCTCTTAAGAACCATTTATGTGTGTTTAACAAAGAGAGAGAAATCCCTGAAAGGATCAACAAGGATCCTTCTTAGGAAAAGGAGAAAAAACATACCTGAGAAGGAGAAAAAACATACCTCTTGTTTCTTATTCTCAATGTCTCATAAACGATTCTTGGCTTACCATTAGTTAATAAAGGTATACTTGTTTCATGTAGTTTTGTTTGTTTAAAGTTTTTCAATGACTTTTTCATATTTTTTGGGATGTAAGTTACTAACCTACTAGTGAGATTGTGTTTCACATTTTTCTATTAGTAATGTTCAACTTCTCCATTAATTTCGAGGATTTTACTCATGTCTAGTCAAACATATTGGAAAATGCATTGTGATTGAATTCATTCAATTCACCCTTTTGATTGGTCTTTAATATGTAAATGTAAAACGAGACTCAATATACCTTATAACTATTTTTTCACCTTTGTTTGCTTGTGGATTTTTCAATTTTATTCATTCATATATTTATTTAGCTTTTAAAAAAAATGTTGCGCAAAATTATGTGATCTCTATGTTTCTCCCTACACAAGTTGTTCAAAATCCATTTTTTAACACTATATAATTTAATTTAATTTTTCTGCACTTAATATTTTTTTGGAAACCAATTCAAGATTTGTAGAACCTTTTAAAACTGTGGTATGCTCTTCGCTTTATGCCCATAAAAGAAATATGAGTGAATGAGAAAAAATTTACTAAACCCTCATCATTTCCCATCAAAGTAAACTTAAATAGCTCAAAAGTTAACTCAAATTATGCACCGCTTCTAGTGTGCACATGCATACTTCATTTTCTTTTATTGGTGTTTTTCAATGGCATAAATAATTAAGACAAACTATAATCACCCTAGTTGTGTGAATCTTCATATTTATTTTTATAAAGTTAGATTAAGAGTTCAATTATTTTAGTTCAAAATGAAAATCAAAACTTCCGAGGAATTTATTGAGGAAATTAAGGCTTCATCACATCCATCTATTTTTTATTTTTAGGGTTAGTACTCTTTTTAAAGCATTTTTATTTTGGTTTTCAGTTTCTCGTTACATAGTTTAATGAAGGTAATTGTAAGGATCATTGTTATGAAACCAACTCACAAAATAGAATAAAATATAGATCAACACCTTATAAATCGGCCTCTTCGAGGGGACAACATCCTTTACATTACATAAATGAACAATTCTTGGATGATACAAATGAAAAAAACTCCTTTCTATATATAGGAGTCCAATGGGTCCCAATATAATCCCAGCTGACATAAAAATAACAATGTAAGGACACAACAATAACAATAGTGGTCTTCTATGGGGAACAATAACAATAATATGGGGACTACATGGGCGCAACAATATCAATAAGGGTGTTATACTAACAATAACAATACGGGGACACACTATTATTATAGGGACCTAACATGCCCCTCTCCTTCAAACAAGTGTTGTCCTCAATGTTTGAGTAGTTTTGGATGCTTTTGTATAAAATTCCCATCCTTCCATGTCAAATATTCAACAGGTAATTTCTTCCACTTGATGAGATACTTTGAAATTGATCGATTTCGTAGCTATCGAGTTCTTGTTTCTGTGACTGCTTCAGGTTCCAATATGATTTTTCCTTCTTCATCAAGTTCTGGTAATATTTTTTGAATTGTGAGCTTGCTGTTGAGATTCAACAAGATGATGATCCTAGTGAAAATTAAGCACCTACACTAGGTGCGGCCCGCAAGCTATTTTTAGGTGTATGTCTATTTTTAGAATGTTGAGAAAATTCTATTTATAGCAGGAGTCTATTTATAGATGGTTGAGAAAATTCTATTTATAGATGAGATTCTATTTTTAGATGCATGTGTGAAGTCTATTTATAGATCGCATGTCTAAAAATAGAATGCATGTTGATTATTATTATCTCTTAATAATAATTGGACAATAAATATTAATCTATTCTCCTGAAGCACTTGATTTCAGTTGACTGAAGTGGCAAACCAGTTAGCTAAAGGAATTTCAAGTTCTAAGGTTGGTTGGTGGGAATGCAAGTGGACTTAGTTGTAATTGAGTGATTTGAAGTTCTAACAGAGTTGGCTGTGTAGTTATGTGAGTTGTAAAGTAGTTAACTCAGTTAAGTGAGTTAAACTCAGTTGTGCTAGTTGTAACTAGTTGTAACTAAAGATAATCTAGTGAGAGATTAGTGAATTATATATTAAATTAATTCACATGGAGTGATCTCACATGCAACTGAATATTTACTACTATTAACTACATGCATGTCAGATCTAGTGGAGACCTAGTTGAGAGATAGGTGAAAGGGACAATTTGACTCTCTGTTGTGACATTAGTGGGTGCACTCATGCAACCACACACACATTGGAGATGCCAATGAGGATTGCGAAGTCAAGGCAAGGCGGGATCTCATTCATTCAGAGATTGTGATTAGCAGGGATTTCGCAGTGGAGGCAGGCTATCTGGAGGCAGTAAATTGGCGCATGTATTTGCCAATTTTTGTATGACAGTATGAGACGATTGTATATTGTACTGAGAGCTCTTGAATTAGATTTTTGTATGATATTATTTCATGATCCATGATATATACGTAATATATGATAGTGGGGTTTTTAGCTTTATGATTTCTCGGTAAAAACATCTATGTTATGTGTGATTGATCTTTCTTCATGTGTTTGCAATTGGCGATTAAAATTCCGCAAAGATTATAGTAGAAGGATTCCAGTGTATTTAATAGTGGCATATAATTGTTAGATCAAGAGAATCTAGGCAATACATAATTGTATTAAAATTTCTACATGGTATCAGAGCAAAGAAGATTGCAATTTTGAAGCAGTAGTTGAGTTTGTTTCTGGAAACAATTCGAACTTGCTGTAAGAATTTCTTGGTGCGATAGTTGAGTAAACATCGAAATGGATTTCAATGGTTTGCGGATAGAGTATGCACTTGAGGAAAGCTCAAACTACATTGCATGGAAGGAAAGGATGGAGGCGGTGCTTGAAGATAATGGCTTGAAGGAATTCATCGACAGTGATGTTCCTAAGCCCACTTCGACGGATGTTGCATTACTTGACGCATGGAAAAAGAAAGTAGCGAAGACGAGAAGGATTCTGTTGGAAGGTGTGCGAGACCATATTGTCTCAAGCCTTCATGGGAAAGCCACTCCATTTTCTATGTGGAAGGCTTTGACAGATCTTTTCCAAAGCAGCAGTGATCATAGGAAATTGGCACTGAAGGATAAATTCAGGAAGATGAAGATGGAGAAGGGCGACAATATTCCTAAGTATCTCACAAGGTTTTTCCAATGTCGGGATGAACTGGGGAGTGTGGGAATCATGGTTGCTGATGATTATTTGGTGAGCTTGGCTCTCTTGGGACTTCCTAAGATTTGACACATTTATCAAGACTCTGTCAATGGATAGGAAAAACAACCGGATTGGGAACGACTGTGGTCGGATCTAGTGCAGGAGGAGTTCAGGCGGAACACCAAAGATGGCTCTTCATCAAAGCATGATGATGAAGAGGATTGTGCTTTGAATGCTAAGGCAAGGAAAGGGAAGGGGAAGAAATTCCACTCAAAATCCGAGTCTAAAGGAAAGAAGCTAGATTTGTCCAAGGTAAATTGTTTTCATTGTCACGAACATTGGCATCTCGCCACTAACTGCCCACAGAAAAAGAAGAACAAGAAAGTTGTTGGAGCTGCATCTGATGAGGCCCTTGCCTCATAATTTGAACTTGATTTCTATTTGATCGCATGCTTGGTTTCAAGCGCAATGGGATCAGTGTGGTATCTTTATAGTGGTGCTTCCTTCCACATGATGAGAGATAAGGAGCTTTTGAGTGACTTGGAGGAGAAAGATCTCCAAATGCATATAGAGATGGGCGACGATGGAATATATAATGCGACTTGTATTGGTACCATTACCTTTGAGAGGGAGTTATCTAAACCATTTAATTTGAAAGGTGTTATGCATGCTTCGGGTCTAAAGAAAAACTTGGTCTCAGTCGCGATGTTGGAGGACAAAGGCTATGATGTTGTTTTCAGTGATGGAAAATCTTTCCTGCAACATAAAACAATGGGTCAAGCCAAGAGGATAGGGATTCTAGTTAATAATCTCTACAAGCTGGAGGTAGAAGGCTCCATTGCCATGATGGGCAAGGCGGAAAAAGTGGTGAGCCCAGATGTGGGCAAATTATGGCACAGGTGATTGGGCCATCTTCATCATGGAGCTTTGAAAGTCATGTAGAAAATATCTACTGGACTTCCAATGGGAACACTTTCTCAGTTAGATCAGTGCAAGGGTTGCACCATGGGGAAGTATACAAAGTCCACCTTTCATGAAAAGGAGAACCATGCTTCGGTGATCCTGGAGAGAGTTCACACTGATGTGTGTGGACCATTCTCAGTTGCTTCAACAACAAGACACAGGTATGATATTATTTTTGTTGATGAATTTTCTCGTAAATGTTGGATCTACTTCATGCAAAAGAAGGATCAAACATTCTCAAACTTCTATGAGTTTAAAGCATTGGTGGAGAAAGAGTCAGGGAAGCAAGTGAAGGCTCTGCGGAGCAATAATTGTGGAGAATACATCTCGAACGAATTCAAAGAATTCTGTAGCAAAGAATGAATTCGAAGAGAACTCATATCACCTCATAACCCACAGCAAAATGGGGTCGCAGAGAGGAAGAACAAAATGATCATGGGTGCTGCAGGAGAGATGCTGCATGATCAAGGCCTATGAATGCATTTGTGGGCGAAAGCATGCAACACTTCAGTTTATGTGCAAAATCGTTGTCTTGATAGAGTACTTGGCATGAGTACACCCGAAGAGGCTTTTACTGGTAAGAAACTAGTTGTTTCTCACTTTAATATTTTTGGCTCATATGTTTTTGTGCATGTGACCAAGAATGCCCGGAAAAAGCTGGAGCTGAATGTTGAAGTTGGGATATTTGTGGGGTAAACATAAACACCCCATAATTATCATGTATATTTGTCAATAGTTGAATGACTATGGTGCGACAGGATATAAAATTCAATGAGGAGAAAGCCATGAAGTTGTCGCTTGAGAGGGAGCTAGACTTACATGCAAAGGAGGAACTTTTGGTTCAAAAAGATGAGTCTCTAGATGTGGATCAGCCATAGGAGTAGGTTCAAGGAGTGGAGAAGTCCACTCACGCAGAGCCAAACATCATAACTGGAAGAAGGCGTACCATAGAAGCTGAGAGGCTGAAGCTTGATACGGCATAGAATGTAGGAGTCCCTACTTCACAACGTAGACAGAGACAGTCTCGTGACTGATTCACTGAATACATGGCTGTCATGAGAAAATGTATTATGACTAAGCCATATTCCTTTCAGGAAGCAGTGGAGGAGCGCACATGGTTAGATGCAATGGTGGAGGAGTATGACTCCATTGTCAAAAATAGTGCTTGGGAAATTATTCCAAGGTCAGTTGATAAATCAGTGGTAGGTTCAAGATGGATCTATAAGGTAAAGCAAGCTGTTGATGGGAGTGTTGAGAAATACAAGGCCAGATTTGTGGCCCGGGGCTTCTCATAGATTGAGGGGATTGATTATGAAGAAACCTTTGCACCTGTCGCATGATATTCTTCCATAAGGGCCATCCTTGCTCTCTCAGTGTAGATGGGTTGGAAAATTCATTAGATGGATGTGAAGACTGTGTTCCTTAATGGGATGATTGAGGAAGACGTGTACTTTAAGCAACCTAAAGGATTTTAAATCTTCAGCAGTGAGCCACATGTGTGCAGACTCAAAAGAGCGATGTATTGGCTGAAGTAAGCACCCTGTGTTTGGTACACTCGGATCAGCAACTATTTCACTAGACTTGGCTTCACCAAGAGTGAGGTAGATGCAAAAATATACCAAATTGTGGTGGAGGGTAAGCTTTTAATCATTTTTATTTATGTTGATGATTTAATACTGACTGGTGATGAGCAATTGATACACTCATGCAAGGAGGACCTTGCAAAGGAGTTCGAGATGAGGGATATGGGCCTCCTTCACTATTTCCTTGGATTGGAAATATGGCAGCGAGATGGTGAAATTTTTGTGTCTCAAGGCAAGTATGCAAGGGAGATATTGGGTAAGTTTCACATGGAGGGTTGCAAACCCATGGACGCTCCTCTTCCATGAAATTGGAGGAAAGAGGATGCTACATCTGGAGAGGTAGTGGATGCTATTGTCTATCGACAGTTGGTGGGTTCGCTAATGTATTTAGTAAATACAAGGATGAACATATGCTGTACGGTGAACTAGCTTATTCAAGTGATGTTTAAGCCTACCAAGCTATTTTGGAAGGTGGGCAAGCATGTTCGGAGATATCTCAGGGGCACATCTGAGTATGGCTTATGGTACAGATAGACAGATGATGTAAAGTTGCCGCAGGCTTCAAAGATGCTGATTGGGCGGGCAGCCCAACAGACAGAAAGAGCACATCAGGAGGGGTCTTCAGTATCATATCTATAGTTGTTTCTTGGTACAACAGGAAACATAGATCTGTGGCACTCAGTTCAGCGGAAGGAGAATACATGGCAGCAAGTCAAGCTGCATGTGAGGCTATCTGGATGACAAAGAACCTGGTTGGTTTGTTTGGTTCTCATTTAGATCCTACAGTGATTCATTGTGATCATTAGAGTTGCATTAAACTCTCAATTAGTCATGTGTTTCATAATAGATCTAAGGATATAGATATCCGGTATCATTATATCAGAGATTGTGTGTAGCAGAAGATCATGTTGCTTTAGTACATTCCTACGGAAGATCAGGATGCGGATATTCTGACGAAGGCGCTCACCAGGAGAAAACTCCAACACCATAAAGACAGGATCGAGGTGAAGGATAATCCCTTTCTTTTTGAGAGGGAGTGTTGATATTAAACAAGATGATGATCCTAGTGAAAATTAAGCACCTACAGTAGGTGGGCCCCGCAGGCTATTTTTAGGTGTATGTCTATTTTTATAATGTTGAGAAAATTCTATTTATAGATGGTTGAGAAAATTCTATTTATAGATGAGATTATATTTTTAGATGCATGTACGAATTCTATTTATAGATCGCATGTCTAAAAATATAATGCATGTCGATTATTATTATCTCTTAATAATAATTGGACAATAAATATTAATCTATTCTCTTTAAGCACTTGATTTCAGTTAACTGAAGTGAAAAACTAGTAAGCTGAAGGAATTTCGAGTTCTAAGGTTGGTTGGTGGGACATGCAAGTGGACTTAGTTGTAAATGAGTGATTCGAAGTTGTAATAGAGTTGGATGTGTAGTTATGTGAGTTGTAATGTAGTTTAACTCAGTTAAGTGAGTTAAACTAAGTTGTGCTAGTTGTAACTAAAGATACACCAGTGAGAGATTAGTGAATTAAATATTAAATTAATTCACATTGAGTGATCTCACATGCAACTAAAGATTTACTACTGCTAACTACATGCATGTCAGATCCAGTGGAGACTGTTTGGTCAATTTAGTGTGTCCTAAATTGCTGCATTTAATTTGTCAATCCGGGAATCGTAAGCTGATGAAGTGCGGCGCACTATATGTGCAAGATAACCTATTTCTTAACTTTTGTCGTTTTTGGTCTTTCTAAGGTGAAATGGGAATTCTAAAATGAAAACAAGTTTGGTTATATTTGTTCAAGGAAGTGATATCCCCTATAATGATTTACCAACTTGAAACTTTAAAAGCAAATTGAAAATTACAATGACAAGACTTGAAAGAAAGTAAAAGTGTACTGCTGAAATGAAAAAGGTGCTGCTAATCTAATGAATCAAAACAGTAAACTAGTGAACATGGAAACTAAACTATTCTTGCTGCCAACTGAACACAAAAGAAACTACGCTTATGGAAATTCAAAATTGCAATGAAATAAATCTAAATCAGATTACATCAATTCATTTTTTGACCCTTCATCATTAGACCAGCTATGACTTGCGGAAGTAATCATAAACAACTTGTGTAACTGATATTTAATTCGCAGAAAGTAAACTAATACTAAACCATACACACATGATTCAACCCCTCGCCATCAGTCCAGCTGTGGCTTTCGGAGGCAACCGAAGATGTCATACATGATTTAATATATCTAAGTTTGCAGAAAAAGAAACTAATACTAAACTACACATTTCATAATGCAGCCCCTCACCATCAGTCCAGCTGTGGCTTTCGGAGGTAACTGAAGACGCTATGAGCAGCTTAATATATCTAAATTTGCAGAAAAGAAACTAATACTAAACTACACATTTCATAATGCAGTCCCTCACCATCAGTCCAGCTGTGGCTTTCGGAGGCAACTGAAGACGCTATGAGCAGCTTAATATATCTAAATTTAACTATTGAATCAGATAAGCAAAACTGAAGTGTACAAAGCAAAACTAAAGTTTAAACAAAAGCTATGAAAAGCAAACTAGCAGCAGAACATTGTTAGTTTCATGTCATTAGCCAAAATACTATGAAAATGCCCGGGTTGTCTACCTAAAACCTGCACAAGAAAACTGATCAGTGATTAACAATCATAAAAACATGAAAGACATGAATGAAATGGAAATTATGGAAATGTATAAATAGAAATGAAACAACTACAAAATATGAACATATAATGGATTATGATACAATGACTTTTTAAAGAAATTAAATGAGAAATATATACATTAATACACAGAACCTTGGCTGAGCAGGGGCCCTCTACACAGCTTTGGTAACGATCCTCAAACACGAATTAAGTTGAAAAACAGAGTTTTCTCATATTAAAAAGCAGTTCATTACAGACTGGTAGTATTACGGCACAAGGCAGCGTAATCACTACAAAGCAAACATAACAGAGTACGCACATCAACTATCAACTAACAATGATCAACTAACTCTACGTGCGTATGCAAACGCTCTATATATAACAGCAAACTGTAACTGTTTCCTAAAGTTCATGATGACAGGGAGCACATAGACCACTACAACCACGGATATAGGAGTATGGCCGTGTTGGAAAGTGAATCTACGGAAGGTGGATGCTTCAATTCAACTCCAGAACTCTGCACAGATGTCGATTTAACCTCCGCAAGCTTAGAAACGGCCGTATGGATGTTTATTTGCCACGAAACAGAGTCCAGCCGACATGAAACTCCATAGTTGACTTCCACGTGGATGGCTTTGATTGCGGCTTCCTTTGACGAGTTTACTTGAACCAATAGGACACGAACCATGTCCTCGTCATTATTAGCCTGCCCATGTGGCTCGTTTCCTTTGTAGACACCTGTAGCATAGATTTCCACAAAATAGCTGCGGAAAGTTGCAGCAGCTGCGGAAAGTGGCAAGTTTCCGCAGCTGTATGAACAAAATCTAGATCAAATAGAAAACACAAAAAAATAATTAAAAACCATGTTAGATACCCTTTTGCACATGATATTGACAATTTTGGAGGTTTAGGTGAGTGAAAAAGATATGGAAAAGTGTATGGAAAAGAGGCACATTCGGGACTCAACATACCCCCACTGTGAAGGTGTTGCATGTCCTCATGCAACCAAAATTTTGATACTCTTTGTTCAATTCATGTGCCTTGATACTTCAGCCATCACATCTAACCCCCTTCTCTTCTTCTTTGGTACTGCTATCATTCTGGGTTTCTTCATTAAGCACCTGAATTTGATATTCACAAGTGCTCTGCTCAATTTTTGGCATTTCCTTTTTAACTTCTTATTCTTCTTTTGCCAAATACCCAAATGTAACATAGTATTGTCATGGATGATCTTGTCCAATTTGCCTTGCTCTTTGAGTGTTTCATTTTCATTTTTGATATGCCGATTCAAAAGCTCCAGCTCAAAAATTTCCTGTTTTAATGACTGAACTAAATCATCCTGCAATGTATGAGGCTGAATAGAAGAGGTACTTGGGCCTGTGGCTGCCTTCTCTAAGGATTCTATATAGTCATATACCTCCTGCTGTTTGGGGTCTACTTCCGGTGTCTTTTTCATTGGGCTGTCCCCAAAGTGTTGCAAGGGAGAATTATGTTCAAAATCTGGCCGAGGAGAACTTACATCAATATTTTGCTGAGAATAAGATGGAGTACGCTCATTGTCCGATTGGGAGTGAAAGGAGTCAGGTTCACTAACTGACTGAAATGGACTATGGTCAGTTGGAGACTGTTCAGATGTCTCCTCACCCAAATCAATGAAATGAGGACCATTAATTTGTGTTTTTCTCAATTTTCCCTTAAGCCTGCTGCTTCTCCTCACATGTTGTGGTACACTATCCTTTTGTTCTTGTTTTCTTGTCTCTGCCTTCTTGGATAGAGATGACTGTTTTTGAAGAAAAACTAATCTTTCAGATAGAATTTGGTGATCTTCTTCTTCAGAAGAAGGAGTTTTATGGACAGCCTCAATAATTTCTTTCCTTTTTGGTATTATTGGCTTCTTAGTTTTGATTTCCTTCTTCTTCCTTTTTACCAATCTCTCTTCCCTATCAGTTTTCTTCATAGTAGTAGTAGAAGTATTTTGGATTTCATCTACTGTTCTTTTCCTTCTACTTCTTTTTGCTGTGCTCGCTGCGGGAATTTCCTGTGTAGGAGCAACTTGGGTTTCAACATTCATTTTCTTTCTTCTACTCCTTATAATTGGACTACCTTCAGGAATTTCCTGAGGTTCTTCGAAGAAGTTTCTAACTAGGAATTGTTCCCATGTATCTTTTCTTTCCTTTAGCTCCTTTTCAATCAGAATTTTTATAAGCCCATGGTGATACAGATGAGGCTCTACATCTCCTAGGTGTTTTTGCACAATCACAACCATTTTCTTCAAGCTATTGAATAGGAAATAAGGAAGATTGAGAGTTTGGTTTTCAAGAAAATTCATCAATAGCCTAGTATGATACATGTACATAGAGCCAAAACGGCCTTCACATGTGATAAATTTCTGAACAATGAGTAATAAAGTGGCCCATTCATCTTTTATTGCATGCACAGGGATTCCTCTTTTAAAAACAGTGATATCCATACCTTGATTCCGTAGGATTGTTCTCCATGCCTCATCACTGATACTTTTATTTTTGAACCAACGTTCTCCTTCCTGAAGAAGCTTTGTGGCTGTTGCTATTGATGCTTCATTGACCAAAAACTTGAGGTCTCCAACTTCTGCTTCTGAGCCATCAAATGATCTTGCAAACGCTTTGTAACTTCTCTGTGGTAACCCCTGAATTTCTGAATAAAACGCAGCCATTTAGCTTTCCTCAACATCTCTTTTGCTTGCGGAAATCCCTCTATAAACTTTGGTCCTTCCGGCTCTGCCCTTAATAATTTTCCCATTTCGCTTCTCTGTGCTTCACAAGTTTGCCTCTGTGAGGGTTTAAGTGGAAATGAAATGATGGAATACACAGGATCGAGCACAATACTGTGGGGATGTTATCATAAAATGGAAATGAGCACCATAAACAGAATGGAGTAAGACTGTGGGTAGATATACGGAAGTGAGAGTGAGCAAAAGGAACGGAATGGAGTGAAACAGGGAGTGAGAATGAGTAGAGTGGGGTTTTGTAAACACGACAGAGACACGAAAAAGAGGTTAACAAAGTATAATGCATTCGGCCGCATTTTGAATTTTGGTGGCTGTGTAATAAATATAAACACGTTTCAATCAATGATTATGAAGTTATGCGGCTTGTAAGAGTCCTTTGTCAACTCAAATACGTATCATTATCTACGGTGGGATATTTTAACATGAGTGAGAGTCGGAATTTCAATGATGAAACCGTTTGTGAATAGATGCAAGAGGATAACATAGAGATCGTGGAAGGTTACGGGACTGTCAATATAATCATTGCGCGTTATGGGTAGAGCTCATAGTTTAAAATTACATAAAAATGTGTTTTTCGATACTATTTGAAATAAACTTTATTCATACCTTTGGAATCCTTGCTTTTGCCCTTGGTCTTCAACTGATTGATCTTCATAAGTGTCTTGAATGTTCCATTGATCCTCCCTCCTGCATTTTATTTCATAATTATGAAAATAACAACTAACTGTACATTCTTTTTGAAAACAGAGTAGTAGTAGCTGCGGAATCTGCTTCTGGCTGCGGAAACTGGAGTCAGCTGCGGAAACAGATGTCAGCTGCGGAAACTGACACAACTATTACTTGGCTGAAATAGAAATGAACAAATGACCAGGTGGAAATGGTCATAAAAAGATTTTTATTGATGGAATGGATGAAATGAAGTGGAATGAAGTGAAATGAAATGAAATGGAGTGGGTGGTGAGATGAAATGAAATGAAAGACAGATTTTTTTGGAAAATATAGAGTGTCAGGTGTCCCTGATTTTCACCCCATATTTTCTGTATAAGACTGCCAATCAATGATTGGTTTTCAGGCTTATACCATTTTTTTTTCTTTCCTTTTTTTTTTAACTTGAAAAACAAAAGCTAGCTTGGTAGAGAAGAAGGATTCTTCTGTACCAGCCTGATTGCAGAACTTTCTTGAAACAACTTGACAAAATCCTCTTTAGAGAGTGGCTTATGATAAAATTTCAATCTATGGCCATTCACTATAAGAGGAGTTTGAAACTCATCAATGGTCTTGATTCTTACAGCTCCATTGTTAAAGATCTTGTCAATCTCATATGGCCCAAGCCAATGAGTCTCAAATTTCCCTTGAAAATCTTTAAACTTGGAGTCAAATAACAATGCCCAATCTCCTTCTTGAAACTTCTTCTCTTTGATATATTTGTCATGCCATTTAGTTCTTTGATATTGAACTAGATCAGTTCTTAGAATTGCTTCTTGTCCGATCTCATCTAGCTCATTCAACTGCTCCATTCTATGCTTTTGGGCTTCTGATAAGTCCATCCCCAACTGAACTGCTATCTTGAAGGTCTTGACTTGGAACTCAATGGGGAGTAAGACTTCTTTCCCATAAACAAGTTCATAGGGAGAATTTCCTGTTGTATTCCTCCATGTAGTTCTGTAGGCCCACAAGGCTTCTGGAAGCCTTTCTGCCCAATCTCTTCTATGTAGATGAACAGTTTTGGTGATGATACTTTCAAGAACTTTGTTTGTGGACTCCATTTGACCATTTGCTTGTGGATGGTAAGGAGTAGATCTTCTGTGCTTGATTTTGTATTCTTCCATCAACTTCTCCACCAAATTTGATGTGAATTGGCTCCCCTGATCTGTCACAATTTCTCTTGGAACACCAAAGCGAGTAAAAATATCCTCATAAAGAAAATGAACAACTGAATTTTCAGTAGCGGATACTAATGCTTTAGCTTCTACCCATTTAGTAACATAATCAGTGCAAACCAATATATACTTCTTTTGCTTAGATGGTGGATTAATCGGTCCAATGAAATCTAAAGCCCATTTTTCAAAGGGTTCAATGAGTACCTGTGTTTGTAATGGAATTTCATTTGAAAGGGTAGGTTTCCCCACTCTTTGGCAGCTATCACATCTTTTGACATATTGTTTTGCATCTTTGAAGAGAGAAGGCCAATAATATCCCAAGGAAAGGATTTTATAGGCCGTCCTTTTGTCCGCAAAGTGTCCGCCGCATGGTTCATCATGACATGCTTTAAGAATATCAGGCATTTCATCTTCCCTGACACATCTTCTGATCACAAGATCTGGCCCTGTTTTAAACAATTCGTTAGAAATCCATGAATATCTTGAACTCTCCCGAATAATTTTTCGTTTTTCTCTTGGAAATAAATGTGAAGGTAGTTTCCCTGTAACCAAATAGTTAGCAATATCTGCATACCAAGGGGTCTTAATAGTTACTGCAAACAAATATTCATCAGGAAACTTATCTTCTACAGGAGAATCTTCTTTAGTATTCTTAATCCTAGACAAGAAATCAGCTACTGTATTCTGTTTTCCTGGTCTATCCAACACAGTAATATTGAATTCTTGCAAAAGTAAAAGCCATCTTGTCACTCTGCCATTAGTAACAGGTTTGTTCATTAAATATCTAATTGCAGAATGGTCAGTATGAATAAAAGTTTCATAGCCTGTTATGTAATGTCTAAACTTATTAATCGCATGAACAACAGCTAAGAACTCTTTTTCAGTCACAGTATAGTTCAACTCTGTGGGAGTCAAATTTTTACTGGTGTAATAAATGGCATAAGAAATTAAATCTTTTTGACCCAACACAGCTCCAAGAGCTGTATCTGAAGCATCTGTAGAAATATGGAAAGGAAGTTTCCAATTTGGTCCTCTCAAGATAGGTGCTTCAGATATTCTTGTTTTCAAAGTTTCAAAAGCCGATTGACAATCAGGATCCCATTTAAATTCACAGTCTTTTGTAAGCAATTTGAAGAGTGGAGATGCAATTTTAGTGAAGTTTTCTATAAATCTTCTATAGTAACCAATAAATCCTAGAAAACTTCTAACATCTCTTTGACAATTTGGAATAGGCAACTTGGAGATGACTTCTACTTTTGATCTATCAACCTTAATCCCATCTCCCGAAATATGATGTCCTAAAACAATCCCTTCAGTAAACATCATAAAGCATTTTTCATGGCTTAATGAAAGGTTTTTTTCTTTACATCTTATAAGAACTTTTTCCAAATTTTCTAATGCCTCTTCAAATGAATTACCATAAACTGTAAAATCATCCATATAAACCTCTACACAATCATGGATTAGATCAGAAAAAATTCCTAGTACTGCTCTTTGGAATGTTGCTAGTGCATTACATAACCAAAAAGGAAGCACTCGGTGGGCAAAAGTTCCCCATGGACAAGTAAATGTGGTCTTATCTTGATCTTCAGGTGCTACCTGAATTTGATTATAGCCACTAAAACCATCCAAAAATGAAAATTACTTTTTACCTGCTAATGTATCTAATACTTGATCAATAAAAGGCAAAGGAAAGTGATCCTTCAAAGTTTCTTTGTTCAATTCCCTGTAATCAATGCATACCCTCCATTTACCATTCTTTTTAGGTACTATAACCAAAGGAGAAACCCATCGGCTATCTGAAATTGGAAAAATGAAGTTTACATTGAGTAGTTTTTGGAGCTCTTCTTTCACTATCTCCCTAAGATTTGGATTCATCCTTCTTTGAGGTTGTCTGATTGGTCTACTGCTTTCTTCAATATAGATATGATGGATGCAAGTCTTAGGATCAATACCTTTCATGTCAGTATACTCCCATGCAAATGCAGTAGAATGTTTTTGCAAGATTCTGGTTAGTTCTTCTTGTTGTGACTTCTCCAGATGTTTATTGATATTCAATGTCTTTTCTGGAAAAATCTCAATAGCAGAATTACCAAACTCTTCCATAGAGTAAAGAGACATTTGTCTTGATGATAAATATTCTATGTCAGATTCCAACTGAAATTGTGTGGGGTCATATTCTGAAGATATCTCAAAATTTTCTAATGTGTTCAGAATTTGACTATCCTCACTGATTTCAGAAATGGTAAAGACAGGTTGTATAGTGTTTTCATCATCGACCCATTCATTGTCTCCTATTTCTGTGATTGCTCTTGCTGGAGGATACAAATTGAATTTCTTTGTCGAATTACCATTAGAAATGTACATGTCTCCAGATCTACAACTAATAAAAGCATCAGCTGTGGCCAGCCAAGGTCTTCCTAAGATAATTGGATGTCCTCCTAGATTACTTTTGGGAGTCAAAATCATAAAGTCTACCGGATATTCCCAAGAATCTAAGGAGACTGAAATATCTTCTAATACACCATCTGGTTTAATAACCGATCGATCTGCAAGTTGCAATAAAGTAGGTGTAAAAAGAAGGTTAGGAAGTTTTAACTGCTCCATAGTCTGTCTACTCATAATGTTGATAGCAGCCCCTAAGTCAATCAATGTGTTTGGAATTTCTATCCCATTTATATGTGTCTTGACAATTGGACTTCCTGGATCTACATACTTCTGCATGGAAATTTTTCCCATCATAATGTCTGCAATCTTTCCCACCAGATGGATTCTTCTTGTGTCCTTTAGCTTCCTTCCTGGTCTTTTGAAACTCAACTCCTTTATGGTTTTTGCTAGAATAGGAATTTCTCGAATGGCTTGTAGCAATGGAATCTTGATACAAACATTCTTCAATTCATCTAGAAAGTCATAGTTAGGCAACAAGATTTGTTTTTCCACCCCTTATCAATTTGTAGTCTTTCCGGAAAAGGAGGTGTAGATGAAGATACAGGTTGCTCAACTATAGGAGTTGAGGATGTTAGCTTTTCTTTTTCTTTTTGAATTTTTGAATTTTGAAGAGATTCTTCCTCAGAACCCTTATTGACTTGAAGAGAGTCCTCCTCAGAGGTATCTTGTTCTTGAATGTCTATAGAAGGTTTTTCTAGAACTCTACCAGATCTGAGTTGTACATCGTTGAGAGGAACAATCATATAGGTAGGAAATTGTTGTCCTTCTACCATATAAGTAGTTTGAGGATTCTTATTGTTAGGATTTGGCAATGGCTGAGCTGGAAGTTGATTTGTCTTCCGTTGGTATGGGAGCATGAGTTGAGGATTTGTATTTTGTTGAGAAGGTTGTTGTTGTGGAAATGGCAATGAAAGTTGTGGATTTTGGCTTGGAATTTGTGGAGCTTGTTGATTTTGAAAAGATGGAGGATATTGATAAAATTGAGCAAATCTCCCATAAGGATTTTGCATCCCTTGTACCCATGGCTGATATGAATTTTGATGTTGGGGCCAAGGTTTTTGCCAAGGATTCCAATTTGGTTGGGTTTGAAGATTCATAGGGTTGTTAAACCCTTGAGATTGTTGTCCCTGCCAAGGTCTCCTTGCGACAAAACAGAGAGATTCTACTGAATTTGGATCTTCTTGAAAAACAGCTTTGAGTCCAGGAATTGAAGGACAATCCTTGATCTCATGATTTCCTGAGCAAATCATACATGTTTCTACAACTTTTGCATCCAAGGGACATTCCCTTAAAGCATGTTTCTTCCTACATTTCGGACAAAAGATGGCTAAAGCATCTGCTTCTGCTTTCTGCTTGTTTTGGATTTTAAGGGTGTCTAGTTGTTCACTAAGGCTCCCTAAGATATCAGTTTTGAACTCATCAAGCATATTACCAATCTCCGCCCTACTTACTGATCCAGTTGCAGATTTGTTAGCCCTAATAAGAGAAGGATCCCTAGGCCCTTTTCCTGTTTTAGATTTTCCTCTTGAGAGATGGACACATAGTTCTGTTATATCACGAAGTGGAAGTCGAGAAATGTCTCCTTTCCCCATCATGTTTAAAATATCTATCCATTCATCTCTAATGGCTTTTAATATGAGGGATTTCAAGGTTTCATCATCTAAGTTGCTCATCTTTGCTCTTTTCAAGTTGTATTGAAATCTTTCAAGTAAGTCTTCCAAATTTTCATCTTCTTTTTTGCATCATTTTGAATACCTCATCCTTGTGATTGGTGGGCATACAATAGTCCAAGTATCTATCCAAAAATGTTTGTTTCATATCATTCCAAGTCCCGATAGATTGAGTGGCTAATCCCATGAACCATTTCAAAGCAGATCCCTTCAATGTTGAAGGAAACAGTTTGAGTTTTTGAGAATCTTCCATATAGTCATAAGTTCAGCACACTACTTCAAACTCAAACAGAAATGTTTCAGGATCCTCACTTCGCAATCCATAAAAGTTAGGGAGAACAGATGGTGAGATATTTTTCATTGTTGCATGATTTTCCTCATCAACTATAGGGAATCCAAGCAAATTGTCCCTATTTCTACCGTTATTTCCTTCACCATTGTTATCTTCATTATCTCCTCCTCTTCTACCTCCACCTCTATTTATTACTTCCTCTGCCATGATAGTTTCTTTAGAGTCTTTGTAGTCCTCTAGTTCTTCTACCAAGGAAGGATGAGAGAAAGTCTCTTTGTTTTCTAAGTGGGTTTTAGTAGGTGGTATAGGAGAATCCTCTAATTCAGCTGGTCCTGGACTTCCAAAAATCTTAAGGCTAGGGGTAGATGGTGGTGAATCTGGTCTATGCCTTGAAGAAGATGGAGTTGTGAAAATCGAACTCTTGGCTTTAGCTATAAACCTTCCCCTAGAATCTCTTGCTCTATGCATGTCATTTTTTATTTTTTTTTAAAAGTTGGGCTAATAATTCTCTTTTTGATCTTCCAGATCACACTAGGTGCAAGAAGAGAGCATACTTAAGAAATTACTAAACCAATAACTCTCTTTTCTGATCCTCCAGATCACACTAGGTGCAAGAGGAGAGCATACTTCAAGAATTTATCAAGTTTTCCCTTCTTTATGATTTTATGTTTTTTTTTTAAGAAATTGGCTACCTAGTTACACTTCCCCGGCAACGGCGCCAAAATGTTTGGTCAATTTAGTGTGTCCTAAATTGCTGCATTTAATTTGTCAATCCGGGAATCGTAAGCTGATGAAGTGCGGCGCACTATATGTGCAAGATAACCTATTTCTTAACTTTTGTCGTTTTTGGTCTTTCTAAGGTGAAATGGGAATTCTAAAATGAAAACAAGTTTGGTTATATTTGTTCAAGGAAGTGATATCCCCTATAATGATTTACCAACTTGAAACTTTAAAAGCAAAATGAAAATTACAATGACAAGACTTGAAAGAAAGTAAAAGTGTACTGCTGAAATGAAAAGGTGCTGCTAATCTAATGAATCAAAACAAGAAACTAGTGAACATGAAAACTAAACTATTCTTGCTGCCAAATGAACACAAAAGAAACTACGCTTATGGAAATTCAAAATTGCAATGAAATAAATCTAAATCAGATTACATCAATTCATTTTCTGACCCTTCATCATTAGACCAGCTATGACTTGCGGAAGTAATCATAAACAACTCGTGTAACTGATTATTTAATTTGCAGAAAGTAAACTAATACTAAACCATACACACATAATTCAATCCCTCGCCATCAGTCCAGCTGTGGCTTTCGGAGGCAACTGAAGATGTCATACATGATTTAATATATCTAAATTTGCAGAAAAGAAACTAATACTAAACTACACATTTCATAATGCGGTCCCTCACCATCAGTCCAGCTGTGGCTTTCGGAGGCAACTGAAGATGCTATGAGCAGCTTAATATATCTAAATTTGCAGAAAAGAAACTAATACTAAACTACACATTTCATAATGCAGTCCCTCACCATCAGTCCAGCTGTGGCTTTCGGAGGCAACTGAAGACGCTATGAGCAACTTAATATATCTAAATTTAACTACTGAATCAGATAAGCAAAACTGAAATGTACAAAGCAAGACTGAAGTTAAACAAAAGCTATGAAAAACAAACTAGCAGCAGAACAATGTTAGTTCATGTCATTAGTCAAAATGCTATAAAAATGCCCGGGCTGTCTACCTAAAACCTGCACAAGAAAACTGATCAGTGATTAACAATCATAAAAACATGAAAGACAGGAATGAAATGGAAATTATGGAAATGTATAAACAGAAATGAAACAACTACAAAATATGAACATATAATGGATTATGATACAATGACTTTTTAAAGAAATGAAATGAGAAATATATACATTAATACACAGAACCTTGGCTGAGCAGGGGCCCTCTACACAGTTTTGGTAACGATCCTCAAACACGAATTAAGTTGAAAAACAGAGTTTTCTCATATTAAAAAGCAGTTCATTACAGACTGGTAGTATTACGGCTCAAGGCAGCGTAATCACTACAAAGCAAACATAACAGAGTACGCACATCAACTATCAACTAACAATGATCAACTAACTCTACGTGTGTATGCAAACGCTCTATATAAAACAATAAACTGTAACTGTCTCCTGAAGTTTATGATAGCAGAGAGCACGTAGACCACTACGGCCACGGATATAGGAGTATGGCCGTGTTGGAAAGCGAATCTACGGAAGGTGGATGCTTGAATTCAACTCCAGAACTCTGCACAGATGTCGATTAACCTCCGCAAGCTTAGAAACGGCTGTATGGATGTTTATTTGCCACGAAACAGAGTCCAGTCGACATGAAACTCCATAGTTGACTTCCACGTGGATGGCTTTGACCGCGGCTTCTTTGGACGAGTTTGCTTGAACCAATAGGACACGAACCATGTCCTCGTCATTCCTAGCCTGCCCATGTGGCTCGTTTCCTTTGTAGACACCTGTAGCATAGATTTCCACAAAATAGCTGCGGAAAGTTGCAGCAGCTGCGAAAAGTGGCAAGTTTCCGCAGCTGTATGAACAAAATCTAAATCAAATAGAAAACACAAAAACATAATTAAAAACCATGTTAGATACCCTTTTGCACATGATATTGACAATTTTGGAGGTTTAGGTGAGTGAAAAAGATATGGAAAAGTGTATGGAAAAGAGGCAAATTCGGGACTCAACAGAGACCCAGTTGAGAGATAGGTGAAAGGGATAGTTTGACTATATATTGTGACATTAGTGGGTGCACTCATGTAACCACACACACATTGGATTTGCTAATGAGGATTGCGCAGTCAAGGCAAGGTAGGATCTCATTCATTCAGGGATTGTGATCAGCAAGGATTGCGCAGTGGAGGCAGGTTGTCAGGAGGCAGTAAATTGGTGCATGTATTTGCCAATTTTTGTATGACAGTGTGAGACGATTGTATATTGTATTAAGAGCTCTTGGATTCGAGTTTTGTATGAGATTGTTTCATGATCCATGATATATACATAATATATGATAGTGGGGTTTTTAGCTTTATTCTTTCCCGGTAAAAACATATGTGTTATGTATGATTGATATTTCTTCATGTGTTTGCAATTGGCGATTAAAATTCTGCAAAATGATAGTAGAACGAATCTGTATTTAACAGTGGCATATAATTGTTAGATCAGGATAATCCAAGAAATACATAATTTTATTAAAATTTCTACGCTTTCCACCTACAATATTATTTAAGCATGAAACATGGAAAACTGGGTGCACTCGGGAAGATGTAGGAAGCTCCAATTTGTATGCCATAGTACGAATCTTTTGCAACACCTTGTAAGGACCATAATACCTTGGTGATAATTTATTATCATTCTTAGCTTTCTTGAGTGACATGTGTTTGTATGGTTGTAGCCGTAAAAATACCCAGTCACCTACATCAAAACTTATTTTGCTGTGATGTTTCTCTGCTTGTTGTTTCATTCGATTTCGCGCTAAAGTGAGGTTATTATTTAAGAGTTGGAGAACTTGTTGTTGATGCTCGATGTGATCTTCCATTGCTTGAACCTTAGAATTTTATCTTAAATATGATGTGATGGTTCGTGGATGATATCCATAAAGTGCCATAAATGGGGTCATTTTTGCTGCAGTATGGAAGGAAGGGTTATACCACCATTCCGCCAGAGATAACCACTTGACCCATTGTGTCCATTTATCAGATACAAAGCAATGAATAAATCCTTCAAAATATTTGTTCACTATCTCAGTTTTCCCATCATATTGAGGATGATATGGTGAGATATGAGCTAATTGAGTACCCAAACAAAAAAATAATTACGTCCAAAAATTTCCTGTAAAAATGGGATCTTTGTCGCTTACAATGATATTTTGGTTTCCATGTAGCTTTTGAATTTTTTCCATAAATGTAGTAGTAACTGTATTGTCTTTAAATGGATGAGATAATGCACAAAGGTGAGCATACTTGTTAAGTCTATCAACTACCACCATGATGACAGTCTTTCCTTTGGATTTGGGTAAACCTGTGATAAAATCCATTGAAACATCCTCCCAAAGTTGAGCTAGAATGGATAAATGTTGTAAAAGAGCTGAGGTCTTAATTGTATCAACTTATTTTGTTGGCAAACCAAAAATTTTGCCACAAAATTTTGAATATTAAATTTAAGGCCATCCCAAAAAAAATCCTTCTTGACCTTGTGGTAAGTTTTTTAAAATCCTGAGTGCCCTCCCAATGGAGATTTGTGCAATTCCAAAAGAATGTTTTGTTTGAGTTGGGAATTATTACAAAGATATAAGTGATATTTGTACCATAATGAATCATTTTTCTAGCTAAATGTTTCATATGTACTAGGAAATTTCTACAAATTTTGAATGAGTGTCCACACCTCTTCATCATTCTTCCATTCATCCCTTGATTTAGTTATCCACTTAGGTTGGGTAATAGAAATGGTACAAATCATTGCTTCCACATCCTCATCCTTTCTTGAGAGTGCATCTGCAACAACATTTTTCTTCCCTTTTTTGTAGATGATTTCAAAGTCATAACCCAACATCTTTGTGACCCATTTTGCTACTCTTCTGAGGATAATATTTGTTCCAAAAATTACATAAGACTATCCTGATATGTTTTTACCTTGAAGTGTCTTCCCATTATGTAAGGTAGCCATTTCTTTAGTGCATGTAGTAATGCCAACATTTCCTTCTCGTAAATAGGTTTCAGTAAATACTTTCCATTGATTGGACGACTTGCAAAAGCAATGGGTCCTCCTTGCATTAAAAACGCACCAATTCCATTTCCCAAGGAATCACATTCCACAATAAAAAAAAATTGTGAAATATGGCGTAGCTAAGACTGGTTCTTGGCACATTGCCTATTTAATATGTTCAAAGGCCTTAGCTACTTCTAGAGTCCAATAAAATGCATCTTTCTTCACTAATGATGTTAGAGGCGTCGATATTCTCCCACAAACTTGCGATAATACCTTGTTAACCCCAGAAATCCTCTAAGATGCTTTATGGTTGTGGGGATTTTCCATTCCTTCATGGATTTAATTTTGTTAGGGTCTACCTTAACACTGTCATGAGATACAATATGACCCAAATACTTCACCTCATGTACTGCAAAGAAATATTTTGAGTTTTTGCATATAATTGTTCCTCCTCCAATAGTTTGAGCACCATGTCAACATGTTGAACATGATCCTTCTAAGACTTGATGTAGATTAGTATATCATCAAAAAATACTAACACAAATTTTCTAAGGAAGGGTTTGAAAATGGAATTCATCAAACCTTGAAATGTGGAAGCTGCATTAGTAAGGCCAAAAGGCATGACAAAAAATTTGTAATGACCCTCATGAGTTCTGAATGTTGTTTTTGAAATGTCATGAGTCTTCATTCTAATTTGATGATATCCAGAACAAAGATCCAACTTGGTGAAGTAGATTTCTCCATGTAATTCATCCAATAGTTCATCAATGATGGGGATGGGAAATTTATCTTTAATAGTGAGCTTGTTGAGCTCCCTATAATCCATACACATACGCCATGATCCATCCTTCTTGTGCACTAATACTACTGGTGCAGAGAAAGAACTTTGACTAGGTTAAATTATACCAGCCTCTAATATTTCTGCAACCATACATTCAATCTCAATCTTTTGAGCATAAGGATACCTATAAGGTCCAATGTTTGGAGGAACACTTTCTGGAATCAAATGAATAATATTATCATGATCAAGAATAGGTGGGAGTCCTTTGGGAGTCTCAAACAACTTGGAGTGATTTTCAAATACTTTTTGGAGATCTGGAGATATAGATGATTTTGATGCTTGAACCTATGGTGAGCATAATTATTCAAATACGCCTCATTATTATTTCTTTAGAGTATTTTTCCTGATATTAGAGTTAATTATATTTCCCAAATTCCCTGTGATACTCCGTAATTCAACTTCCTTTCCTTCTGAATTTTTTTTAAAGAAAAGTTCTTGAAAATTAAAAGCTACCATCCCCAAATATTGTAACCATTTTACTCCTAGTACATTAGCACCACCCATTGGAATGGAGAGAATTGGACTATTAAATACATATTCCCACATGGTTAGATTGATATTATGGCACTTTCCATAGAAATTTATAGTTCCTCCATTTGCAACCATCACTTGACACTTTGGTGCTGGGTATAGGAAGCAATTCAATTCCTTGGCTACCTTACAATGAATAAAAATATGGGTACTACCCGAATCAATCAACACTATTAGATTTTTATTCTTGATATTTCCTTCTATATTGAGAGTTTGAGGAGTGGTAATTCTTGCCAATGCATTTCGGGATATGGTCGAATTCATTTCTTCTTCCTCTAATGTTGGTACCTGGTGTATATCCTCTTCTTTTAAAGTTTCTTATTTCTTTTCTTCCTCTTCTTCAAAGCATATGTAAAATGATTTCTTCTCTATGGACTTATGAACTTTATTGTATTTGATATCCCAACTATAAATAATCCCTTTTGGTATTTTTTATTCCAATTGTTGCAGTGTCAACTTTGTAGGTTGTGGAAGTCTAGGAGTAGCAACACTTCCATCTTTATAGATGTGAGTGGCAGGCTTCCTTGTTGCCATAATTTTTCTTTCATTTTTTCTTGCCAAAATTAATGCCTTCTCCAATGAATGAGGTTCTCAAAGGCAAACCTCATGTTATCCTTTAAAGTCCCTATGAAGAACTAAATAATGTGCTCCTATGGAATATCCTTTACCCTTATATTCAATTTTTGGAAGTCCTGAATGTGCTCCACCATTGAACCTTTTTGTTTGATATTTATCAATTTTCTAAATAATATGTTGCTCTTTGTATCCTCATAATGTGCTATCATTTCCTCCCTAAAAATTGACCAAGTGACAATTTGTTTACGAGATAAAAGCCATCGATACCATAAAAATGTATTCTGTTCTAAATATAAAGTTGCAATATGTACCTTTTGTGTGTTTTGCACATTATGGAGATCAAAATATTTCTCCATCTGTAGTGTTAGCCACCTATATTTTTCCATTATATCAGCTGGTGGCTAAATTTTCTGTGCAGCCTTCAAGAAACAAATTCAGTCTTGAAAGTTGTTGGTGCTTGAAGTCTGTCGGTAAAATCGTAAACTACTGGTTGGTTCTTCATACTTTCCCTTCTCCCAGCCTCTGATATTCCACAAAAATCCTAGACAAGTACTGCTGCATCCTTTTCCCCTCCCTTGCTTCCATCTTACCTTCATTCTCCAATTTCCTTTTCTTCATAAAAACCCCACAAAACTGTATGTTATTCCTTATCCCTTCATTAATCTCATTTCCCAAGGTTAAAAACCCATTTTTTAACCTTATCGGAATTATCTTTCCTTTCGAAATTCTTTGGAGAACCATAGAAAAAACATGTTTCTATGCGTTAGGCTTAGGCCCCTCAGGCTAAGCCCCCTGCCTTTTCTTCCTCCACATGCCCGAGCGCTAGGACCGACCCCTCAAGTCCTGAGGCGCTAAACCAAAATGTAATCTCCTATCCGTCCTTTTTCCTTTAAAACATTCGAAAACCCATCTTTTATAAGGTTTTGGCGTGAAATATTAAATCTCATGTTTTATTGCCCAAAGTCCTTCCCAGTCGTCGATCTGCTCCCCAGATCCGACGGAGCAGAGCGAGCCCCACCTGGTGGACCCCTCTCCCTCGCGCCCTTTTCCATGAAACAGTGGTTTTCATCCCGCACCACTTTTCGTCGGGTGGCGGTTTTATCCCGTCGGCCAGCGATTCCATACGCCGGCCGACACGTGTCCTCTGCCCTATTCCAAAACCGCCGCGCTATAACATCGCCCGCGCATTATCCTTCGGAACATAGCCCCGCAGCGGGATTCACCTCCACCGTCGGATTTGGGCCCTCCCATCTGACGGTCGCTGGTCACCTCATCTGCTCGGCCTTTAACGGACTTGCTCACCCGTTAAATCCCTCTGGCGCGTTCGAAATCCGATCTCTGCCGTCGGTCTCTGCAGATCGACGGTTCTCATCCAAAATCCCGATTCCATCGTACAATCCCCCTTTTTCTCCGCTGACTTTTCAAAACACTCCCAACCGTTGATCGCAATACGATCAACGGCTCCGATTGCTCTGTTTTCCTGCACGCCCTCCGATGCAGATTTGTCCATATAACGCAGGATTTTCTCATTTTGTTTGTATTTTGCAGGTTTTAAGGTTCTTTCGTCATATTTTAGGGAAATTTGAAAGACGAGGGTGACGACTCCCGTTCTTTCGATTCATCCATAGGATCGACCGCAGGGTGAAGAACAAAGTTATCAACGAGGTTTCATGAGCCTTGGTTGCCGCACATCCCTGTAAAACTTGAAGAATACCGTCAAAATCAACACAGAGAAAGAGTATCGGATATTGAAGACAACAATGAACCAGAGCAGCAGATTAGTGGATAGATTGGCGGGGATTACGGCTAAGACGGTTATCAAAAGCCTAATCCCCGACTCAGAACACAGATTTAAGGAAAACCTAAAAGTGTTCGTCAGACATATTTCCTCCACCGCCATACTTTGAGGCAAATTGATTCCTCAACCACCGCAGTGCCACCTATTGCCTCAAAATGCTCAATCAGAGGCCGAATTTATTGAACAAATCATATATCTTGCCTCGAAGCAGCCAAAGAAGTTATTTCTGCCCCAGATTTAATGACAGAATGTTTGCAGAGTAACCCTAATAGTACGCAAAGCCTAAAATGTCAAACAAAGCTCCCTCCGAGCTTACTTCATAAGTATAAACACATTAATGCAGTGGAACACCTGTATGATTTCTTCATCGAGCCTCCAAGGGCCAGGAAGACATTAATTCTGCATTAATTGTATTTGAGATCTTTTTATCAGATCTCACCTCCTCATCCTTCTATAAATACTCCAGTAGAAGATGAGTGAGGGGTTGGATTGGTTGGTTGTGAATGTGATTGCTGAAGTATTGTAATTGTCTCTGAGCAGAAAATTCTTGACTGTAAATAGTGGTTTCATGGGCTCTTGGAGCTCTGCTTGTAACAGATAGGTTAGGTTGTGAAGAGAGATGGATTAAAACACTGGGTCTGAAGATTGTAACTGGTTTGAAGCATCAATACAAGCTGATTTATGGGATCCTGGTCTATGCTGATGGTGATGTTATTCTCACTGTGAACTTGTCATTTTATTTCTGTTTTCAATCTGTTTCATTTTCCACTATAAAGAACAGTTTAAACAGTGTTAGGACTTACTATATATCAGTAACCTTCTCTGGCTGAAAAATCTTTATCCCAATGTTTTCTTCTAACTGTGTTATTTAGAAATGATTTAATTCAGTCTAAGTAGAGGGATGCTAGCGTTCCCTCATCTTTTTGTCACAGCTGAATGTTATTTTTAGATGTTACTTTCAATATATGTTGTGTAAGGAATGAATTGGGGAAATCAAAGGTTAGCCCTGAGTCCCTTTCTTGTTTGCTCGACTATTTGTTTGTTTCCCTTAGGATGTGTCAAAAGCTGACTAGTTTCGAAGTACTTATCAGATCTTAGGCCATTCTGTGTTATCTTTGTGATTGTCTTGGAAGTAACTAAGTAAAGAAGAGCTAGGAGAGGATTATGGTGAGCCCAGCCCGCTAGTTTTCTACTCCAAAAGTTGCCTTCAAGACTCTCTTCGTTTTTATATGTATTCTATTAGAAGTGTATCAAAGGCTGGATAGTTTCAAAGTACTTACCAGATCCTAGTTTGCTTCTATGTTTTTCTTAAGTGCTTGGTCAAAGGCTGGCTAGTTTCAAAGTACTTACCAGATCCTGGGCTGCTCTTTGTTCTGCATATGTCATTTCCCTTTCTTATTGTACCACTCCATTCCATAAATCAAACTTTAAAGAGATCCTTAGGCATAGATGACTTGCCCCATAGATCACTCTTGAACCTGAATGTTTCAATTAAATCCTCTTATGACTCCATAGCCCAATGGATTGAAAACTTGCCATCATCTCTCTTTTTATCAAAGCTTACTCTTTTTGCTTGCAACTTCTCACCTTTGAACCTATTTGCATATAGATCTTTCCGCCTCAGACAGCAACTATGTTCAACCATCCGAGAAAACCAAACAAAACCCTTGACCTTCATAACTAGCCTAATATCATCACCCCAAACTTCAAAGACAATATCCATATTTGTACATATTGGAGAGATCCCTCTCTGGATTCAGGAGGGCTAGATCCTAGAATCCCAAAGTTGGTTGAAATGATGTTAACTCTGTGATCAGACTTTTCCAATCTTGCTTATTACAGAGACCTAACATTCCTGGCGACTCCGCTGGGGAAGGAACCCTGAATTGCCTTATTAACCAGCTAGAGCCACTAGAACCTAACATTCATGGCGACTCCGCTGGGGACTCCTTACCCAGAAACTTTATAAAACCTTAAGAGTGAAAAGCAGCCTTTTCAAGCACCACCAAGTAATGGTAATTAAGGTGAAACTCGATTGAATCAGTGACAAACTAGGTCAACCCTAGGATTCTTTCTTTTAAGTTTTATCTAACCTTGGAAAATCAGCTTGCTTAGCCATAAGGATAGACTGTCTTTGTTTCATAACCGTAGCTAAGTTTTGAGGCAAAGTGAGGACATTCTTTTAAACCACAAATAAAAGCAATTCAGAAAATACCAAAAACATTTCAGATTGGTAGTAAAACACTAGTTCTTGATATCCTGTTTATATATTTGATGTGTTTTACCCTATACTCTTAGACAGAGTCTGGAAAGGGCCAGGTAGCCTCCGGATCTCATCCTCTTTTTGAGGTGACATATTTGGTGAATGCCCTCCCAGTCAATCTCTGGTTAGATTTTGTTGTGTTTTGAGATATCCTTGAAAAGGAAGGTTTCACAAACACTATGGTGGACAGTGTACCCCGTTGAAAACATTCTAGACTTTCCACCTGGCGACTCCACAATCCTGAGCAGACCTTAAGACTTCACTGGGAAGAACCCCCATTCTTACAATATCCTTCAAACCTGGTTACAAGGCTGCAGGATTTGAATTGTGAAGACAGATTAGTTAACCTCCCAAAGATTGTCATATCTGGTTGAACTTTTCCTGTTTAGTTAGGTCTAAACATACAAACATTGTGGCTCCTAAAAATATTCACACTAGAGCCCATCCTGACCCCGATCCACCTGAGATAGTTGATAACCTAGAAATAATCCTTAGGAAGTCTCCTAAGATACAATTTTCAACTGTTTTCAGATCACCTTTGAGAGCTAATTCGGTCCCTGACAATCTTTCAGCTCTGCAAAAATCACAAACTGACTTATTGAACCCATTCAGGACTAGGTCACTTGGCGATTTAGATCAGCTAGGTTCTGAGCCTTCACTTTCATCTCCCGAAACAAGTGAGCCCCTTGGGGATAGAGAATCAACACCTCCTGATTTACATTTTCTACATAATTTAGGTGCCTCTTATCCAAGATCAGCTCAGAAATCTACTGCTGTTCCATCCACTTCCGTTCATCCGCCATCCACTGTTCAAACCACTCTACTTCAACCCACACCTCCTCTTGTAAATCCACCTCCACTACATATCATGGCAGCATGGTATGCTCCCTTAGTCCTTCCTGTACCAGTAGTCAACCTTCCACAGGACTATCAGTCCAAAATTCCATTGTATGATGCCAGCAATACTATAACAGCATCTCAACATGTGGATAAGATGAATGACTACTTTGACAGAAATGAAATTGATGATGATTCTGTCAAACTTAGACTATTTGCTCAAATTTTGGGGGGAGAAGCAAGAAAATGGTTTAAGGGTTTAACCCCCCACAGTATTAACGATCTCCAGGGCTTCCATCAAACGTTCTTAAACAAATGGGAAGTGAGGAAGAATCCTCTCCAAGTCCTTGCCGACTATAACAATCTCCATAGGAACCCTGGGGAAAGTGTACAAGCTTATTGTACCAGATTTAACAGCGTGTATAATGCACTTTCCCCTGAACTGAAACCTCCTCAGGGCTCAGCTTTAAACAAATTTCCTGAAGGGTTTGATCCTGGCATGACATATTCACTCAGAGAAAGAGTTTTTGCAACCCTTGAAGATATGCAAAGAGGTGCTCTTTCTGTGGAAGTCAACCTTATGGAGAAGAGAGCAAGGATGAAAGCTGAAAAGAGAGTATCTTTTAGAGAGGAATCCACCCCTTCTACTTCAAGCTCAAAGATAGAAAGAATGATGGAAGAAATGATGAAGAAAATGAGCATTCTAGAGAGAGCGCAAGCAAGTCTAAATCAAAACGCTCCTCAAAACAGAAACCAAAACCAGAATCAGAATATTAGAAGAAATCAGCCTCCAAACAGACCCAGGGAAGATGATCAGCAGATCATTCCTCCCTTTCATCAAAACTTTTTAAGTGAGGTTGAAAAAACAGATCATATAACAGAGGAAGATGATATAAACTTATTTAGGGTAGATGATGATGACTTTGAGGTTCATTATGTTTAAAAACAAGGTCTTTATACACCTTATGATGACAAAAGAGATGATAATGAGAATTATTATTCAAACATGGAAAACACTGTCATAGAGCCTTCAAAGGAATATGAACTCAGAAGTAGATCTAATCAACAAACCCCCAACAATAAAACCTCTGACAAGCCTTCTCAAAACAGCACTGCAACTAAGTCTAAAACAATCAAACAAAAAGACACAACAGTGGCTGTTGATTCTGGTAGTGGTAAACAGAAAGGCACTCAAAATATTGAAAAACAGAGTGCAAACATTAGTAGTACTAACACTCCGGTTAGTACTCCTGGTAAAACCGCTGTTTCAACTGTAGATAAACCAAATCAGCAATCTTTTATTGTTGATAAAGTGGCAGTAACCAAGGCTGAAATCAATGCTTTAAAGAGTCAAAACCTTTTCAGCCTGGAACAGGAAATCTCAAAGATCAAAATTTCTGTTCCTTTGACTAAGTTAGCTTCCCAACATGTATATAGGTCCAAAATTTTGAAGGCTTTGAACTTAGAAGATAATGAAGATACACTCAATCTTAATGATGACCAACCAGAGCTTATTTTTGGTCCAAAGATTGAAGGTAAGTTCCAAGAGGGTCCTGTCCCTCCCTTTTACGTAAGCTTAAACATTCATGACAAAATTCTGCACAATGCTATGCATGATTCAGGCGCTTCCCATAATTTAATGCCAAAAGCTGTAATGGAAAGCCTGGGTCTTGAAATTACCAGACCTTACAAAGATTTGTACTCCTTTGACTCAAGTAGAGTTAAATGTCTAGGATTGATAAAAGATCTTTGTGTTAACTTAGCCCAGATTCCAGCCAAATGTTTAGTCATGGATGTTGTTGTGGCTGATGTACCCCCAAAGTATGGAATGCTTTTATCATGATCGTGGGGGGCTAAGTTACAAGGAACTATGCAAATGGACATGACCTATGCGACTATCCCTATTTTTAATCAAACTAGAAGACTTTACAGGGAGTCCCACATGCAATACACAGTGACAAGTCAAGACCGTCCTCAAAACTCTCCTCTGTATGCTGTTAGTACGAGCCTTGATTCTTTCATCATGTTTAATGATGAAACACTTACAGGACAAATCCTTTCAACATAATCAATGGCTGAAACGAAGGAAGAGGAACACAACGCTGAACTGCCGAAACAGTCTATTGTGTCTGAAGATCCTAGCACACTAAATAGAGATCTTGAACTGCAAGTTATCAATCCTTTAAACTTAAAGCTTGACAGTCAAGAGGACAATCCTCAACCCGATGAAAAACTTGAGGAATCAAATTATACAAAGCCCATTCACCAAACTGAAAATGTCCCTCTTTGGACTATGTATTTTGATGGGTCATGCACCAAAACGAATGCTGGTGCAGGTGTCTGGATTACTAACACTGAAAACAATCATACAGAATGTATCTCATGTAAATTAAATTTTCAGTGTTCCAACAACATAGCAGAATATGAATCCCTTCTCTTAGGCTTGCATCTCTTGAAAAAGTTAGGTGCTAAGAGAATCAATGTATATGGGGATTCTGAATTAATCATTAGGCAAGTTAATGGGGAGTATAACGCAGGTCACCCCAGACTTAGGGCCTACAGGAATGATGTCATGGATCTTTTGAAAACATTTGAGGAGTCCACATTATCTTTTGTCCCAAGAAAAAGAAACATTGCAGCCCACAATTTAGCCTTTGCTGCTAGAACCTGCCCCATATTGTATGATAACACCTCTCAGATAAAATTCAGACCAGCTGTACCGGATAACAAGAAATATTGGCAGGTGTTTGATGGAGATAAACAAATAGAAGACTTCATGCAATTCAGATATGAGTTTGAACTCCATATTTCAGATTCAGATTATGATACAGACTGTAGTGAAGAAAATTTTCTTGGTGAAGAAGAACCGTCTCCACAGCTTGTGGATACAAACCTTCAAACTACCAAACTTAGAAACCAAGCAGAATCAAGTGAAAAATCTGAAATAGAGGAGTTGGAAACTCTGCATTCTAAGGATGATAGTTTGCCCAAGGGTTTGGCCCCTCTAGAAGAATTGTTTGATTTTAATGATGTGGCCAGCAAACCCAAACTGGAACCTGTAGAAACTGAAGTGGAAGAATGTGATATAGGCAGTGAAGAAAAACCGAAAATGATCAAACTGTCCAAAACTTTACCAGCTCATATTAAACTCAAATACTTAGAGCTGTTCAAAGAATTTTCTTATGTTTTTGCATGGAGTTATGAAGATCTTAAATCCTACGACACTGAAATAATACAGCACAAAATCCCTCTTAAAGAAAACCAAAAACCATTCAAACAGAAACTGCGCAGAATAAACCCTGTCCAGTTACCATTGGTTAAGAAGGAAATCATCAAGATGCACGATGCTGGTATTATTGTCCCTATTAGATATTCTGAGTGGGTATCTAATCTGGTGTCTATTAGGAAAAATACTGGAGAAATCAGGCTTTGTATAGACTTCAGAAATTTAAACAAAGCCTCATTAAAAGACAACTACCCTTTGCCAAAAATGGATCATATTTTACAAAGGGTGGTAGGGTCTAAAAGAATTTCTTTGCTAGATGGCTATTCAGGGTATAATCAAGTCTTAGTCCACCCTGATGATCAATTAAAGACAGCTTTTACTACACCATGGGGCACTTTCATGTATGTGAAAATGCCTTTTGGTCTAATGAATGCTGGAGCAACCTTTCAGAGAGCCATGGACATAGCATTATCGGAAGAATTGGGCTTCTTCATCATTATCTATCTTGATGATGTAACTGTATTTTCAAAAATAGATGAAGAACATTTAGAACATTTGAGGAAAGTTTTCGAGAAGTGCAGAAAGTTTGGGATATATTTGAACCCTAAGAAGACTTTATTCGGTCTCCAAGAAGGTAAACTTCTTGGGCATATCATTTCAGAAGAGGGCATAAAGATTGATCCCATGAGGATTGAGGCCATATTGCAAATCTCTCATCCTCGAAACATCAAAGAGTTGCAGTCTTTCATTGGAAAGATAAACTTTTTGAGAAGGTTCATCCCCAACTTGGCTGAGCTCCTTAGGAATATCACAAACATGTTGAAAAGGGAGCAAGGGGTGAAATGGACCTCAGAAGCAAAGACATCCTTTGAGCTGGTGAAACAAGCGTTAACCAAGACACTGGTTCTCATAAGTCCTGATTTTTCAAAGGATTTTTATATCTTCTCATTTGCATCAGAACATACCTTAGCTGTTGTCTTTTTACAGAAAAATCCACAAGGACAAGAGCATCCCATTGCATTCTTTAGCAAGGCATTGAGGGATGCCCCTTTGAGGTATAACATTATGGAAAAACAAGATTTTGCTTTGGTAAAGGCTTTGAAAGATTTCAGAGTATACATCCTTCACTCACACACTATTGCCTTTGTCCCAAACTCAGTTGTTAAAGACATTCTAACACAGGACCCAGATGGTAAGAGAGGTAAGTGGATTGCTGTTATTCTTGAATATGATTTAGAAATAAAACCCACTAAGCTCATCAAAGGCCAAGGTCTAGCTAGGTTAATGGCTGAATCGAATTGTGAAGTTCTTGATATTAATATGATTAATGCTTTGGATAACCAAGAAGTGTTCTCAACTCCCGTTGTTGAAGATCATTTTGTAAATTCTCCTTGGTATACTGATATTGTTTATGTTTTTCTTAATCTGAATACACCTCCTGGTTTATCAAAAACAAAGGCGAGATTTCTAAAGTTAAAAGCTGTAAACTATTGCATTATTGATAAAAGTCTTTATTAGAAGAATGCAAGTGGTCTATTGCTTAAATGTTTGCCTGAGTTTGATGCAGGAAAAGTTAAGCAGGAATTCCATGAAGGAGAGTGTGGAGGCCATTTGTACTGGAAGTCAACAGCCAACAAAATTTTGAGGGCTGGTTTCTATTGGCCAACCCTTTTTCCTGATGTTCATAAGATGACCACCACTTGCCATAAATGCCAATTATTCGAAGGCAAGAGAAAATTATTACCCCTACCTCTGCATCCAATTACTGTTGAAGCCCCTTTTCAACAATGGGGACTTGACTTCATAGGAGAAATCCATCCACCATCCTCTGCCTAGCATAGGTGGATTCTTACCGCCACAGAATATTTCACTAAGTGGATAGAAGCCATTCCCTGTAGGCAGGCCAATGATTCGGTTATCATAAAATTCATAGAAACCAATATCCTTTCCAGATTTGGCTGTCCTACCAAGATCATCACAGATAATGCAGCAGCATTTGGATCAAAGAAAATGGTGGAATTCTGTCGCAAATATCAGATAACATTGGGACACTCCACGGCCTATTACCCTCAAGGTAATGGACTTGCAGAGTCTTCCAACAAAATCTTAGTGAACATAATAAAGAAACTGTTGGAGGACAACAAGAAGGCTTGGCACACAAAGCTGATCCATGCACTGTGGGCTGACAGATTAACGTTGAAGAAATTCATTGGTATGTCACCCTTCCAGCTTGTGTATGGTACAGATGCAATTTTTCCTAACAGCCTTGGTGTACCAGTTATGAAGTTAATTCAAGAGTTGCAGACTGAAGAAAATGACATAATCAGAAGAATAAATCAGACCATTCATCTTCACCAAACCAGAGAGGAAGTGTAGAACAGAGCATTGCAGAAGCAAGAAAATATCAAGAAGATATTTGATAGAAGAACAAAGGCCAGCAATTTCAAGATTGGGGACAAAGTTTTAAAGTGGGATTCGAAGAGGGAAGACAAGGGAAAGCACGGTAAATTTGACAATCTGTGGCTTGGCCCTTACTCTATTCATTCAGTCGCTGGAAACAATGCATTCTTCTTACAAGAGCTGAATGGAACGGAATTGTTTGGGGGTCCTCTCAATGGCAGGATGCTTAAGCATTACCTTTCTTAAACCATTTTTTGAAGCCTTTTACCTTTTTTCCATTGTAAACATTCCATCCATCAATGCATTCAAAGTTATGAAAAATCAAAAAATACAAAAACAAAGAAAGAAAGAAAAGAGGGCAGAAATGAAAACAAGAAAGGCAAGGCCCCATGCCAAAAAAGAGAAGTAAATCTGAAAGTGTGCAAGCTCAAATGCCACTCCTTAAAACACACTTCTAATTAGTCAGACTGTTTAATCTTGACTAATTAGCTTTCAATTTTCTGCTGATAGGGTAGCGAATTTGATTTGCCAAACTATTTAATCTTGGCTTATCAGTAGATAGATTAGGATAGAAATTAAGGTTCAAACAAACTCAAAATCTGAATCGAAGTTCCCAAGAGAAAGATGACTCAAAACTGTTTTATTTTCTGAGTCATAAAAGAGAAGACCTGGTTCTAATCCGCTCAAAACTTGGACCAGAAGAAAGGCAAAGATAGCTCACAGAAAAAGGAAAAAACAGAGCTGTGAAAATAAGAAAAGGCCATGATAAGTAACTTTCAGATCTTAAGCCTTCTGTTTTGATTTTTAATTTTCTGCAAACAATAATCTATGTGCAGCTTGTTTTTATACCATAGATCATAGAAAGTCAAACAGTTCAATCTTGACTTGACTGCTTTTAAATTTATGTTGTAGAATTTAGAGAATGAAAGTTTGTTGGACTGTTTAATCCCAACAGACAGTAGACTAGGTAGAGAAATATCTGAGCTCAACTGTTTAATCTGAGTTCAGGGAGAAATAAGGGGTAGAAATAGATTAGATTTCCTGCTTTCAAAAGAATAAAATGTTGTGAATAGAGTTTGCCAAACCAAGTGCACTCTGATGAAGAAAAAATGTTAGATAAGTAGGATTGGGTAGATAGAAGTTGTATTGATGAAATTCATTTTTGCTTCATGACTGATATTATTTGTCAAAGAAAAGCAAGAGTAAGCAATGGGTCAGGCACCAGTCAGCATCCCAGAAAAATCATGTCTGAATTCTTGATGCCTTTAAGAAGGCACCATCCCCAAGTGGAGCCACTGTTAGCCACCTATATTTTTCCATTATATCAGCTGGTGGCTAAATTTTCTGTGCAGCCTTCAAGAAACAAATTCAGTCCTGAAAGTTGTTGGTGCTTGAATTCTGTCGGTAAAATCGTAAACTGCTGGTTGGTTCTTCATACTTTCCCTTCTCCCAGCCTCTGATATTCCACAAAAATTCTAGACAAGTACTGCTGCATCCTTTTCCCCTCCCTTGCTTCCATCTTACCTTCATTCTCCAATTTCCTTTTCTTCATAAAAACCCCACAAAACCGTATGTTATTCCTTATCCCTTCATTAATCTCATTTCCCAAGGTTAAAAACCCATTTTTTAACCTTATCGGAATTATCTTTCCTTTCGAAATTCTTTGGAAAACCATAGAAAGCACATGTTTTTATGCGTTAGGCTTAGGCCCCTCAGTCTAATCCCCCTGCCTTTTCTTCCTCCACATGCCTGAGCGCCAGGACCGACCGCTCAGTCTTAAGGCGCCAAGCCAAAATGGAACCCCTCTCCGTCCTTTTTCCTCTGAACATTCGAAAGCCCGTCTGTTATAAGGTTTTGGCGTGAAATATTAAAACAAGTGTGTTATTGCCCCAAGTCCTTCCCTGCCGTCGATCTGCTCCCCAGATCCGACGGAGCGGAGCGAGCCCCACCAGGTGGACCCCTCTCCCCTGCGCTCGTTTCCAAAAACCGTGGTTTTAATCCCGCACCACTTTTCGTCGGGTGGCGGTTTTATCCCGTCGGCCAGCGATTCCATATGCCGGCCGACACGTGTCCTCCGTCCTATTCCAAAAACCACCATCCGTTCGCTTCGCCCGCGCGTTATCTATTGTACCATAACCCTGCAGCGGGATCCACCTTCGTTGTCGGATTTGAGCCCTCCCATCCGACGGTTGCTGATCGCCTCTTCTGCCTGGCCTTTAACGGACTTGCCTACCCGTTAAATTCCCCCGACGCGTTCGAAAACCGATCTCCGCCATCGATCTCTGCAGATCGACGGTTCTCATGCAAAATCCCAATTCCATCGTACAATTCCCCTTTTTTTTTCCGCTGAATTTTCAAAATGCTCCCGACCGTTGATCGCAATACGATCAACGGCTCCAATTGCTCCATTTTCCCGCACGCCCTCCAATGCAGATTTGTCCATATAACGCATGATTCTCTCATTTTGTTTCTATTTTGTAGGTTTTAAGGTTCTTTCGTCATATTTTAGGGAAATTTGAAAGACGAGGGTGACGACTCCCGTTCTTTCGATTCATCCAGGGGATCGACCGCGGGGTGAAGAACAATGTTATCAACAAGGTTTCATGAGCCTTGGTTGCCGCGCATCCCTGTAAAGCTTGAAGAATACCGTCAAAATCAACGCAGAGAAAGAGTATCAGATATTGAAGACAACAATGAACCAGAGCAGCAGATTAGTGGACGGATTGGCGGGGATTACGGCTAAGACGGTTATCAAAAGCCTAATCCCCGACTCGGAACACAGATTAAAGGAAAACCTAAAAGTGTTCATCAGACATATGGCCTCCATCGCCATACATTGAGGCGAATTGATTCCTCAACCACCGCAGTGCCACCTATTGCCTCAAAATGCTTAGTCAGAGGCTGAATTTATTGAACAGGGTCAGATATTATGCCTCGAAGCAGCCAAATAAGTTATTTCTGCCCCAGATTTAATGACAGAATGTTTGCAGAGTAACCCTAATAGTACGCAGAGCCTCAAATGTCAAACAAAGCTCCCTCCGAGCTTACTTCATAAGTGTAAACACATTAATGCAGTGGAACACCTGTATGTTTTATTCATTGAGCCTCCAAGGGCCAGGAAGACATTAATTCTGCATTCATTGTATTTGAGATCTTTTTATCAGATCTCACCTCCTCTTCCTTCTATAAATACTTCAATAGAAGATGAGTGAGGGGTTGGATTGGTTGGGTGTGAACGTAATTGCTGAAGTATTGTAACTGTCTCTGAGCAGAAAACTCTTGACTGTAAATAGTGGTTTCATGGGCTCTTGGAGCTCTGCTTGTAACAGATAGGTTAGGTTGTGAAGAGAGATGGATTAAAACACTGGATCTGAAGATTGTAACTAGTTTGAAGCATCAATACAAGCTGATTTATGGGATCTTGGTCTATGTTGATGGTGATGTTATTCTCACTGTGAACTTGTCATTTTATTTTTGTTTTCAATTTGTTTCATTTTCCACTATAAAGAATAGTTTAAACAGTGTTAGGACCTACTGTATATCAGTAACCTTCTCTGGCTGAGAAATCTTTATCCCAATGTTTTCTTCTAACTGTGTTATTTAGAAATGATTTAATTCAGTCTAAGTACAGAGATGCTGGCGTTCCCTCATCTTTTTGTCACAGCTGAATGTTATTTTTAAATGTTACTTTCAATATATGTTGTGTAAGGAATGAATTGAGGAAATCAAAGGTTAGCCCTGAGTCCCTTTCTTGTTTGCTCAACTATTTGATTGTTTCCCTTAGGATGTGTTAAAAGCTGACTAGTTTCGAAGTACTTATCAGATCTTAGACCATTCTGTGTTATCTTTGTGATTGTCTTGGAAGTAACTAAGTAAAGAAGAGCTAGGAGAGGATCATGGTGAGCCCAGCCCACTAGTTTCTACTCCAAAGGTTGCCTTCAAGTTTCCCTTCGTTTTTATTTGTATTCTATTAGAAGTGTATCAAAGGCTAGATAGTTTCAAAGTACTTACCAGATCCTAGTTTGCTTCTATGTTTTTCTTAAGTGCTTGGTCAAAGGCTGGCTAGTTTCAAAGTACTTACCAGATCCTGGGCTGCTCTTTGTTCTGCATCTGTCATTTCCCTTTCTTATTGTACCACTCCATTACATAAATCAAACTTTAAAGAGATCCTTAGGCATAGATGACTTGCCCCATAGATCACTCTTGAACCTGAATGTTTCAATTAAATCCTCTTATGACTCCATAGCCCAATGGATTGAAAACTTTCCATCATATCTCTTTTTATCAAAGCTTACTCTTTTGCTTGCAACTTCTCACCTTTGAACCTATTTTCATATAGATCTTTCTGCCTCAGGCAGCAATTATGTTCAACCATCCGAGAAAACCAAACAAAACCTTTGGCCTTCATAACTAGCCTAATATCATTTCCCAAAACTTCAAAGACAATATCCATATTTGTACATATTGGAGAGATCCCTCTCCGGATTCAGGAGGGCTAGATCCTAGAATCCCAAAGTTGGTTGAAATGATGTTAACTCTGTGATCGGACTTTGCCAATGTTGCTTATTACAGAGACCTAACATGTAGTATCCATGTTACGGGATCCTTGCCTTCAAACTTTCTCATATTGATATTTGGAATATGGTGGGCCTTCAATCCAACTTTAGAGTTTAAGAAATCATGATTAATGTTTATTTTTTTCTCATCATGAATTTCCTCTACTACCTTTTCATCATTAGGAATCATTTCTTGTAGTAGCTTTGTCAAACCTTCCTTCAAAATTTCTATGTCTCCTTTTAGACCATTCTTCATGTCTTCCATGTTTCATTTCAACTTTTATTTTTTACCATTGACCTTAGCTTCCACTCCATTATTCAAAACATCCATCTTAGATTCCATGCCTTTCATTTATTTTTTAAAACCATCCATATTAGCTTCCATTTCATTTTTTGTTACTCTTTGCAAGAGTGAAATTTGTTGCACTTGGTCTCGTAATTTTGATATATAATGTTGCACTTATTCATCTTCATGAGTCATAGTAGAGCCTTTTGAGGGCTTAATTAGTGTGGAATTATTTTTGGGGGGGATTTTAGAACCCAATGCTGATATATATGCTTCAATATGCCCTTGGAATCACTTCAAACTGATTTTTCAAACATGACTTATGAAATTAAAAAACAAATACACCCATTTTTCTTAATTTTTAGGAGCTCGATATTGAAATTGATGTATGTCTATAATTTTAGACCTTCAAGACCTGAAATTTGGTCTAGATGTAGCCCTCTAAGTCAACTTGCCAATGCCATAGGTAAGACCTAATTTGGGTTATTCAAGACAAATTTATACCTGATATCCCACAATGACCTAATTATGGGTTGGTTTAGTAGAGTGAACTTGTACGACATGCCATACGACATTCCATGTGTAAATATTTCGACCTTCAGCACAGAAATTGATAAAAAAGAAGCTATAGTCCATAAAATTTCTGCCACTATTTACAAAATTCCAATGTGATGCTTGAAACGAAAGTTATGATGATTTTCCCTTAGTCACCTGTTTGGGGTGAAATTCCAGAGTCTACAAAAAACCTAACTTCTGCAGATCATATCTCTGAAAATATTGCGAACCATGGTCTAAAATTACTACACGATGTTCCTCAGGATTTCTTCTCAAATAATTTTTTTTTTAGCTTTTGAACCTAAGTTGGCAGAAAAAAGGTATAGTGAATATTCCAAGATGTCCTTTTTGCAGCATCGAAACCATAGAATCCAAAGCTCTGATACCAAATGTTATAAAAGTAGGTCACAAAATAGAAGAAAAGATATATCAACACCTTAGAAATTGGCCTCTTCGAGGGGCCAACCTCCTTTAGATTACATAAATGAAAAATTCTTGGATGATACTAATGATAAAACCTCCTTTCTATGTATAGGAGTCCAATGGGTCCGAATATAATCCTAGATGACATAACAATAAAAATTTAAGGGCACAAAAATAATAGTAGTGGGCTTCTATGGGGCACAATAACAATAATATGGGGACTACATGGGTACAAAAATAACAATAAGGGGGCTATACTAACAATAATAATATAGGGATACACAATTATTATAGGGACCTAGAAATCACATGGTGTTTGTGTGCTACGATACACTTACATAAAACCACACATTTACACCTAAAGCAAACACATCTGGGCCACCACCCCAATTATAATCTTTGTAAAATAGACTTTAAGATAGCTAGTGGTAATCCTTCGTCGTGAGGTCATAATATACAAATTTATTTTGGTTAGGAATTTAGATATTGGAATCGAAATAAACCCCTTTGTCACTAATATGGATTGGATCATTATATTGTTTTCCATCCATCTCAATGCATTTGAAGTTGAAAAATTTCACGAATTAGCTCATGGGACCATTTTTACCAACGAGACCTATTTTGGAAAAACGAGCTCTGAAACCTTCCAGGATCATTTTAAGGCATCAAGCAACATTTTTTGGTGGTAAAAATTTTCCACTTTAGCGCCATACCATTTCATGTTATTCTACAGTTGACTGGATAAATCGATCTTGCGGACAAGATCGATCTCCCTAGTACCAAAAGGTAATCTAGCAACAAACAACCAAATAAACCTATCTTTCTCTAGACATATGCGATTTACAAAAGAATACTATAAAGGTGTTAAGGTCTTACCGTAGATCCAATGCTTGTTCGAAGTAGTTGTCCTTTGGTCACTTGAAGGAGTTATCTTTAAAGACCTGCAGTCACAAACAAGCAAACATTAAATAGCACCTGCATAGTAAATATTATAAATCATGCCTATCATGGTGATCAAGGAATCCATGAAATAAACAATTAATTAACAGCTTATTGAGAAAATCCAATGCTTGTTCGAAGTAGTTTTCCTTCGGTCACTTGAAGGAGTTATCTTTAAAGAGCTGCAGTCACAAACAAGAAAACATTAAATAGCACCTGCATAGTACATATTATAAATCATGCCTATCATGGTGATCAAGGAATCCATGAAATAAACAGTTAATTAACAGCTTATTGAGAAAAATGAATTCATTTGTATTAACTTTGAATGACAGAAAACCTTACAACCTTAGCCTTGATGTTGAACATGCCTTCCAGGGGTCCGAAGCAGGAGTCTCCTCTACTCTGACAAGCCTTGCACTCTTCCAACCGAGACAGATAGAGGTATGTGATCTTTCCTCACAAAATCTCAGTTAAATGAGTCTGAATCCCAACAGCACTTTACCTCAAACAATTCTAAAGCTTGAACTCTCCTTGAGGCTACCCAATGCCTCTTTTTATAATGCAAAAGAAGAGGTTTCAGTTCCAACTATGAAGGGATAGAATCCTCCTTCAAAGGGATAAGCTCCTCACATCAAGGGGTTAGCTCATTAAGGTAAGGGATACATGAACCTCCAAAGAGCGGTTCTGTCACCGCAAGATTCTTTCTAGAAGCTTCTAGAATTTACTGGCAGTGAGATTTTTGAGTTTACTTGCGTCTTTTTAATCTTTTACAGGGGTACGCACCCATAATACAGAGAAAGTGCATTCAGGTACACAGAAGTCATGAAGATTAGGTGCGGGACCACAGGCAAGATAAAGAGAAAGTGCGATACCAGAGTTAAGGAGATTTTTTTGAAATTTTCTCTTATTTTCAAGGCTTGACATGAGGAACTGATGTGTTAGAATTGCAAAGGAGGAAGTATGAGTGATAATGAGCTCATACAAATAGCAGAATGCCAAGATGAAAATTTTCAGTGCAACAGATTGCCCCCTAAAGTGCAAAGTCCAGAATAGATGAAGCTGAAGTCTATCATATATGAAGAGTGTAGTACTTTATCATTTCAAGGATCATCCTGTGGACACCCTAGTCGTAACCTATAAAAACATTCAATGAAAAATATATATATGTAAACATATCATCGTTGAGGTAGGCATTCCCATACTCAGATCAAAACTAACTAGAGACTGATTCAAACTGTTCTGATATAGGAATGATTTTCAATACATCAAAAGTATAGACATGTGTAGACACAGTATGGATGCAGCCATCTGTTTATGAATATTCCACTGTATAAATGATTAACAAAATTCCTCACAGCCTGGATGGTAGAAACTAGATCCAGGGTCTTGATTTCTGTTTCTCGAATCAGTATGATTCTATCCATGTGAATAAATGTGTCAAAGTCGAACATGGTAGAAACCACTTGATTACCAGTCAATAATGTAAATTGTTAACAAGTGTGAGAGTAACCACTAGTAATTTCAATGGTTCTCAAAGTACTCAGTAAAATTCATGAAATGTGAATGAATGAGCTGAAGTCAAACATGTCATGGAATCATTCGATCGAAGGTCAATGATGCAACCTGTCATCGAAGGCGAGAAACCCACCATTGAAGCATGCAGATTTCAAGGTACTGACTATTTCTAGATCAACCTCCTAGATAATGAGCTGTCGTCGATAGGAAGTGATCGGTCGTAGGCAAGCCCACAACACGAAATCATAGATCATGTTTTGAAGAAATATATTGGCAAGGACTGACTCAGGGATGGTCAAAATGGATGACATATATTTTTGCAGATGAATGGTTTGTTTGAACTGTCCTCTTGAACACATAACGACACTGTAGATGGCTTGGTGACAATTGACCCAAAGCTAATACCCAGAAACCGACTGAAGACTTTCAAAATGGTTTGATTAACTGTTAGGCAAAGGATTTCCCAACCCAGCTGAACAAATGTGTCGTGTTCAAGAGTGGTTAACGGCTTTTCGAATAATCAAAATACAACAAACAGGTTCATTTTTCTCTCTTTTCCCCCACCATTTCTGGCAAGTACCTCTTTATTTTTGATAAGCTTGAGGAGGATAAGATTTGCTTGTTTATAAGCTCGTCCTTCGGATGAGTCCAACTTAGTTTAATATTTGAACCCTAAGAAGGAGTGGTTTGTTCCTGTTTAAAATTGAACAGGTCCTTTACTGTTAAATTTTAACGAGTCCAGTATAGGAGAAACTCGGTGTTTTTTCAATTTTAGGGAGTCAGAAGAAAAAACTTAAGAAGACTCCATGGGGGTACTTTTTCGTAAATTTAGTCTCTCGAGCCTGAAAAAGGATAAAATAATGTGGGAGAGAGCTCTATTGACTGTAATTAGTCAACATATACCTTTTTCGTAAATATTCCATTTCAGTCCGTAAAAGGGGTAAACTTATACTGAAAGGACGATCATTCATTTACTTTAACGAGTTCGAATAGTCAAGTACTCGGCAATCTTTTCATTTTTAAAGAGTCTGAAAAGGGCTTAAAAGAGAACTCAAGATTTCACTTTTTCGTAATTTTTAACGAGTTCGAAAAAAGGGATAAAAATGTACTCATGGTTTTCTCCTTTTTTTAAGTTTTAGCGAGTTCGAAAAAGGGATAAAAATGTACTCCTGCGGCCGAATTTCAATTTAATTTACGAGCAGGAAAAGACGGAAAGAAATCGGAATTTTCATGTGTTTTACGAGAATGAAAGATAGCAAAATAATCTCAATATTTTCATGAGTTTAACGAGTCTTGAAAATAACCGAAATTGACTCAAGATAGGTTTCATTTTTACAAAAGCTTGAAACAGAGAAAAACTATGCTTCAGAGTGGTTTCATTTTTACACAAGCTTGAAACATAGAGAAAACTATGCTTGATGCCCCCTAAGCGTAAATGCTAGAGCACATGCCCCCCCAGCTTCATTTCATTCAACTAAGTACACTGCTGGTAACTAATAGCTGGATGGAATGAAGGTTCATTTACGAGATCACCCGACCTAAAACTGTAAGAAAATTATGCAAAAACTGAAATAACTAACCTTAACATTTACAAGATCTAGTCAAAGACTTGACTCAATTAGGGGAGGATTTGTTTCATTTTTTAACGAGCTTGACACAGGAAAATAACTATTCTCATGGCAACGTGTTTCATTTTTTAACGAGGTTTACATAGTAAAAGGAACTTTCCTCTTGATACACTGATTCATTTTTAACGAGGTTGACACAGTAAAAGGAACTTTCCTCATATCTGATTCATTTTTTTACGATGTTGACTCAGTAACAGGAATCATCCTCATAAACTACTTATTTCTAATCTATTAATCTACACTCTACAATCTACCTACTGATTCATTTTTTAATGAGGTTGACACAGGAAAAGAACTGTCCTCACACCTGATTCATTTTTTAACGAGGTTGACTCAGTAACAGGAACTATCCTCTGACCAACTGATTCATTTTTTAACAAGGTTGACACAGTAAAAGGAAATATCCTCGTAAGAATCTATTTCATTTTTTAACGAGGTTGACACAGTAAAAGAACTTTCCTCTTGGAAGCTTGTTTCATTTTTTTTTTAACAAGCTTGACACAAGAAAAGGAACTATGCTCTCGACTAACTAATTCATTTTTTAATGAGGTTGACACAGTAAAAGGAACTATCCTCACACTCACTGATTCATTTTTTAATGAGTCTGACATAGTAAAAGGAACTATCCTTGGAACAACATGTTTCATGGCTTCCAACTGGAAGCAACACATGTCAATGGACACATCTTGATCATGGCTTCCAAGAGGTATTCATCAGAAGGAAGAATAGTTCTCTCGAAGGAAAACATGTCAAGGGACTCAAAAGGGATAAGAAAATTGCGTTCAAATAATCCCATAAATTTTTCCATGTCAATTACTGGATCTAAGTCAAAGGAAGATGAGCAAACAATGAGAGGCTCACTTACATCGGTAATTGAAAACATGGGGCTAGTTGCCACATAATTAACTCATGGCGGGGTAGATACCACTTTAGAATCAAGAATATTTAGGGGTGTCATATTATTGGTAGTTGAAACAAGATTAGGGAACGAAAGCTGGTCTACAGTCACAATATTTCCATTGTGAGGGAAAGACATCACGCGAAAGAGTGTTGATACTACAGCTTTCATTGCATAGAAATAGTCTCGCCCAAGGAGTAAATTGAAATCCAAGGGCCCTTGAACTACCATAAGATCAATACAGACAATTTTACCTTCCAAGGTAATAGAAAACTTAGGAAGGATCCCTAAAGGTTCACTAATGGTTCTATTAAAAGCTTTCAGATTCTGCGTAATAGGCACAAGTTGAGGGGAACCCAAAGTTTTCCAAGCAGTTGAGGATAAAATACTAACAAAATCACCTTCATCTACCTGTGTACGGTGTATTTCCCTACCACCAAAATTCACAATGATTTGGAAAGGGATGGAGGAAGGAAGACGAGGTTCTGTTAGTCTATTCCAATCAAAGGAAAAGACCTCAGTACTTGGAGGGGGTTCTGTAGAAACAGGTGAAATGCCCCCTAGTGTAGAAGAATCTGATGTAGCAAGAAGAATCGGAGTGGTATGAAGTTCACTCTCTACAGGGAGAATGGGATTGACTGAATGTGAAATCGAATCGACCACTTGATCAACTAATGGATCATCAACCAGAGTGATATGAGTTTCACTCTCCAATGGAAGAGTGGGATCGACTGTACTTGAAATTAGATCAATCACTCCGTTAGTTGACGGTAGGTTGGGAGAAAGGTTACGGTAACTAGTTGGAAATTCTTGTTGTGGAACAGTAAGGTTTTCCAATAATTTTGAGGCTTTATCCATGTGAGGGAAAATGTGAGTTTTATGACTTCCGATGCATAACTTACAAGGAAACCTAACTTTACCCTTTTTCCCAGGAACCTGACTATCACTGGTTGATGGATCAACGGAAAGTTGATGAGATTTTTCTGACCATACTTCCAAGACCTTTGGAATACCAGGACAATTGATAAGGAAGTGGTCACCCCTACAAAGCTTGCAATGGAATTTGGGTTTACGATGCATGTTGGAGGTTTCCTCAACATTATTAACATTTACAGCCATGGTTGGTTGGTTGACTTCTTTCTTATATTGCTTCTTCTTCTTCTTCTTCCCTTTCTTATTCTTCGTCACCTGGTTACTAGCGTCAAGGATTTTACCAAGCAAAGAGGAAGAAATGGAGGAAGAAATATTAGGCAAAGAAGGTAAAGGGTCAACAGAAGGTTGGTGATGTTGAGATGGTGAACTCTGTTGAGGTGAAGCATCTGGTTGAGGTGGAAAAATTTTAGTATTCAAGGCCAACGAAGTTGAAAATAACCATATCGGTAAACCTATTGTAAATACAGGTAATGACAAAGTAGCCATATAAGGAGGACCAACATTTCCAAAGAAAGGATAAGTACTAGGATTCTCGTTAAGAGGGGTTCCTTGGTTGGTAAATTCTGGAACAATTTCCATTATATTCAACTTCATTGAATTTTATTAACAATTTAAAACTAAAATTAACAATTCAAAATTCACACTTAACAATTAAAATTCACAATTCACACCTATGGTCTCTAAAAGTAAAAACAAACAAATTAACACGCGCTATCAAATCTAGGAGTCAAACCACACACAAACAGTAGATTCCCGCACTAAAAACACTAGTTGGTGATGAAATCCAACATCGTAGAATTTTAATGCAGAAATGGTGGTTGGAACAGTTACCCCGACAACCTGCTTAATGAAACAGACTGGCACAAGTTTCTTCCCAAAACCATCTCGAGTGAAGAGAACCCCCCAGAGAGTCCAAGTGAGTATAGTCGACGTCTGCTCCAGGTACAGTGAGATCTTTCCTTCACCGTCACCTTAGGAAATAATCTTAAGTTTATGGACACTAAGGTTACCAACAGAAAAAAATACAACTGGGGGAACAGTCTACGATCCGATTCTACGCACAAGGGCAAAGTAACAAAACTCAATCCCCTTGAAGGCTCCTTGACATGGTCAATCCGAGGTTTACCAACAAGTGACCCTAGGCTCCTCGACAATGGTTAATCCGAGGTTTACCATTTGTAATGCGCGCAGATCTTCTCTCTTCCCCGATGAAATAGAATTGATTGTCTCAAAGGTTTGGACATGATCTCGTGATTAACTCCTTTAAGAGAAGCTTCCCAGAATGTACCAGTTACAATTGGATTTATTTCCTACCGCAAGATTTATCTACTTGTTTGTTTTAGTTGCTTTGGAAAGTTAACTACAACCTATTGCAAAGCACTAAGCCTAAGCTAGATTGGTGGAAAGAGCCCTAAAAATGTAAAAATTACTAGTTGAATTTTAATTAAGCGCTTTGTTATTTAGGCTGTTATTACTCAAAAAGGGTAAATGGATATGAAACCAATGGTGTTATGATCCGACCCAAAACTGAATGCAATCGAATATGATAATGTAATCTTTTCAATTCGATAAATCCTTACTAAAGTAAGGAGAGAGTTTCCATTCACTTCCAACAATGCAAAAAAATTGATCACTAAGAGAAAATATAACAAGTTCTCTAATGCACTAATTTCATCAAGAAAAACTAATGCAAATCAATTCCAAAACAATTTTTATTATTTTTGTGTTTTTAAAACAAGCATAAAAACATCTAAATTCAAATCAAAGAAAATTGATCTAAATCTACGATTGATTTTTCATAATGTAAACTATGCAGTTGTAATCTATGGACAATTTACTCATATTCTGAAAATGAGAATTCTAGCTATGCAAATGTGATCTATGCAAGAGAATTCTCAAACACAAGATGATTCTAATGTAATCTAAGAACCAATCAAGTGCAAGTAAAGAAAATTGGGTGAGAGTTCCAAAGATCAAAAAAACACTCAGAGGCGATTAACACTCATACACAATTTAGCAAAAAGATGCAAAATTGTGAAAAGACTGAGACAAACCTCCAAGTAATGACCAAAGGAAATAAAATTAATAATTTCTCAAAAAAGAGACTCAAAACACCCAATTAACTTAACAGAGATTGATGAGATGAAAAATTTGCTGAAAGAAACTCATAAACAAGGCTTTTTGACAGAAAAATACAGATCTGGGTAGATGCAAAGAATCCTAAATCAAATCTAAAAAAAATTGAAAGAAGAAATATAAGTTTTTCAAGACTTTTAACAGGGTCCACAAGCCCCAGAAGTAACAGGTGCGGTCCCACACTGGTTACTCAAGGAAAGTGCGAAGATGCTCGCACTGTGTGTGAAGACAAAGTGCGGTCCCCAAAAAAATTCAAGAAAAACAAAAAATTTCTTAAAACTTTTCAAAAAAAAGTAAACCTAAGCTACCCAGGAGAGTATACATCAATAAAAAACCAGAAAAAATCATTTTCTCAAATCAAAACAAAGGAAAATCAAAACAAGTTCTCTCCCTAGCAGAGTCGCCAATTTGTTGACGGGACAAATCGATCTTGCGGACAAGATCGATCTCCCTAGTACCAAAAGGTAATCTAGCAACAAAAAGCCAAATAAACCTATCTTTCTCTAGAAATATGCGATTTACAAAAGAATACTATAAAGGTGTTAAGGTCTTACCGTAGATCCAATGCTTGTTCGAAGTAGTTGTCCTTCGGTCACTTGAAGGAGTTATCTTTAAAGACCTACAGTCACAAAAAAACAAACATTAAATAGCACCTGCATAGTAAATATTATAAATAATGCCTATCATGGTGATCAAGGAATCCATGAAATAAACAATTAATTAACAGCTTATTGAGAAAATCCAATACTTGTTCGAAGTAGTTGTCCTTCGGTCACTTGAAGGAGTTATCTTTAAAGACCTGCAATCATAAACTTGCAAACATTAAATAGCATCTGCATAGTAAATATTATAAATCATGCCTATCATGGTGATCAAGGAATCCATGAAATAAATAGTTAATTAACCGCTTATTGAGAAAAATGAATTCATTTGTATTAAATTTGAATGAAAGAAAACCTTACAACCTTAGCCTTGATGTTGAATAGGCCTTCTTGGGGTACGAAGAAGGAGTCTCCTCTACTGTGACAAGCCTTTCACTCTTCCAACCGAGACAAATAGAGGTATGTGATCTTTCCTCACAAAATCTCAGTTAAATGAGTCTGAATCCCAATAGCACTTTACCTCAAACAATTCTAAAGCTTGAACTCTACTTGAGGCTACCCAATGCCTCTTTTTATAGTGCAAAAGACGAGGTTTTAGTTCCAACTATGAAGGGATATAATCCTCCTTCAAAGGGATAATATCCTCACATCAAGGGGTTAGCTCCTTAAGGTAAGGGATACATGAACTTCAAAAGAGCGGTTCTGCCACCGCAAGATTCTTTCTAGAGGCTTCTAGAATTTACTGAAAGTGAGATTTTTGAGTTTACTTGTGCCTTTGTAATATTTTACAGGGGTCTGCACCCATAACACAGAGAAAGTGCATTCAGGTACGTAGGAGTCATGAAAATTAGGTGTGGGACCACAGGCAAGATAAAGAGAAAGTGTGATACCAGAGTTAAGGAGATTTTTGAGAACTTTTCTCTTATTTTCAAGGCTTGACATGAGGAACTGATGTGTTAGAATTGCAAAGGAGGAAGTATGAGTGATAATGAGCTCATAAAAATAGCAGAATTCCAAGATGACAATTATCAGCGCAACATCTACACAAATATTATTTCCAATGACACAAGAAGGGTGTCAATCGGAGTCCATATGCAAAAGTTATGCCACTCAGAAGTTGACCTTCCTGTTTTCAAACCTATTGTTTAGGAGGATGTCACGTTAGCCCCCATTATTCATGGAAAAGGGGATATCCATGTGATTATGATGTGAAATACTCTAGAAGAGTCTATATTGTAATTCTAGTTAAGACTTGATGTAGTCAAAATTAATCACTAGTAGGTTATCGGGTGGTGTTATAACTAGGCCACTGGGAGGAAGAGGCATTCCATTGTTTCGAGAGAATTTTGTTCCATAGTTGAGTAGATATATCCAGGAGAGATAGGAAGTAGAGCACACTGAGATGATTTCTGCACTATAGCATCGCACAAGCCATAGACATTACTTATTTGTACCTGCAGGCATATTTCTAGATAGAGAAAGAAAGCAAAGCAACCTCACCTTCCAGTTGGTTTTTCTCTCGAAAGGGCTTCCAAGAGAGAATATACTGTTTCTTGTGTGTGTTTCTGAGCTTAATTTGTCGTTATCTACTTTTATGGATAATTTCCATTCGCATGCATGCACTAATTACAATTAAATCTACAAATCTAGAATTTTAATAAAATTGTAATGTAAAATTTAAGTATTTTAATATACTGTTATCAAATATATTGTAACGAATTTTCCAGTGGCATATCCATGGAATTTTACGGATCATTTGGTATTAGAGTATATTTCTTTGGGTATTTTTTGGAGATTTTAAGGATCTAGATCATCAAGGACGAAAATTGTAAAACCCTAATCATGGGCGATGAATCTGTAAACGTACCGTGTGATCCTGCAGAGGTGAGATTTACGCGGTTGGAAAAAAAAGTCACAGATATCAAAAGAAAAGTAAGCCTTCTCATGAAGAACTTGAATATAAATCTGGGGATATTTTGATAAGATGGGGGTTCAAATGTAGAGGAAAAATCAGAACAGGGATTAGAAGTTCGAGGAGAAACGAAGAACCAATCGAAGAAAGAACCCGGAAAATATATACCCAGTTCGAGTGTCGTGAACTAATCACAATCCATGTTTAAAATGGAATCAAAATTAGATATCAAGCCATACCATAGTGATATCGACACTTTGAAGTTGAACCCTTCATTATGATAACTAGAATTCTATTTCAATGTCCATCAGATTGAAGAAGGACATAAAATCTCATTTGTGCAACTACAATTGGAGGTCCATACACTAAATTGGTGGGAGAGCCACATAGAAACATTGAGGCTGGAGGGTGAACCTCCAATGACTAAGTGTGAATATTTGAAAACCATCATTAAGTCACAATTTTATCCCATTGGGTACGTGGAGGACCAGTGGATCGTGTGGCATTACTTCAGGAAAAAGTCAGGCCAAAGCATGCAGGAGTACACCACATAAATAAGGAATATGGTTATAATTTTTGGTATCTCTCCAAAGAACCGATATGTACTCGTTAAGTATTTTGGGGGTCTGCACTGCCATTTACATGATCAAGCAATGTTGTTCAAGCAAAAATACACGAATGAGGCTTGTGTACAGGAACAATACCTAAAGAACATCAGCCTGAAGAGATCAGAATCTAGTGGATGAAAGTAGAAGGAGCAACAGGATGTTTCTAAGGAGGGAAAGAAGAAGAAAAAATGGGGAAAAGATAAAAATATGGCAGCCACATCACACGAGTGAAAATATCCTATAAACCACTGCAACCACTACAACATTGATCTCATGGCCACTGATTCGAGCAACCAAGTTGAAAGCAGCTCAGAAATGGATGAGAATACAATTTGTACATCAATGTAGAAGGAGGTGAATTTGAGTATCGTTTAGCAACAGGAAGAGAAATAAATGACCAAACTATTCCATATAAAGGTGTAGGTCAATAAGAAAAATATTGATGCTCTATTTGAATCAAGATCACAGGTTAATCTCATTGCAACAGAGATGGTCAAGAAGATGGGGTTGGAAGATGTTTATCATCCAAAACCATATCCACTGGGATGGGTAAATAAGGATGCAGAGTTGAAGGTAACAAAACAATGTTAAATCATATTTTCTATCAGTGTTGATTTTATTGATGAAGTAGATCTAGATGTGGCTCCCATTGATGTATGTGGAGTTGTGTTTGGGAGTCCATACATTTACATGCGTGATGCAATATTCATGAGGAGAGCCAACCAATACCGGCTTGTCAAGGATATAAACTTGTTCATCATCAATGCACACAAAGGAAATTAAAAAAAATCACTCATAAGTTCTAACCAAGCCAAGAAAATGATCAGTTCCAGCAAGAAGTATCTTTTATTGGTATTATGAGAAATCCATTCTGAAGAAGAGTCAATAAGAGGCAAGTCATTTGTGGAGGGGTGTAATAATAAAAATAAAAAATAATTGGAGGAGTTGTTACATGCATACAAAGATGTGTTCTGACAACCTAAAGTGCCACCACCTAAGAGGGACGTAGAGCATGAGATCCAACTATTGCTGGATTCCCCCTTGCCAGATATTACGTTGTAAAGACAATATTTTATATAATAAATTGAGGCGAAGAAAATTTGCAGCAGTTGCTAGAATAGGGTGTCATACAACTGAGTAAATCACCTTGTGGGTCACCCATAATCATTATGCAAAAGAAGGATGGGACTTGGAGGATGTGTATAAATTACAGGGTGTTGATCAAAATCATGTTGAAGAACATATACCCCCTTCCCAGGATAGATGATTTTTTGGATCAGTTGCAGAAAGAAAAATACCACACTAAGATGGATGTGTTGGTGTGTTTGGCGCACGAATGTACCAAATCACACTTGCTTAAGAGGGGTGGTTTTTCCATCTTAAGTTATTGGTCACAGGAAGAAAATAGATGGAGTCAAGAAAGTTAGTGGAACATGCTAAAACATAAAAATACTAGCTAGAGAAATATCATGCATATTCGAACATACAAGTAAAAAAAAACTAAAACAAATAAAACAAAAGCTCTGAATAGATTCAAACAACCTCAATAATCCAAACAGCGGTGCTTACGTACCCTCTTATTGAGTGCTGGTAGGAAATGAGGATGAAACTTTAACCCACTTGACAAGGGACCCTTAGAACTATGGAGCTCTAAGTCCCGATGCAAGGATGTATTTACTTCTGAGAAGCCTTGGCACAAAGTCTCCCTCTCTCTACTATGGTGGACTGGAGTTATTGGATGGCCAACAACTAAGTCCCCTCTATCTCTACTCTGGATCACACATTGTTGGTATTTCTTGGGGAAATGCTAGCCATTATAACAATGTTCTCTCAAATTGTTCATCTCTTAGTGGCCTTTTATAGGAGGATTCAAATCCTCCTTCCCTCTCTTGGTACATTGTAGATGGTAACCCAAGAGAGGAGGTTGATTCCATTGTGTGCTACATTTATTCCATTGTGTGCTCCCTTGAGGTCCTAAGGATGCTTGGGCGGTTGTCCTTAGGCGACCTCAAGTGTGGGATCAATGTCCTGGAGTGTGCCTTGTGGTCCCAGAAAGTGCCTTCTGCCACTCTCAGTACTACGCGACTTTTTGAGGAAAAGCCGCGCAAAGGTGCGTTTATCGAAGAATTATGCATGAAAAGGCACATTTAACTAGTTCTTTCTGTGCGCAATTTGATTTTTCCTCTTAGACCTTAGACATTTTTAAATAATTCAGATTCTCTAATGTCTTCTAGCCCTGTAAATCCTTTTGCCTGACATTAAGTAATGTCATATTTGCTTGTCCAATTTTCCAGTGATAAAATTTCCCCCCTAATGTGTGAGGTCTAGGAAGAACTATATAGCCGAAATAAATTATATTTTCGTTTTTGTGTACTGTGTGGAGAGAGAGAGAGAGAGAGAGACTCGCGTGTAGCCTGGAGTTGGAGACACCCTGCACTGGGTTGAAGAGCGACCATGTCCTGTAGGATCCCTGCAAGTAAAGGTACAATACAATATGTACAAATTTTCTAGGAGGTGGCCATGTCCCATGATTGTGATGCTTTGGCTAGTTAAACAAATATATTTGAAAGATACAGATTCTATTTGTGTCACTAGTATGATAGTATCTGCTGGTTGATGACGACGTCTGCTGATGCCATCAGGGGAATTTTTTCTTTGAATATAGGTGGAAAGTGGTACCCATATGCGTAAACTTGGTATGGAATATAAATGTGCATTGTACGCATAGGCGATGGCTAGGACCTTCCCGTGTAAGAATTGCTGAAATAGATGCTTATAAAGGCACAGGTCTTCGACAAATTTAATCAAAGTGCAATGGTTGTAATGTACGATACCATATTGACATGAAAATTTGTGTTGTAGTCAAATGTCAGGAGGATCGATGACATCTGTGGGCAATGATGTCTCCCGTAGTGCCACCCGAGGATGCCCTTTTTGTGGAGAGGGGTGATCGAAGGTACCACTTCCTTTTTGGAAAAGAGGTGTTGATGTCGACAAAAAGGAAGCCTCAACCGAACGAGAGGGTCACTGATATGGAGGATCACAATCCTGGATGTGATGGTTTTAACATATTATTTATGGCGAGGGGTGAATGAAAACTTATGATGGGGATTTAGTGGCCTAACATCGGATTATAAAAAGTAGCCTGGTAGTAGTCATAACTATTTCTGATGGGGAAATCCCTGGAGTCTGTAGGACTTCCAGGGTGGGTATAATTTGGTTATGAATGTCATGGTGGCTTTTGTGTGAGGGTGTGATAATCCGATCAAGGGTGACCAGGGATTGCTGCCATGGGAGAAATAATGAATGGGTGGGTGGGGTACATAGTGCGTCATTTGTGGTCTTTGTACACTTACCAAAAGAATAAAATAATGGGGTTTGTTTTGTACAAAACACAGAGACGGGTGCCCCAAAACATGAAAGCGTTTGCTCACTCATGATGTGAGGAAGGTGTTTTGCTAAGGGTGGGGGCCCCATTGGTTCATCTCATGTGTGAGGTTGATGAAGTGGATGAAAAAATATCGCAGATGGGTTATGCTGATGGAGGTATGGTAGGCCAAATGCGAGGCACGATAGTGCGCTTTCAATCTGCTTGCACAACATGGTTATCCAGGAGAGGGGTTTTATTTTGATATGGTAAAACTTGACCTAGTGCATGGAGATTGAATGGGCATGAGGTGTGTTACACCATTTTTTTGGTCATCTAACCCATTATCATTAGATGAACCCAAGTACACCATGTAAGACCAATTTTACCCTAAGTAAAATTGCTTTCACCATGTAAAATAACATTTGTCTATATTTCCTGGTCATATTTAACCTAAAACAAGGAAATTAATTAAATAAATCATTATTTATTTAATTATTTCCTAGGAATAAGTTATTTAAATCATTATTTAATAATATTCCTAGTTAAATTTGACTAAATCATTTTTAAATAATTAAATAAATCATTATTTATTTAATTATATTCCCACCATTTCCCTAAAATAATAAATAAATCATTTATTTATTTATTTTTTATAAATAAATGAATTGACCCAAGTCAAAAGACCTTTCCCCTCCAACAAATATAATAAAATATTCCTAAAGGGTGGTTCTAGAATTTGATTAATAATATTTTATTCACACAACAAGTTCTAGATAACCCTAATATTTTTTTATAAATAGGAGGGTTTTCCCCATTCATTAGTCACCTCCATTGCATTAGATCACTCTGGATCTACTCTTGGTCACCATTTTCCATTTTTTCCTTGTGAGCTCCCATTGAGTTCTATGTTTGTCTGGGTTTTCTACACCAATAAGAGAGAGGAATTTTAGATCTGAAACGCTGAGGACTTTCAAGAACCCATCCCATTGAGGAGAACCGGAAAACACCTTTCTTGTTTTCCTCTTAGGTGCCCCCTTTTAATATAATAAAAAAATTATTTCAAATACATTGTTCTTGTCTTGTCTATTGGATGCATGGAGCCATATTTTACTTTATCTGCTTAATGTCTTTTATGCTTAGATCTGGATTTGTGCAGCATTATTTGGATCACCTAATTGCAGATTTAAAGATATTTGGCAGCCATAATCGATGTTAGGGCTATTTTTTATGCGTAGCTAAAGTGATCTTTTACGACGAAAGATTCATACTAACAATTGGCGACTCCACACGGGTTTTCTTTTGCGACCGCTGTCGTTTCATATATTCCTGCATATCCAGCTATTTCAGACCCTAGGGTTTCTCTTCCATTTTCTGTTTTTCCTATTTTTATGGTGCTTTCCACCTCTAAAATCCTCAAACAGTAAAATTTTTAACTTCCGTGTGTTTCTGGCCTTATTGCGTAGGTGACAGACATCAGCCGCAGCTGAGACGACAAATTTTTCTGAAATTTGCCGCCTAGAGAGCCGGATCTGCAGGTCACACTTATCAGCCCAAAAAGTGCAACCTGGCCTTGAGGTCACACTTTTCTGCCCTAAATCGCGACTCCGGGACCGCAAAGAGGCCGAATCCTGCAATCTTCGGCACTCTTTCTCGTACCTTCACTTCTTTCCGGGTTTATCCGAAGCTTCGTCGTGTTTTCAGCCTTTGTCTCCACCAGACCCGTTTCGATCCGTTTCACTCAACTAAGTGGGAATCTTGCCCTTAGGGCTCTAGTACACTCCCACTTTTGTGGGAGAGTTTTTGTCATTTTTCATTTCCAGCTCCACTTTCAAGGTCACCTTTTTTCTTCCGCATCCTATACCTCATTTCGTATCCCTTTATATCATCTCTTCTCCCTTCCAAATCACCTCATATAGTTTTGTTTGGGTTCATCTTTAGCCAATTCCTCCTCTTCCTTCATTTTTAGCTATATCCTCCTTTTTAATATGTCCTTGCCTCCGCCTCTTGTTGTTCTCTCGTGACTTTCGTGCGTATTTCTCCTTTAGATCCCTGTCCTTCCTGACCTTAGATCTATTAGCCTCTTTTTGCGTGCCTTGCCTAGTTTTTTCCCTCTTATAGACCAGTTTTGAGAGACTCGCCTTCTTGGGTTAGATTTATGCATTAGTAGCTGTTAATTTTCTGTTCTTTTAGTTTTATTTACTGCAGATTTATTTTCAATTACACAGCACACTTTTTCTTTTACTCTCAAAACGTCTGGGTTTAAACAATTAAAATTAACGCACGCCACACACTGACCCTAAGTGAAGAAGATTCTGGTTAACACCACCTGGAAAAGACTTTAAAATAAATTGTCACTGCACCTCTCCACCCTTGACCTCACTTGATTTTGTCCCTCCCTGCCCTTGTCGGTTTTTCTTCTTCCCGTCATCATTGCGCCCCCAAGGCGCTTCTCCTGGAGACTTCTTGTCCTTCACCCTCAGTTTCTGATCGGTCGACTTCCTCCTTCCCGTCGTCATCGAGTAAGTCCTCCCCTGAGTCCACACTCTGACTCTTCCTCCTAGATTACTTGCCTTCCCCTACTGCTCCCTCTCTACCTTCACCACTACTAGTTCAGACCTAGCCTTAACTCGCTTCTACAGATAACTGCTTCCCACCTGTTACCACTCATGGACCTACCTCGAGACTGCTGTTCTCATATGGCCGGTCTCGCCCCCGACTTCAATCAAACGATTAATGATCCTATTTGCCACGATGTCAATTGGCCCGCTCAGCAACCAAGCTCCCCTCCAACATTTCTCAAGTTTGAAGCCTTGCTAGTGAAGATCCCTCCAACCATATCCGATCTTTCCACATGTGGTGTTCCTCCAATTCCATCACCGATGACTCCATCCGTCTTCATTTGTTCCAACGCACGCCATGCACGAAGCTTCTAAATGGTATGTTGATCAAGCCACCTCTTCCCATACCACCTTTGCGACCATTTCCCAAGCCTTTTTATCCTATTTCTAGCTCCCTCTCCGATACGACAGTGGTACTGAACTCTTAACTTCTTTTCATCAATCCTCTTCGACTCGCCTTTCCGCTCATGTCCAGGAATGGTGACGAAGACGGAGCTTGTGTCACGCTCCCCCCTTTGAAGATCGGGTTTACATGGACTGGTTCTTTCGCTCTCTCTTACCTCCCATTGGAAAAGATGTCACATCCCATTTTCCCCAAATCGAAGAAGCCGCCCTCCAAATAGCCTTGAAATATGACCTCATCTACGCCCAATCTGGTTATGTTTATACCATCCTTCCTAACCTCCCCAAGCCCGGTGGCCCTAATGCCTCGAGGGAATCTCACTCTGCCGATGGTATCATTGGAGCCCTGTCACATACTTCTGCTCAACCTCTTATGGGCTATGGTTTCCCTCTAGGAGGGGCCAGCCCCTCCGACACTTTCCCCCCTCCAGGTAGCATGTATCTAGGATACGACATGCCTCCTCCTTTTGCCCACACTCCTGCTTACCTCAATGCTGCCCATCCTACCCCTTATCCGTACCCACAACTTGGTGTCCCATCTCCTCCAGCATTTGGACCTCCCACTCCCTTTCCTTCTCCACACTCGCAACCACACTTACTACCCCCTCCAAGGCAAGTATTTGCACAGCAGGGGGAAACTAATCTTCTTCCTTCTCAAAGAAAGAGGAAAGGCAATCAATTCGCTCCTGGTAATCGTGGATCTAGTCCTTCCAGTATTGACTCTACCACTGCCAACCAACCATAGGGCTCTCAGCCCAAGCCAGACAGGCCGCTTCACACCAATAATCCTTGTTCGTGTTGCGGTTTTTATGGCCATTACACTCACGATTTTCCCTTATTACCACAGATGCAGCAGATGTGGGAGTCTCAAGCCACCGTGCAGGGACAACACTCC